>QCXZ01000138.1:268292-868292 GCA_025024175.1 Rhyzopertha dominica | reverse complement strand
TGATATGTTTATGAAACATACAGTGTAAATTAATATTAAAAAGCAAGCCTGTGCTAAACAGTTCAAAATTGAAGACGTTATTGTTAAAATCCATATTAGAGTCTTGGATCAACTTATGCAATACTCACGAACTTAAAATAGGCTTATTTTATTATTTACATTGAGAATGCATAAAAGAGTTATTTTAAACAGTATATTACCCATGAAAATTGACTTAATAACTTTCATTTATACAGTTATCACTTCAGTATTTTTCGTCAGTTGATACATTGATAATTTAGATCTTTATGTACACTATTAAGAGTAACACATAAAATAATCAAAATCTATAAAAACAGCTATGTACAAGTTTCCTTAATATCAATTCTTAAAAAAACTTGTATGCTGACATTAATTGTACCGTCTCCAGTGATTTTCAATTCTGATTTGTTAAATATTACAAAAGCAATATTGTTTAAAACTAGCAGGACGACAATATTTATAAATCTACAAATATTATTGATGGAACGGAACTAATATACAATAGATAGAGACCAAAAAATTTTGGTATTACAACTCAAATAATCCTAATTCAATAGTTAATTATAGGTGATTCTAGTAAAGGCACAAATGTTTTGAAGATATTAAGCAATTTACGCACCCGCAGCCATATTTGGAAGCATGCTATTTCTATCTTCATCGCAAAACAACGCCCATTCCTCATAAAAATTCCGAAGCAATTCCTTATTAGACAATACAGTATGAAAATAACGCTCTAGAGATCGTTCATTTAACGTAGACCTGATCCAGGCCCTGCCACGACCAGAATCCGTCCAAACATGTTTCAAGGCATCATACCTTTCCTGCTCGTGCTTTGTTAGATGTTTTTTTATAAACGGCCAAAACGCTAAAATAGAACGTCAAACAAGAAACATAATAGTAACATTATCTAAAATATTACTTACATGGAGCATCATTTCCCAAATGTAAGCTACTTGTAACAATTTCTGATACCTGTTTTAAAGTTGATTGTGGCGTTTCTTGCGGTTTATTTCGTAAGCCGTGAAGAAACACTGTTTCTAATGTCAAACATAAGGCCACCACACAATTATCAAATTCAGTTGCCAATTCTGTTCTTCCCCCAAATCTCTTTTGACAATCTTTCACACAATCGAGTAACTGACCTAGTAATTTATCAGGATCTTCATGGTTTTGAGGAGGTAGAGATACTACTGCCGACATTAGCTTGAAAGACTGTAATTACAAGGATTAGTAACACTACTAAATAAATACTAGTCTATATATTAATGCATACCATAATATTAATCAACACGTAATTGAGTATTGCTTAAATCATGGTTTGAGTAAAGGTTACTGGAAAGCTTTTATTTGAATAAAGTTCACAGTATATAACAGTATTTTTAATTTATTTAACACTCCACAGTATTTTAGAATCTGTTAAGTTATCCGTCATATACAACATATAACATAATCACTAATCACACTATTGTTAACATTCTCATTATATCGACGACGCTACAAGGCAATAACAAAATATGCCCACGCCAACGAGCAACGACAAAGGATAATAATGTTAAAAGATAACAGATGACTGCTACATGTTACGCTTCCCTTGTTTTTTTAACCACAAATTTCAATTGTCAACAGGCAGCCTAAACTTCATCAATCATATTGGCAGATGTCAATATGACTGTCATAACAGTACTGAAGTATTCGCGACAACTCCATTAGCATTGCCAAATTAGCAATTTACCTGCTAAATCTAGTAGTTTTTTCTCCATTTGTGGGGAAACACAATGCCGATAAGGAGCAAGCTTTAATCCGACAACACCGCGTCATATAACTACGCAAAAGTTGACGTGGGTTATACGTTGTCAATTGTCATTTGTCATCTGATCTGTCAGTTTTTATGCTGGTGTTGCGACAATACTTTTTGTCTCGTCCTTTCGTCTGACCATCTAATATGCACAGTTTCTTCTTAAGATTTCTGTTTTTGTTGGGATTTCCTGATGCAAAAATTCAGCATATAAAGTAGCGCAGAACGGCACCTATAAATACTATTGGAAATGCAGGCTTGTTATGCACCGATGGTCTGTTTTGCTGTTGAATGTGGTGATGACAACAAAGCATCTAAAAGTGCTTTAGAGCAAGATACGCGAAGCACAAGTGTCAATGAATTGTGCTGGTTATCGATAAGTGATAGGTAATCGTCACATCTGCGTTTGCATCAGTGTTAATAGTGCGATGTAGCCATGCACCATGGGCTGTAAAGGTAGTAAACGGGACATAAACGATAAATACCCCAATATATTTGAAGTGACGAACGTGGATGAAACGTATCATTGCATCTGTCCTGGACAGCTAGAAGTTACTGAAACAGAACTAGTCTTACACCAAAAAGGAAAAGTGGCAATGCGTTGGCCAGTATACGGCCTAAGAAAGTATGGTTTCGACGGTGAGATATTTACCTTCGAAAGCGGCAGACGTTGCCCATCCGGAGCAGGTATGTTAGCATCTTCCCTTTATAAAAGACGTCTTTTAACCATTAACAAACCTTTGTTTTAACGATATAGATACTTTTACACACCTTTCAACTATTCCGTCCGGCACCTGCCATATTTCTTTCTACCAATTATGTTTACAGGTATTTATGCATTTCGATGCCAGAGAGCGGAACGATTGTTCAATCTCATCCAGCACAACATACAATTGCGAAACCAGAACGACGAAGGTCTCTCTTTGAACACAAACCTGCTTAGCTCCGGTGCCAATTTTCCAGTTCCTATTACATCGACAGGACCCCCGGTACATCGAAGGCTGCCGTCGTTGTCCGACGGTTACTTGAATCCCACTAATACAGTTGCCGGAGTTCGTCCTCACCCGTGCCTTAGCAGGCCAGGCTCGGTTACAAGCAATGGGCCCGTCAGCCCTTCCGCTGTGTCCCCACCGCCGATGCCAGGTAGTGACGTTGCCTTTGAACGCAACAACAACAGGCAAGCAGAGCATTCTTACACGAACACTAGTGCTGTCAGCGCGCCTACTTATATTAACTTGGGCATAGCCACGTCACCGACGGCAAGTGAAAACTACGTTAATATACCAGATAGTTCTCGTTTGTATATGAACATTGATACCAATACCAAAGATGTACCAAAATTGTTAGCCGAAGTGACCCCTGAGACTGAAATTGAAGATACTATGCATTGTTACGCCAATGTTGGAGTGAGCGACATGGAATGCCTTCGTTCGAGAAATCCCGAAACACCAACAGCTTTAGAAAGTTCAAATACTCTTTGTATTCCACAGCAGGACATCAATTATATTGAACTGGATTTAGAAAACACCAAGAGTGCACCCGTCAATGGCATTTCTTTATTGGACAGCCCTAGCAATGTAAAGAAAGGTTATGCAACGATAGACTTTGATAAAACCAATGCCTTGTCTCAGTCTGTCAATCCTAATAGTGAAATTGATGAGGGAAGTAGGAAGACCAGACACAACTCGACGATTAGTGATGTCCCTGCTAGACACAGCAATTCCTCGAGTGATTAATCCAAACATCGAATTCAAAGGTTTGTGATTTACGGAACTGAGTATTTCATAGGTGGCATGGCTCTCTAGTTTTCTTGTGGCGTACGGCATTTGTTATTGCCTATTTTATGTAGATTTATGTTATGTTATAATATCTTCCTCGTTATCAGTGATTCATATGCCATTGTATTTGCCTAAAGTTTTACAATTCATTTTTATGCAATGTAAATTCATCGCACCTACAGTTTTGATAATTTTAGTACAAGACACGACAAATTTTGAGATGGTTTTAAAATGTTGAGGTACTGTAACATTTCTGTTTCTGTCAGTACCTAGCTGTTACCATTATGAATATTGAGATTGTTACTTTATTTGATGGTTTTATCTTTGCCATTACATTTGGTCTAAACATTTTATTAATGTAGGATGTAAAAGTTTTGCACTACAAGGGCTGGTCTCTTTCAGTTGAACCCAGTAAAGAAAACTCGTTTTTAATGGAACTAATATGCTTACATTTTTTCAAAATATTCTCTACAATCTATACATTTCTGCATGCTTCTGAACCATTCATCCACATTTTTTCCAATTTTCTGGAATTAGAGATACCTCAGTTTTACCCTTCAAATTTTTGTTGCAGTCAGTTGATTAAACTTCTGTATTATTAAAACGAAGTAAGATATTTTTGAATTCTTACTGGCACTGAGCTTATGAAACACAAACTCAAAATGTCACATCAAAATATATGCCAAATATCACCCTGCTAGTGAGGCTCAACAGAAAGAGATCAGCTCTCCTATATAGCCCATACAAAATGTGATATTTGGGATCTTGGTTAAATGGTTTAGGTGTAGTGTGAAAATCCTCTTTATTTCCAGTGTTTACAGTTCATAGTTTAAATCATAAAAACCAAAGCAAACAACACTGCATTTGAACGCTTTTATCATATACAGTGTGTTTAAATATTGTGCATAGGTGCAGTTTTTCTGATATGTTTTGAACTAAAACCAGCAGTTGTAATTTTACAATTTTCATTATGCTGCAATCTAGTCATATTACATAATTTATAGTGTCTACGGATGTGGAAACCCACAAAAGTTTATCAAGATTATAAAGGGTAACATGCACTCTATTCAATATTCAGACCAACTGCATATGGTGAAAAGGCCACCTACAAATTAAGTGTACCTACTATTTTTACAAACATACTAGTGTTACAAATAAGTGTGTGTGAATGTTTATCAGTGGTGCTACGTGATAGCTCAATTTGTAGATTTTTATGCCAAATCAGTTTGACAAATACATATTATGCCAGAGTTTTTTAATATTTACACATGCCAAAGATGTTTGATAATTATTATTCGTGAGTTCTTTTTTTACTTATAGCCTTCAGTGATAGATATTTTAAGGACAAAAATAATATTTTGTGCTGTTTAAAATATATGATTGTACATGTTCACTTTGTAATAAACAATTTAAAAAGTATAATGATTAGTTAATTCATATGTGGTTGAGTTTATGATTTATTTATTAAACAATAAGAAATTGTTATTTTATGGCTATACTAAACATTAGTTTATTAGTTCCTGTAATTCTAATTCAATTTGTTTTCTATATAATCTGTTAGAGGTCACCGGAGTGTCCAAGGTTGTCGATAATGCAGAGCGCTTTTTATGCGACAGATTAAGTTCTACAGACGCAAATTTTTAATGGTTGATTCAATGTTTTTGATTTAAAACTTATGTTCTTGATTCGTAGATAATAGAATGGCAGAAAATACGCCGAGTAGATTCGAAAAATCATTAGGGCTGCTTACTACAAAGTTTGTGAACCTGCTGCAGAAAGCCAATGGAGGTGTACTGGATTTGAAAATCGTATGTAACCATGGATTTGCACTTGTGTTTATGTGCTAAATGAATTTTTTCTCGACAGGCTGCAGATTTATTAGCTGTACGACAAAAACGTAGGATCTATGATATTACAAATGTGCTAGAGGGGATAGGACTTATAGAGAAGAAAAGTAAAAACAGTATCCAATGGAAGTATGTACGACTTGTGTTACGTTAATGAAACATGTTTATTGAGCACAATAAAACGTGCTGATTTTTAGTTAGAGAAAATATTTGAGATGTGCGTAACACACAATTTCCTTTGCAGGCCCTTTACATACCGAGATGCAATACCCGGTTGCAACACACACGAATTTAGTGAAAGAGTTGTTCACCTTAAGAAGGAACTAACTAAATTAGAAGAGTATGAAAATTTACTTGATCGTCACCGACTAAATATTGAACAAAGTATAAAAAATGTTACTGAAGATATAGACACACAAAGGTACTTGTATGTCACAGAAGAAGACTTGGTTAAGTGTTGCGGAAGCGATAGTACAATATTTGTGATCAATTTACCTCACGCTATTGACGTAACTAATCAGAACAACCTGTTGCATCTAAAATCCAAATCGTGCCCTATCATTACGCATGTAGTGCTAGATTTAAATGAAGAAAGCAGCAACAGAGTTAAAAAACGAAGATATAGCGGTGTAAGACAATACGTTAGACAAGTTTCGCAAGCGCCCCAATTACATATTTAATTTGCAGGAGTTAGGTGTTAAAACAGAATTTGAGTCAGAATCTAAAAGACGAGCGACAAAAGAAACGGAAGTTGATAGTGATAACGATCTTGAGATTACTACCGCAGAAATTGTGTTTAAGAATTCTAAATGTGTTGGTAAGTAACATGCAAACTAGAAAACTAGTAAATCTGAGTGAATAAGCAAAAATTGTTAACACTTTTAAATTATTATCTGTTCTATTTCAGATGAGGAGAACAAAATAAAAGGTGCAAGTCCATTTTTAAAACTAAGTCCCGTAATAATTAACCAAGATTATAAATTTACGATGCTAGAGACGGAAGGTGCAAGTGAAGTATTTGATATTGAAACAGAGTGACATTGGAACTTGGATGGCAAATACTGCAAAACAAAAAGAAAACATTAATTTTCATAAAACATTGATAGTTTTATTGATGTATTATTTGGCCTAAACAATAATTGGTTTTATTTATCTTTTAATTTTTTTGAAATATATGATTTATGAGTATAATCCTTGTATATAAATCTTTATATACATGGGTATAATAAATAAAATAGGTATATTAATTTTTGTTTGATTTGCTGTTTGGTAAAAGTAGAGCTTTTTAGATTAAACGGTGGGGTTACTTCACCACATTAGTTACAGTGTTGTCTGAATGATACAGACAACGGTCATAGGTTATGGTATTTTAGGTAAGTAGAATTCATATCCGATGAAAATAAAGTGGGACACCAGAACCATTTATTTGATGAGCTTATAAGCAAACAAGTCAGTAAAAAGATACAGGTATTTTAAATTGAAATTGTATCCTCCAATCTATGACCTTATTTGAAATAAAAATGATTGGTGAAATTCAAATATTATGACTTTGGGTGACGAATAGCATAGAGTTGTTTAAAAAGTTTAAATACTTCCGTAATCTTATTGGTTGAAAATCGGCACCATCTTGGAAAAAAAATATAACATAAAATTGATGTGAAGTCGTTATTTTATCTTTGGATAACACTGATGAACAAGTTATTCCTGTTAAAACAAGCGGCGACTTTAAATTTTTCCGCAAATTTCGGATCAGCTGTAAGAGTCACAAAACATCTGGTTTTTTTACGGATTTAGTGATAATGGCATGAACAAGGTTGGCAGCTCTGCTGGAAAATGGTGATTGGTGACTGATTGCAAATGGCAGTTGTTGTAGTGCTGTTCGATTGATTTGCAAGTGAATTTTCATCTGCATAAGACAGAAACCAACCCAGTGAATTGCCTTTTGGCTAGTTTATCAAAAAATCGAATAACTTTCATGCAAGGACTTGCATAAGAATGGCGAAGTTAGTTGATGTATACCGCCCTTCGAAGCCTCTTAGCAGGAGGCAGTTACCCCTCGTTGTGGATGAAACACTAACGGTAATTATCAAACAAATTAACGCACATGGTCTTTACACGTTTCCGATTTCGATGCCTCAACGTATTATGCGCTATATTTCATACAAATCGTTCAGCATTTAGGTCGTTTGTGACCTACAAATGATGGGCTAACACCCTTTGGTTTGTATTGCAGATGGTGATGGATTTGAAATCGTTAGGGCTTGTCTGTGACAACCAGCAGGTCAGGGGGAAGGAGCTAGACGAATTCACCCGTAAGATGACGGTGCTGACACCCGCAGACCTGAGCAAGGCCCTGCAGGTTACTCGCTCTGATATGTTACGTGTGTTGAACCAAGCTGTACCATGTGTTGGCTGTCGAAGGAGGTAAGCACTTTTGTTTTTAGACATACTCCAACCACAACTTCAATTTTTTTCAATTAAATCATTTGATTTCTTGATTTGAAGAACTTAATTTTGCTTTGTGATTGCAATAAACAGATATTATTTTAATTCATCATTAATTAACTTTAAAGATAAACTGGCCACTGAAAAAGTCAAGAGAAAGAACAGCAAGAGATCTTGACAAATTATAACTGTGAAAATGATCAATGAAAAAAAAACTTCATAGCGCGCAAAGAATAGTCTCAAAATCAACTGGTATTAGTCTGTCTTCAATCTACCAAAAATTAAAGGCAATAAATTCCATCTGTATCGCATACAATTGCTTCAAGATTAGAATTATCCTAAAAGACTAGCTTTTTTTGAGGAACCCAAAACTTGAATGTCAGATTTTACATTTACATTTGTTTAGCCGATGTAGCAACATTTTCTAACAAACATAACATGCATATATATACTGTGTGTTAGAAAATCCTCGTTGGATTCAAGAGGGACGTTTTAAAACCATCTTCTGTACAAAAGTATGGTGCATAATAATGGGGAATCAAATCATCAGTCCTTATTTATGCTCTAAGACGATAGTTTAAACCTTAGATTAGCATAAAATCATCTTGATTTGGTTTTATCTGACCAATGTATGGGAAGAGGTTCAGTTTATCTTTGGGTACCGAAAAGTTTAGATACCTCATACCTCTGCATTTTTTTCTATGAGGAATAGTGCAAGAACACGTGTATCACACACCAATTCATTATGTAGAACATTTAGAATATATGATACATGATGCATGTGGATCCGTTATTTCAGAAATGTTAGTATGTGGGCATGACTTCAAGCTTGTGAAAACAGCGGAGGTAACATTTTGAAGTTTTTGATACATTAATTTTATTGAATAAACATATTCTTTTAGGTATCTTGATTTACAAATTGATACAGCTCTCTATGTTCATGTTTTTTTTAAACGAAAGACAATTGTCCATGTTATCTCTGCAAATGTATTTTGGGTTGCATTTTCGGTCTCGTCAGGCTTATTATCATTTATGAAACAACCTGTATTTATTTACAATTGAAATCGGTATTAGTTTCATTCCGTAATACAAGGATATAGACAAGAAACAAAACATAAACAGTCTGTAATTAGGATAAACAACATGACTTGCTAAGCTGGTAATCATTCACGCTACTAATAACAAGTCATATAAATAATAAATAAATTTGAACAGTTTATTAAGTAAAAAATTCAAGGAATGTTTACTTCAGTTATTAAAATATTCTATCCTTTGATGATTTTTGGGAACCAGAGGATATAAAGGTTTTTTGAAAAATAATAATGAGTATTCAAGGTCCATGAATCTAATATCTGTCCTATTAAACTGTTTCAAGCATCGAGCAGATCATAAATAAGGGTCATGCACTATAATGTGCTCTTGCACCATCAGTTTAGCCTCCAAAAATTGTAGAAAAAATTTTTTCATTACATCTCGTTAAATCTACCTTGTAGAAATACTTATCTAATTAGCCAGCCACCCACATTACAACCCAAATTGTTAATGAAAACTGATGTTTAAGTACTTCCTGTGGGTTTCGTTAGTGCATTTTTAAAAAGTTTGTATCATTGGTAAAAAGCTTTGAAAGGCATTAGAAGTGACTGGCAACATTGGTATGAATGTCAAAGCTGCTGCATCAAAATTTTGTACACAGTCCTGGTTTTGCTGTTATAATATAAACGTCTGTATATTCTATATTCCAGTTGTACCGTCCTTTGGCTTTCTTTTTTCTTTATTTTGCTTAAACACGTCAGTTATTGGAAGACGTTCATGAACACCTTTGAAGTTTTGTTTTATCAAAAAATGTATATAAAGAAACATTTTTTTAAGTTCAGATTTTTTCCAGAAAATTGGATCATGGATCCAAGTTACCCATGATTTTTAAGGGATAGGTGAAGTTTCTTTTCATGAATTTTTTCCTGTTTTAATTCTATTAATACCATGTGGACCTAGTAGCTTGATCGTTTTTACCAAATTACTGATTTTCTATTTTGAATTTTCTTTTTTGCTATATCACAGTAGCCAGTAGCAGGCTTTACTAGTATGACATGAAGTGCATTAACAAAAGCCAAACTATATTGTAAATGTACATTTTAAAAAGATTCAACTTCACAAAGTCAAACTTATCCACTTTATTAACAAAAGTATAATGAGCAAAGCACTTTCAGCTGATAGCAACTATCATCAATGCCTAACACAATGAAAAGAGTAAAAAAACGATGTTCTTATTTGCCCTATAAAAACACAATTACAATAAAAGTAAGAAATTAGGATGGCAATGCCATCTGTCAGCATTACACTGACATGATGACAAAGCCACCTAGCTGCCTTAACGGGAACTACTTCCTAAAGGAAGTGACCTGTAGCCTGACAAATTGGCATGCAACTGCATACTTCAATTTGACAGCAGGCCCCCACGGCACTTTTTGCCGACGGGCAAGAACCAACATACATTAAAATGCATGTCTATGCTGTGCTGTCTACACCTCAACCAACTGCAGATAGTACTATTTCGCTGTCATTACAGCTCATCAGTGCAGTTTAGGTCTAGTGTAGACAACACGGCATAGAACTGGTTTTGCTTATATACCAAAGCAATGGTATGATGAAAGTAAGAAATTAGGATGGCAATGCCATCTGTCAGCATTACACTGACATGATGACAAAGCCACCTAGCTGCCTTAACGGGAACTACTTCCTAAAGGAAGTGACCTGTAGCCAGGCATTGCCATCCTAATTTCTTACTTTCATCATACCATTGCTTTGGTATATAAGCAAAACCAGTTCTATGCCGTGTTGTCTACACTAGACCTAAACTGCACTGATGAGCTGTAATGACAGCGAAATAGTACTATCTGCAGTTGGTTGAGGTGTAGACAGCACAGCATAGACATGCATTTTAATGTATGTTGGTTCTTGCCCGTCAGCAAAAAGTGCCGTGGGGGCCTGCTGTCAAATTGAAGTATGCAGTTGCATGCCAATTTGTCAGGCTACAGGTCACTTCCTTTAGGAAGTAGTTCCCGTTAAGGCAGCTAGGTGGCTTTGTCATCATGTCAGTGTAATGCTGACAGATGGCATTGCCATCCTAATTTCTTACTTTCATCATACCATTGCTTTGGTATATAAGCAAAACCAGTTCTATGCCGTGTTGTCTACACTAGACCTAAACTGCACTGATGAGCTGTAATGACAGCGAAATAGTACTATCTGCAGTTGGTTGAGGTGTAGACAGCACAGCATAGACATGCATTTTAACACAATTACAATGTTGCAAGAAAAACTATATATCCCCGAACGATTCAAAACTAGAATTTTGTCATTATTACGAATTAGTGGTGTAAAAGTAACGAGAAAATCACTACCCGTATGTATTCGTTATTTCAGCTCCGAGTATTTGTTACAAAATATTCGTTACTCGTTACTTTCGTTACTGTTATACGAGACGGAAACCTACTTACCAACTGAATACTCCGCGGCCGGATCCTCGCACACGTACCTATAGCGCAGGATACCGAATCGGTAACGAATCGTACCTATTTATTCGGTTATTAATTAATTAAATACGTAGCGAATTTGTATCAAAGAAATGGTAAGATACACCTTAATTATTAATGCTTCTTCGTCACTGTCTTTCCCGCCATTCCGCGCCGACTGCAACCGTCCAACTTGCACCTAGCCACAAGGCATACGATTACGAACTACGAACATGACATACGAAAAAGTAGTCGGTAATCGCATTTCGATTTTCGATCATCTCACAGCGGCAGTAGTGCAGTACGGTGTCCCCACTCTCGACCCGAACACTAGTCGGGATCGGATTGTGAAATGCCAGATGCGAGCACGATGTACCGTCGATACGAGTAACGAGTAACGATATTTTAAAGGCAGTAACGAATCGATACTTCGGTTCTGACCGGCTACCCGTTACTCAGTAACGAATACATACGGTTTGCTACAGCACTATTACGAATAAAACGGGAAAACACACTGCCTACTGTAGGAAAACCAACACTTATTCCATGTGAGGAAAACAATTTAGATAAATTAAACCTTCTTTCACTTCTTTCACATGAATAATGTTAAAAAAAACTTAAAGTTGGTTGGTGACAAGGGCTGCCAAGATTGTTTAATTTGCTTTGTTAACAAATTTTACCAATCAAATTGTGTTGTAGAATTGAACGGCTTTTTCTAATAAAACGGCACAATTACATGAATTCATTAAATAGAAAATATGTTTTGCTTCAGTGTGGAGCGCTTATACTACCAGTTATTCAAATACGGACATCCGACCTTAGATCCACTAGTAGTGAAGCAGGATGGCATAATCACTATCCGTGAAGATAAGCAAAACTCTCCACAGGTACTCTGCTCACTTTTCCATGGACACAGGTACGTTGTTAACCGCCAGTGCCTTTTATAGTTTTTGACAATTTAAATATTTCCTTAGTGCTAGATTGAATAACGTAGTCGATAGTCAACCTCGGCGTAACAAAAAGAGCCATCGCTGCCTGCTCCATTCTTTGGATTCTCAAAGGAGCAGGCCTATAACTCCAGCATGGAGGGATGTATGGGACTGCATGAGGCCAGAGTGTAAAAGAGATGTTTGTATTATCGAGGCCTCTAGTCTCCACGCCACGCTGGAAACATACTTACGCAAGCATAGATTCTGTGGGGAATGCCGCACAAAGGTTCTCAAAGGTGAGTGAAGCTTCCTAGCATAATTATGCCAGTACGAGGGGTACATAAAAGAAACAATTTTTTTTTAAACTTCTTTATTTAAATTTTAAGCAGAAACTGTCAATCCCCTTCAAAGTGCTTTACCACTCACAAAGTTCTTTCATATGCTCTGCAGTGCCCCATACTCCTTAACTACTAATTTTAATCAACTTTTATGTTCTTGATTTTTGAACTGTTTTTAGTTTTTATCCATTGTTTATGTGTATGTTCCTAAGAAATTAGCTGAATGAGTAAGTTTTGTGAAGTTAAAAATATTATGAAATTTAATAATATTTTTAAAATATAGCATTCTTAGCATGCTTTTCAATATTAGATAAATATATTGATTTAATATCTGCATCAAATTGTAATCTACAACCATTGATATGTTATATTCTATAAGACCTTTTACTCATTTGGTTAAAACATGGCATCCATGTGCGGTATGGGCACACTGTCTTATAAAGCTGCTGTATACATACAAACAGTAAAATGTTAATTTATGTTAGTTATGAGGTCCTTTGTTGCCATTATCTATATTAGAATTATGTAAATTACCATTTGAAAGTTACTTATAAAGAATTTTTTTTGCTTTTGTGTATTTAATTCTTATAGAGGAATAATGTGTTTTACAAGGTCAATAAAAAATGTAAAAACACCCAATATGCTATATTAGTGGTAACATGTTGGCAATTTTTCTGGATTACGTCAAAGTCCTGGATTAAAACAAACCAAATTGCCATAACATGTGCAACGTAGCTTTATGTTGTGTGCAGTTGTTTAGCTTTAAAAGAATATTTAGAAGTGTTACTGTGTATGTTTGAGCAGCTTACAGTTGTTTTACTTAGCAAGTATTACAAACCAGAATTACATTTAGTTACAATGGATTGTTGAAAAGCTTAACCTACAATGTGTGTGTGTAGAGCATTAAAGTGTACATGTAGGAGAAAATGGCAACATGCTAGGTCCCTGGATGTTTTCGTTATAATGAGAGAGAAACATATAAACTTTACAGCACTTATTTTAGATTGTTTTTCAACAATAGATTGCAACTTAATGTAATTTTGGTCTGTAATACTTAATTAATAATACAAAGGCATGTAAACCACTTACAACATACACAGTGACACTTCAAAATATTGTTTTAAACTATAATAATATAATAATATATAATAATACTTAATAAGTATTGCAAACAAAACTAAATGTAATTTTGGCATGTAATACTTTTTAAGTGTAGCAAAGGAGTTTATTCTACTCAGACATACATAGTAACACTTTAAAATATTATTTTAACATTAAAAGATTGCACCAAACGCTGAATGTCCTTGTGCACAACATGATTACTTGGTTTGTTTTGATCTGGGATTTTGATGTACCGCAGCAAAAATGAAATCTTTCTGGCTATATTTGATTTAAAAAAATTTATCTTGTATAATAAAAAAATTATCAGTGATCTTCAAAATATCCCCCTTTGTCGGCAAATCACCTATCTAACCTAACCTAATAAGTCGTAATTTATGAGTAACATTTGACTTTTTTTAAATATAACCTAATGTTATTTCAAGGAATGAAATTAACCAAGAAACAAATAAAGATATCGACCTCCGGTTTACAAATTCATGTTGCTTGATTAAGGAGCTGTAACAACTAACAATGAAAAGGCTACAGAGTTGCATTTGATTTTTTTAAAGATATTTGATCAAATGTAATTTTTTTTTAATAATGCCTCGTGTTATCAAACATTTACAATAAATCAAAATTATTTATGATTATAAAAACCATAAAATTCACCCATTTTGAAGATTTGAAACTTCTGTCCCTTCTGTTATCATTGTCATAGCAATTAAAAAAAATTGAAATAAAATTTGTTAAGAAGTAAACACAGATTATAATGAGTTTCTTTTAAACCAACTTTGTATTCCAACTTTTTGGAGAAAGAAACGAAAAAGAAATGAAGTCTCTTTGTCCGTATTTGAATAAAAAAATAATTTCCAAGATACACCCACTGGTCAGCCTTAACTGATCACCCCCTGTAATGTCTAATTATTCCTTTCAGCATACACTTTGTTAGTTGAAGAGCCGGAACCGTGCAAAGAGAAAGGTTACGTCTCCGCTCTTTATGCAGGCATCAAACGTTGCTTACCCGACAAACACATCCACCTGCAAACCAAAACCGACTACATCACGAAGCTCATCAACCGCGCCGAACCCGAACTGCTCGGAAGGTAAGAAACTTAACGTAAGCGTCCAACATCCCTTTATTTGCATCCTTCAGTCGTAGGGAACGGCACGCCAAAACATTAGAGATAGCCCAGGAGGAGGTGCTGACGTGCCTGGGAATCTGCATGTACGAACGTCTTCACAGAATATTCATGCGCATGCGCGAGGAGGAATGCACATGCCAGGTGTTTGCGGCCGTGGCGATCGACGCCTTGTGCCGCAGCTTCGAGACGGCCGTCGAACACAAACAGGGCATATCGCAGCTCGAGCTGCTGTATGCAGAGCTGGCGCGCGAGGAACAGCAGAAGCAGATCCGCAAGGAGCAGAAGAAGCTGAAGCGCAAGCGTAAAAAGGAGAAAATCGCCGGGCAGGAGAGCAAGGAACGCTGCAACGATTGCGAAACTGAGTCTCAGGAGAACGATTCGGAGAAGGGTTGTTCGTGCGGCAAGGAGGACCTGAACTGTCAGAACTGTGAGAACAAGAATTCCAACGAATGCGGCAAATGCACTGACGAGAAGAAGGGCAAGAAGGATAAGTTGAGCGGTGATGAGTCATGGACGAATGATTGCAGGTGAGTTTCGGACATTATTTAAATTATTAAAATTTTACATATTCTACAGTATTTTCTACACGTAGAAAATTAATTTTCGACACTATCTAATTTTCTACATCTCTAGACGTGCAAAATTCATTTTGTATATTGCAAGCCGTTTTTTGAGTTTGTATTTATTAAAATACTTTAAAGCAATGTATAGTACAAGAAATAAACTAATAACAATAGAAATTACTATAACTTAAATGGTATGTCTTTTACTCCAAAATTCCTTTATTAACTCGGTTAGCAGTTTTGAGGTTGAATGTAACCTCATCAGACCAGGCTACAAAATTAAAGCATATAGATTATAAATACGAAAAAATACAAATTAACGGAACTTACAATAGTAATGTCATTTTTACATTGACAATTTTTTCATTGCCACCTAAAAGCTACACTAAGAGTGTTTATTAACAATTTTGGTTCGAAATTTATTTGAGAATTTAGGGTTATTTCATCAGGGCATTTGTATGATTTGAATTTCCAAAATTTCTAATGAGTTTAATAAGTGACCCTTTTGTTGAATACGTAAAATATCAGCACTACTATTAATTTCAAAACTGTGCCCAGTATCTAAAAGATGGTTTGTGAACAATGAATAATTTTGTTGCATTTGCCAAGATCTTATATGCTCTTATATTATTATACTGAAATTTCTAAAAAAAAGTTACAGTAGGAATCCAATAATAAATAATTTTCTATTTCTTACATAGGCAACATTAGCAACAAAATTAAATAAAGAAAATTTATTAATTACTTTTAAACCCATTTTAACCTTAAAAAAGCTCTATTTAATAATAAAGATGTGCTTCCTGTACTGCATAAATGTGGGGTATATAAATTGAGATGCAGAGACTGTAACTGTATATGTTGGTAGAGCATTTAGAAATTTTAGTATAAGAATAAAAGAGCATCTTGGCAAATGCAACAAAATTATTCATTGTTCACAAGCCATCTTTTAGATACAGGGCACAATTTTGAAATTAATAGTAGTGTTGATATTTTACATATTCAACAAAAGGGCCACTTTTAAACTCATTAGAAATTTTGGAAATTATTAGATCATACAAATGCCCTTATGAATTAACCCTAAATTTCCAAATAAATTTGGAACCAACATCGTCAATAAAGTCTCTTTTTTGAAAGTTTAGCGTTCAGGTGGCAATGAAAAAATTGTCAGTTGACAAAATGACATTACTATTGTAATTTCCATTAATTTATATTTTATTAATAAAGGAATTTTGGAGTAGAAGACATATGATTTCAGTTATTGTAATTTTTATAATGCATTCCAAAGTTTGGTAATATTTATTACTATTTAATAACAATAATATAAATTATTCAAATACCCATGTTTTCTCCACTTTATTAAATATTAATTCGCTTTCAGCCTTCAATGGCCATAGTAACAAATATTATGAAAAAATACAAACTATGGGGAAACAGAAATTAATTTTGATAAAAGTAAAAAAACCACTATCTGCCACATTATGATTGTGAATTTTATTCCAGATGTGATAACGACAGTAAAAATAACAAAAAGAAGAACTCGTGCGAATGTGATTACCTCCAGCTGAAGAAGGAGAACGGATCTTCAAGTGATCATTCCCACGACTGTGGTTATTCGTCGGAAAATAACAACGGATGCTGTGAGACTGGTAGTTTAATATCGAGCCTGTCCAGTTCACCCGAAGGATCGGAATTGGCTTGTTCCGATAGTTGCTGCCAATCAGAAACAGACTGTGTTGTTATACTAGGAAATAGGTTGTCGTCTGGGTTACCATGCGGGAATGGGCAACAGCTTAGTTTACAGGAAATGTTGGAGGTGATATTTTATTTTAAATTTTTCCAAGTCATCATATTTTAATTGTTATTATATTTAGAGAAAGCCTCGTGTTTACATACAAGGTGTTTCAAAATTCGATGTCTTAAGTTTGGGTACATGTTCCTGAAGTGAAATTATGACAAAAAGTGTATATAAACATACATGTACAGGGTGTTGAAAGTACAAAAAAAATTATTATTTTTTATTTTTTGAGAAAATTGTTTTTCCAAACTTTGCAGTTTTTTGAAGAATATTCTAATGGATACTGACCAATAATTTTGCATAGAACATACATAGTCATGCAGTTCCTATATGAAAAAAAAATAATAGTGAGTTTTGAATACTAAATGTTAAAAGTAATAAATTTTAAATAGACTTCATTAAATTAAATCTACCTTGTAAGCTTGTAAAGTACAATTATTTAAAAATACTACATTTAAAAGCTCTATGTTCCAATCAGTGAATTATTTCATAATTGGTTTTCAGGATCACTTTTATTGTGATGACGACAACGATTGTTACATAACAGCAGAGGAAGTTAGGGAGTTCAAAAACAACAATAGGCAGGTGTTCGAAAAACGACAGCAGCTAAGGGAAACATTGTTGAAGAGGTTTGCACAGTTTTGCGTGAACGGTCCGTCTCAAACGCCCCGCATACAGGTGCAGTCCAGGTTATCCCCCAAGTAAGGCTGCGTTTCATTTTATTTCATTCAGTTAATATTCTTTTCTACATGTACTGCAGTTCGTGATGAATTTTACTCTTAGTCATTGTTAGAATCTTGCAGTTGTCATTTAATAATGTTTAAAAAATGGAACATAACAGAAGGAGTATCTTTAAATGGTGCAGAGACCTATCTAAATATGTTTTGTTGCATTCCACGGTTTATTGTTATTTTGTTTTGTATGGGAGGGATGCAAGTGTAAAAGCGTCCTTCCTTATATGTAAATCTTGAATAAAGAAATAAATTTCATCTAGTAGTGTTTTATTMAGGGCATCCCATACTGTGCTACCAGGGTTCCACGAGTGAAAGTGAAAATTGAATCACATATAGTACTTTGGGTTTTAGAATTACTCATCACTAGTCATCTCATGCTTCCTTGTTTGCGGAGTACAAATTAGTCGTTGAACCTGACTGAAACGTTTTTGGCGAGCAGTGTTCAGGAGCGCGATGATCTTTTGGTATCACAATCACATCAAGTGTGTTCTACTTCTTTTCTCAATATTATTCACTTCAATATTCTAGGATTAAAACTGAAGCTGGAGTAGTTGCTCATGATCGTACTGAGGCTTTGAACAATTCAGGAACTCGTGGTACGGCTCTGGAGCTGTTCAGATCCTATCTCACTGATCGCAGACAAACTGTAAAATTAGAAAATGCACATCAAGGGGAAATTTAGCTTTGCCCAAGGTTTTCAAAAACATTGGACACAGAGGTATTGGATATATATATTGTCAGTACCAAATTACAAAAGAAAATATTGACATCAAATTAATAAATGAAATAAATCTAAACAAGCAATTTAGGACTAAAAATTAAAAACAATTTTCAAACCAACAACATAAAAATTTAGAATGGTCCAATTTTGGTCAATCAAAATTGTATAAACTGCTCTGCTGTCAGTATTACATATATAACACCAATATAATTAACATCAGCTGCAACCTGCATGTCGCATATAATTTTGTGCTGTGCCTATTATATACCTATCAAAAATTGTTAAGACAATGTAAAAAATATTTATTTATTCTACATATTCCGCTATACACAAACAAGCATTAGTCCCACCAAATCCAAAGGCATTCTTTAAAGCTATCCTACGATTTTTACTACACCACATTTGACTTTTAACAGGAACAAAATTTATTTCGTCATCTTCAACATCCTCCAAATTAACAGTAGGTGGCAAAATTCCTTCTTCGACACCTTTCACTGTAAAAATTGTTTCTAAGTTACCTGCCGCACCTAGCAGGTGCCCATGAGCACCTTTGGTCGAAGAAACCGCCAAGTCCTTACAATATTCACCGAATAAAGTCTTTATCGCCTTAATTTCTATTGTATCTCCCATTGGTGTTGATGTTGCATGTGCATTAACGTATGTAATATCACTGATCTCTACTTTGGCATCTTTTACGGCTCTCTGCATTGCAAGAAGAGCACCAGTGCCATCTGGTCTGGGTGCTGTCAAATGTGAAGCATCACCAGACAAACCATATCCAAGAATTTCTGCGTAAATATGTGCTTTTCGTCTCACAGCATGATCCAGTTCTTCTAAAACCAGAATTCCACTGCCTTCCCCCATTACAAAACCATCCCTTTTTTTATCAAACGGTCTGGAAGCCTTTTCTGGTTCATCATTAAAGAGAGTGCTCAAAGCCCTTAATCTACAAAATGCAGCTATTGCTAGTGGTGATATGCAAGCCTCAGTGCCACCACATACCATAACATCTGCGTTATTCATTTGAATAAAGCGAAATGAGTCTCCTACTGCATGAGCACCTGTTGCACAGGCTGTCGACACGGAATGGTTTGGGCCTCGCAAACCATACCTGATGCTTATTTGGCCCGCAGCCATATTTGGTAAAATCCTAGGAACAAAAAACGGACTGACTTGATGGTAGCCTGCACGCAGACTGTCATTTGTTTTGCATATATCTTCTAAATCAACCATACCCATGCCCACAGCTACACCGGTGTTTAACTTGAGTTCTTCATCAAACTCCAATCCTGAATCTGCTATAGCTTCTTTTGCAGCTAGGAGCGCATAGGCTGTTGCTGGTCCCATGGATCTCAACTCACTTTTTTTCATGTGCTGGGAAAGTTTGAATTTAGCGCCTTTGTCTTGTGCAAAGCCTGCTACTTTGCACGGAAGATTTTCGTATTCGGCACCCGTTAATTTTGTAATTCCGCTTTTTCCCTTAATTATGTTCTCCCACGCTTGCTTGGAACTGCATCCTACTGGTGAGAGAACACCTATTCCCGTAACAACAACTCTTCTTTGCATGGCCATGGCCATCCGAATTTCAGGGTTAACTTTTTTATATGCTGTTTTAAAGGTTTTGGTTTGTTTATGAATAAAAAAGTAGGCGGAGTCCAAATCCAAATTGCAGCAGCAGTGGTTACAATAACGATCTTAAGTGATAAAAACGATACTATTCGCCTTCACTGAAATACTGAAAATCACTGCTAAAAATGCACTAGGATAGTAAAAAAGATGAGGTTAACTTTTTTAATGGCACTCTCATTTTCGGCTATTATTAAGTCGTCATTAATTTAATTTTACTGTTATATCGTTTTATATAAAAGACAAACATCCATGCCTGGGACGGGACTCAAATCAGTACATTCACATAAATACATAGATAGTTATAAAAAGTTTAATATAATGATAAGATGTTTTGATGAATGATCCTCGTTCCAAGATACTCTACAGTTAAATTTACTACGTGTAAGTGCACTGCTACTTACACTTTATTGTTATTTATCTGATTTTATTATGTAATGTACTGTTTACCTACTTATAAATTGCTGAACTGATCAATCTTGGTTGAGTGAATTAAAAATTATTTTACGCCTTCTTCATTTTATGTTTATATTATTATTAAGTGCCGTATACAAAATTATATCAAATCCTAGTATCCACATTTCCGTATACGTTTGTGAGTTGATGCAGGAACCACTTCCTAGAAGCTGTCAGGCTGTCACCGTCAGTGTGGGTGTCATTCGTCATTGGTACGTCACTAGTCCTCGAATCACACGACTTTTCCCCATACAGTCGGGCTAACTGTTGCAGGTGGGATTGCTCCATCTCTGTTGGTTATTAGTGACAGTTGGTGACTGTTGTAGTGATGTTTTTATGCACGTATAAATGATTTACACCCAAATTTTAAATTTTTTACTCACTTGAAAATGGCTTCTTTATCCTTGCCTCGTGTGCTTCAGACAAGAAAAACTAGTTTGGAAATCGAACGTGAGAACTTCGAGAAGGCACAGGTGCGTGAGGTTATTTATTCTACCCATTATTATATCAAAGATAATCTCACAGTGGCATTTATCTGCTTATTTTAATTTTTTTCGCAGTAGACTATTTCTAGCTTATCTTTAAAAAACTTGTTTGCCAATTATTGTTAACTTAAAGGTTTGTTTACTTTATAGTTGAAGCGTGAGTTGGTTATGCAGGGAAGTAGGTATTTTATTAAATTCACTGGCTGCCGGATGTACGTGATTTAAGCTTCATTATTTTAAAAATTTAGGGTAGTTGTGGCATAACGGGAGGCGTAAAACATTATTGAGTGGGCGTAGGAGTGACAATGCTAATGCTGTTGGAAGAATGGGGCGTGCCGCAGTATAAACATCAAATACATTCAGTGCATTATTAATTTTAATAAAGTGATGACCATGCAAAATTTAAATGACATATGTATTCCTGCGATTTCTACAAATTATGTTTATCCTTTTGTTGTAAAACAAAAGAATATCGAAATGGAGCGTGTATTGCAATATAATTACTACTTCTGTTTATGTTATTCAGTTAAAGCAGAGTATCATTGTTTGTAGTTAAATTAATTATTATAGTACTGTTAAATAAGTGCAGTCACAAAGCGTATACTTTATCTGAGTGCAACGGCTTTTCACCGTGAAAACTTGCGGTTCACCGAGACCGGATTTAAAGCTTTTGCAAAATAAATGAGCGTATTACCCAATTGTGGCTACTTTTTCATTCAACAGTTCGTTTACACAGCCTGTTAACAGAGCGTATGACTTATTTTGCGCACAAATATTTTTGCGCGAACGACCGTGATGTATATTATGTTATGTATGTTTTTGCTCTGTTTATTTCCACGGGCATATAATTTGCTGAAGTTATTGACCTAAAAGGTTCGAAACGAACAAGGTACTTCAGATTTGATTACAGGGTCTGATATCAATGGTTTTATCGGTCTATTATTTCTGCCAGGGTTTCATTGTTAGTTTTATAGATTATCTGCAGGGATTTTATATCATGTAATTTGAAAAGATACAATGATTCCTTACAATTCGTCGACACAAACCTGGTCTAATAATGAAATGCACGTTTTCAGATTGCATGCTATTAGCACACGTATGAATCTTGGTTGCATGCATCATGGATTCAACATTTACCGATAAAGACTTTTACAAGTTTGTAAGTACATTCTCAGACGGATTTAGTTTGGGTTGCTTGTTTTTGCTTTGTAAATCCGTCTGCGTCTGCTTTGCTTAGGGGACTGGTTGAAGATTAAGGACAGAATGTTAAGCTAAGCTTGTTTTTTGTGCAAGGCCGTGATTCACTTCTCAAAGTATTGGCGTAGACGTTACATCACGAAGCGTGATTCATTTGCAAGTGTTAAGAATTTGGAATTCCTTGCACAGTTGCACGAAAGCGCGATTCATACAAGGTCATTTAATTTGTCGCGTAAACGCAAGTGGTATGCATTTGTTTACCAAATACCCAAGACGCTAGCGTCATTCCATAGGTAGCTTAATTTTAAATGCAACACATGCTGGAGAAGCGTTTCACGTTTTTAAACTTAAAAGCTTGTATTGTCCTTACACTCTATTTATTACGTTTACTTAGGAAGTATAGGTACATTCTTAAATTTCGAACCATTTGTAAGCGGAATCTTTGAATTAATCAGCGTTAAATTCACTAAATTAGCTTCATTGGGATAATGAATTAAAGCAGCGTTACATGAAACTAGAGGCCCATTACTGCTACTCGCTACACCTGAAATATTTTGCGTTGCAGGGGTTCTGTTTTATACACAGCACTAAAATTTGTCCTCTTTTCTCCTCCTATCGAAATTCCGATAGAGCAACTGTAATATAGCAATCCCCATACGTGCCTGGATATTTTTTTAGAAATAATGGCTGCTGAATTAATAAAAAAAGGGGATTGGTGTAACACACTTGATTATATTTTTTAATTTTCCCGTTACTCGACTGTAATTTCATCGTGAGTTGAGATTTTTCTGTGATCCAAGAGTTAAATTGCACTAAATGCTTGACATGGTCCATCGTTTAAGAATTCGAAACAAAAACGTGTCGTGTTGAAGCAGAGATTCAAAGTAATTTATAAAAATTGAGTGTTGTTTGCTTTAACTATTGACATTTTATTTGTTGAACTGATTTTCTTTCTAAATAAATCCAAAAAGAAAGGATCTATGCCCAAGCACAGACGTAATAAGAGAAAATGCATTTTAGTACTATCAATCGATTTTAGGTACCAAGAGCTTTACTGGAACTGGAACCAAAACAAACAATGATTATATAGATTTGTAACAGTCCATCCCTGTATCCAAAATTTCCATTAAGTAACGTGATCTTAGCATTGACAGCGTCCTTTTTCCATATTTCTATCGTTTAACTGCTGATATAGAATTAGTAAAGTACAGGTGCCATAATAATAATAATAAAGGTGTTAATTTACAATAATTGCAGGTGAATATAGAGAGATAAAAGGAAGGCTATCACCAATATGACATAGTTCAGTACCCAGATTCAATGTGTGTGCTGATTCTAGTAAAAAATTGAAAAGTAAAGTAAAAAAGTAAAAACTTGCCTAAATTGACCCAAATATAAATAAAAGAGGAAACAAAGAAGCAAGTGTTTGTTATATTTTTTTATCCATTTTTTCTCGTTTTAACGAGGGTGCTAGATTAGGTTTCGAGCATTAATTTTTGTTTTTGAAAAATGAGTTCTTGTGTTGCGATATGGCAACACCATCCTTCAAATAAAGGTTTATGCTTATTGCATTTTAAATGTAGTTTTGTTATATGCTGGTGGTTTTGACCTTATTCTTTTAATTATATATTTAAAAGATTCTGAATATTTTGGATATCATCATTGTCATGTAAAATAGAATATATCATCATTTTTGACATTTTTTTATTATCTATTTAATCATCTTGTTAAAATATCTAAACTTATTAGAATTCTAGCTGTTTCTTTATCGTAGAATTTTTGAGGTTGTTTTAGACATTTAGAGCGGTTGTCATAGCAAGTTCCTCTCGTGTCGAATGCTTATTTGTTTTGTTTTAATTGCTTCCTGATATCTCTTTGTGTAATTAGAGGTGAAGGGGTTGTGAAGTTTTTAAATAAGTTATTATGTCTTTGTAAAAATACTGTCGCCAAAGTTGTCACTTGACGAACACTAATAAAAAATTATTGATCTGACATATCTATTATACCTGTAATCTTTGTAAAGGAGAGAACCTTCAAAAACTGTCTGACACATACAAACAAAATTCTCAAAATAATTAAACAAATCACCAAGAGCGAGATGTCTTAGAAACAACATGCCAACCTGATAAAAAATTACTCGATGTAAGAAAAACAGAAAATTGCCTTCCAAATATTTGTTTATTTAGATACGAATGTTCAGCTACTGAAAATATATGTATTTATTGTCGTCTCACTTCCAAGGTGATCTGTTTATTTACTTTAAAAATTTTGTTTTGTGTTAGATTTTTTGGAGGTTTTCTTTCTTGGTAAGGAAACGTCAAAACGATAATTTTTTGTCAGTGCTTGTTAAACGACACTATTTTTCGGAAAAAATAGTCTTAATGATGGATGCAAAAAGCATTCACCCTCGAAGTTTATTTTGGATTTTTCTTTACAGTCTATAGCTATTAATAAAGCCATTAACGGCAGCGAAGCTCCTGTAAAACAGAAACATGTTCGTTCTGCAATTATCGGCACCTTTCATCAGCAGGGTGCCCAAACATTTTGGTCCATTGCCCTTAGATTACCAGCAATGGACGACCGAATTGTTGCATGGAAGTTATGTCATGTCTTGCACAAAATATTAAGGGAGGGTCATCCCTTGTGTCTGGTTCACAGCCAGAGGCATGTGAGAGACTTGGATGAAATCGGAAAACTATGGGTATGTTCATTGTAGCCGATTGTTGTAGATATGACATTGTTTTTCTTTGCAGGGTCATTTGAAAGAAAGCTATGGAAAGATGATTAGGCTTTACACATTTTTATTAATGACAAAATTGGACTTCCACAAAAAGAACCCTAGGTTTCCGGGAAACTTAGGAGTTACACAAGAAGAATTGGAATCTATAGGTGCTAACGATATAAATAATTAGTAAGTATGGTGGAAATATTTTACTGTGTCCAGGATGTTTTAAGCTACGCTAAGGATGTTAAGATTATATTCATGTATAGTCAGTGACCATACATTATAGATTTGATACTCAATGGTCGAAACGATCGTCAGAACTGTCTGATAAATCTCGTGAAAAAAGCACATTCATAACAATCAGCTATCTAATAAAAATGAATTATCGGGATAATATTAGTGAACAAAATGATTAATAGAATGTGCAATTTTTGGCTTTAAACCATATAAGTCTCCTGGAACTGATGAAATACAGGGTGATTCGCATAAGGCCTTCAAAGTGGGGTTCCAAATTTCAAAAAAATCAATTTCTCACTTATACCTGAACTTAGTGCAAGAGGATTACGCTGCTGTCTTTCATATCTTGTCTACACTTTTGGCATCATACATTTAAATTTTCTACAAAGAAGACAAATACATTTGTCTTTTGGTATTTGTCTAGTTGCTTGTTTGTTCATGCGGTCTTCTTCCATTATTGTAGCCACAATAGCAGTAAAAGTGTTGTCGGTAGCAGTATGAGGTCTCCAACTTCTGTGGTCGTCTTTAACACTAGTCCAACCCTCTGGAATGCTTACTCCATCAAGTTACTGTTGAACTATCCACACACGACTCCTGACAAGCTTCTTGTAACGCACCGTGAATTTAGGCAACCGTTTTTTCACACAGTGATTGAATTTTGATATATGCACATTAATCCACTACAGTGATGCATTTCATTGCATCCAACTACCCCAATTTGAGAATTTTTTACACATAAACTGTGTGAACTACCCTCACTCTATATAAAGAAAATAGAGGTAACTATAAATACATAGACAACTAAATATATGCAAATAGGGAAAAAGTGAACTTACATAAAGTAAATATAGCAAATTAAAATTTTGATGTTGTTGATCTAGATAACTGATAATCTTTTCGACCTAAACAGTCATGCAAAAGTGGTTCATGTTGCTTATTTTAATGAATTTGATTATCAAATAAGAATTACACATAATATTTGCTCTTGATGTAAATGTCAATGAATTTGCCACACTATCAAGACTTGACTTATCGAAGTTTTACTGTATAATTGTGACCTTTTTAAACCAATTTACAGCATCATGAACACAGTGTAATATTTCTAGTGTATGTAGATACCTTTTAAAATATAGGAAATATCAATTATGTACTTTTAGTTTTCAGATGTCTGTTGAAATGTTTGATTACCTAGATTGTATCTTAGATTTACAAGCAGCAAGTAAGTAAAATAGACCATAGTAGTTTTCTCTTATTAATATTTATTGTATAGTTTTTGGATCGCTGGACATGTCACGCTCAAATTCAATGACCAGTGCCGGACAATGCCGTCTTGCTCCACTTATACCTTGCATACAAGATGCTTCAAGGCTGTACGACTACTGCGTAAAGATCCTGTTTAAACTGCACTCATCGCTACCACCCGATGTCCTGCAGGGGCACAGAGAGCGGTTTTTGAAACAGTTCAGACGCCTCAAGGAGTTTTACCAAAACACTAACGCCTTGCAGTACTTTAAAGATTTGATTACCGTGCCGCCGTTACCAGAAGTAAATTCCCAACAAAATTCTCAAATGCCAACTACAGGGTTTTTTTTTCAGAGCCCTCCGAATTTCTTGGTACAAGCCGATTTACGGACTTACGTTACGCAGGAGGTTTACGTGCCTCAGGAAGAAGAGGAACCTACGGAAGGTAGTCTTATCGATACATCCGATGCGAATAGTGATCACGTCGATAACCATAGAGATGCTGTTTCGCCGGCACCATCACAGGCGCCGCTAGAATTAATTGTTGAAAGGGATAACCTTATAAGACATCTACAGTTAGAGACCGAAAAGTTACGGTAAGTTTTTAAGAATTTTTAAGAAGAGGTTTTTCTGACATTGGTAAAACTAAAACTTATATTGATGTAAAAAAACAATACATCATGCAGGCCTTGTAAAAAAAAATAAGCTGTGCTTGATCACCTGTTTCACTGCATTCAAGACACAAAAATAATTGGCAGAGCACTTTCAGGTATTAATAGCTTCCTTTAGAGTTATTGTAGAAGAAAAATTTAACAATCAAGTTTTAAATGCTAGTGTCATTAATTATTAACATTATTTTTATAGAACTGTATGAAACAGACCCGTTTATTAATAACACGACCTCTTATTTTCTTTTTATCTTTTCAATCAGAGAAGTTTTTATTTCTCATTCTATGCAGTTTTTTGTCTCTTTTGCACAGATTGTTTTTACACTTACAAATTGCTGTTAGAAATAATTTCCCAAGATTAGAAAATTTGTATTTTACAAATTTCAAGTAATTTTTATTAAATTTCAATATTAATGTCCGAGATAAAGAGCCTAGTAATAGTATTTTGTTGGCTCAATTTAATTTAGTCTTTTAAAATTAATTATCCCCAATATATCACTTTTTCAACTTTTCCAACAACATATAAATTGATGTTGTCATTCACATGTTATTTATTATTTTTATTTCATACTATATATGGTTGATTTATTTCAAAACTTACTGTTTATTTAATCTATTATAATATACCTCCTTTGCTGTAACAGGACAGAAATAAAGAAACTGGTAAACGAAAACCAAGTTACAGTACAAAACTTACAAGTACAAGTAACGACACTTGAGACTGAACTTGCCAAAAAGGAAAGCGAATTAGTACAAGAAAAACAAGTAAAAGAGGAACTCATTAATCAGTCATTTGCTGTAGCACAGTCACAGGATTCAGAACGTAATTTATCATAACCTTTTTTTTAATTTAATTTACAAATATGTTTTATATTTCCAGAAAAAGTAAGGGATGAAAAGTTCAACAAAGTAAAAGATTTGTATATTAAATTGCGAGAGGATCATATCACTTTATTAAGACAGGTATTAAATGTGTTTTTTTGGGCTGACTTAAGGTCTTACGTGCAGCCATTTTTAGAAAGGTGAAATTGAAAAGAAACTGGTTGCTGGAACGAAAGCCTTACAAGATATCGAACAGAGCAAAGTAGAGTTGGAGCAACGAATAAAAGAAGTAAGTTTAGAAAATTCTAGAGTTCAGGAGCAGCTACAACAGTCGGCTGCAGCAGAAAACGAAGAACTTGAAAATTTGAAAAGAGACAAGGAGCTTTTCCATATGGAAACAGAGGTACTGAATTTGACAGCTGCTTGTTTTGATTTAACATTCAATCTTCCGCAGGTTCTTAAAAAAAGCGCTGAAGATGCAGAGCGAGAAAGAAAGAAACTCAGTAAAGAGTTGGAGGTACTCGTTCAACAAAAGACTCAACTTCTTGGGCAGATTGATGAATTGATGGGAAATGTTAATCAGTTGGAAGGACGAATAACAGCCTGTAAGTTTAAGCAGCTTTTTTTTGATTGCATTTGTTGCCATAATGACGGCAAAAGTAAACACTGTGTCACAGTA
Organism: Rhyzopertha dominica; assembly: GCA_025024175.1. Lineage (NCBI taxonomy): Eukaryota > Metazoa > Arthropoda > Insecta > Coleoptera > Bostrichidae > Rhyzopertha > Rhyzopertha dominica. The sequence continues at coordinate 839,434 of QCXZ01000138.1, read as the reverse complement.
CATACACACTTTAAGTGCTATGTGATAGTGCCATCTTGAATAAAAAGGACACATCTTAATTAGAAGTGCTATGCATTTCTTTATATTACTGTACACTGCTTGTATCAGAAAGGGTTTTGAAAATATTACAACAAAAAACTTCGTTGTTAATCAAAATATTCTCATTTGATAGAAACACAATGATGTTCACTTATTTGTGAGTTCATGGAACCATTTCAGATTTGTCCATACATATTTGACTTTGAAAGTCTTCAATTAATTGGTATCATTTCTTTTTGGGAAACAGAAAATAGACACACGGATTTTGAAGAAAGCAAACCTGTCTTGGTCAAGCTGTCAGCTATTATTGATGAATGATGAAAAGATGCATAATTGTGCAACAGTCTTCAACTGCTTGGTTCTCAGTATTTAGAGAGAACATGACGAATGTGACCACTATTCACTACTTTGACATTAATTTTCTGGATCATTGCCTTTTATAATCGATTTGAAAGCTTTCCTCTCTGCTTTTTTTTTTGCAACGTTTCATTGCAATTTATATATTAGCATACTCTTTCGACAGTCTCTTCCGTTATATTCTTAATTGATATGCCTGAACTTTTATTATGCATACCCTAAATCTAAATCTTTGCTACCACTCAAAAACTTATTTGTGATAAATAGTCGTCACCATAAGCATTTTTGTAGCACTTATGCAGTTTTCAGTGTAAATAGTTTCTAAGCGATTAGTTGTTCTTAAAAGTAGACAACTAAGTAACATGAAATTTAGTGTTTATTGGTTATTCACAAGTTGATAGAGTGCTTATGGTGTGCCAATTGCGGTATTATATCTTATTTTGGAACTTTTACTAAAAATGGTGTAGTTTATTATAGGCGGTAACAAATAAGTTACAAAAATTTTGTTTTCAAGTAGGTATTATTTCATGGCATGTCAAGAGAAGTGTGTTTTTCTCAAGACATGGTGTGTGCTTTATGGTTAATTTTATGCTTTAGTTGAATAATACAGTAATGTAATACAATACAATAAACAAGGGAATTAAATGAATCTGACATTTTCAAATTTGATAAGCTTCCCAGGTGCAAAATGGATTATTCATTGGACCACCGAGGCCGGCATTCAATGTTGTAACTCATTGTACAAGGTGTCAAAGTTAAGAATATTCCTTCCTACCTTCAGCTTCAGTTTTCCAGTCTAAACATATTAACTAAAGTGTAATTTGTATTCTTAACTTTGATATCCTGTATTTCCATTTTTATCAACTTTGTTATTAGAATGAGCACAGTTAAATTGATTATATTTATCCAACTTACCTCTAATTCATGGATATTCCATTTTCTTCAATTTTTTAGGTGATATTACTAGCATTTGCAGTAGAGTGGCCATACATTAAAATACTATGATTCCAATTATTTTTGGGACAGAGGGTGTAGACTCTTAAGCCTACAACAATGAGTGTGTTGAATTTTTATATATTATCAGTGCAGTTGATATTATCAATTTTGTTATTAAGGAATTCAGAAAGTATTTAAAAAGTGCTTCAATATTTACTGTGCTCTATATATGTACTTGTCCTAATTTGTAATCGCCATGGATTTAAAAATTTTTGATATTAAGTAGTCTTCTATTTGTTGTAACAGTTTTTCATAAGTTTTTATATTTTTGTTTTATCTGCAGTTTTCATTTTTGAAAATCAACAAATCCAACTAATTTCAGTAACTGCCCAGGCAGCTTCCGACATAACAAAGCTAGTTACCAAATCGATAGGAGAGAGCGAAGAAATTTTACGGCACTCTGTCTCTGAAGTAGATAATCCTGCTCTGGCCGGGCTAACGTGCAATCCCGATTACCTTAACATACTTGCTAAAGGATGTCGGGAATCTCTGGAATCTGCATTAACAACGAACTGCTCAGAGCCTGCTCAAGTAATCATAGTAGCATCCAGAATAGCACACAGACATTCGATATTCTTGATAGAAGGCAGAGCAACATCGAACGCTAGTCCAGATATAATGTTTGGTGAAAGTGAGCACATTTATTATGAAGTTTTAAAGTGAGATCGTAAGTGTTTATTCTTCGTAGAAATGGCGGAAGCTTGTAAACAGCTCGGAGAAACAGTTCTGGTTTTGCTCCAGCAACTGAAGCAGGGCGTAGATCATCCGAATAGGGCCGTGGAGGACTCGTTGGAGAAACTGAAGCTTGTAGCTTCGCTCGGAGATACTATAAGTGGTTCGTTGCGTGGGGAAACTGCGGAAAATCTGGCAGATATGTTGGACGGTGAACTGGTAGCTATGGATAAAGCGATAGAAGAAGCTGCAAAACGCATTCAGGTTTGCTGGATTTTGCTTTGCTTTGGTGAAAGCGATGTTTAAATTTTTTGTTATCTAGGACATGCTTGCCAAGTCTCGAGCAGCTGACTCTGGTTTGAAATTGGAAGTTAACGAGAAAATTTTGGATTCCTGTACTACCCTTATGCAGGCAATCAGAGTGCTTGTGCAGAAGTCTAGATTTTTGCAGGCAGAGATCGTGGCTCAAGGAAGGGTGAGTGTTTTTATTAAACTTTACTTGTTTTTTACTTTTTTATTCATAATTAATAATCACATAGTAAAATCGGTAAAAGTTATGATTCTACCTCATTGCATGAGATAAAACACATTTCTAACAAAATCTGTTTTATCAACCTTGCTTACCAATCCAAGCTAATAGTGAGCACTTCTATCAATTTTGAACTGTAAACTCTAAATACCACTATAAGATTCCCTTTACATAACTCTATGGTTGACACTAACTTGCTAGGGGATGCTTACTAATTAAACAAGTTTTAGTAAGTGTATGGACACTAGTTCTTCATAATTAATAATAACTGAACAATCAAAAACCTAATAAAAGCGTCTAACTTACCTTTATCTATACTCCGCTACCAAAACTTACACAGGTTGACAATAACCTATTTATTTAAGTATAAAACAAAAACATTATCAACAACGAATATTTTTAACAATTAATAAATGAAAATAATAATAATTTATTTAATATCTTGCACCATACAAATGTTTTTGTAAACCACCAGAAAATAAACAAAAACATGTTTTTATTTTGCATGTTCTATCCACTAAGATTACACAGGAGAATAAATAAATGCCCATAAATACATGAATAACTTGCTATAAATTGTAAATGTGTAAAATGTGTAAATTTTAGAATCCGTAATGTGAGATACAAACATCTTAAGGTATTATAACTATAAGTTAACTTCAAACTATATGAAATTTGAAACTTGAACTTTTATATTTACTTAATTAATTAAATTAAGTTAAATAAATTAATTAATATTAATTAAGTACAGTTCAGGTACATATATTTAAAACGAACTATGGATATACTCTCTTTGTTTTTACTTATTAACCTGCTTTAACTTCTTTTTTAAATATTATTATGTTTCTTTGATTGCTAGTATTTTTGTCGAACTATTTATAAAGTTTGGATCCCATATAGAAACACTCTTTTGCCCAGGTTTTTTTTTAGTCTCTGTGTTTTGTAGTTATCCAGCTCGTCTTTGTCACTTTTCATAATTATGCTGTAACATAATCTTTTGTCTTTTCTTTTTTGTATTGATATACAATTACGTTGTAATTATAGAGCTGCCAGAGGTCTAATAATTTAGATTTAACATACAGTGCATTTGTAGAATAATCAAAACTTTTAGTATAAATAAATTTGGGCCTAAATGTGAATAACATATGAGTATAAAGTTACAAAGTTTGAAGCCATTCACATGATGAGGCTTTTTAGTTATGTAAACAAGTTTGCTATTCAGTAGTGTATCCTCACTGTCCGTAAGTTTTCATGCTTTGAATTTTTAAACATCTTATAAATGTGTCCCGTAACCTTCTGAGAAGATGACTTCCAATTAAATTTAAAAACATAGCAGATAAAAACAGAGTCCACATAATTTTATTGTTCACAATGTCGAGTCCCCAAAGTTTATTAGTTCCATATACCAACAATCGTGACTGTTACTTTCTTGTGTTTAAGAAAAAAAAATGTATATGTAGCTATCTAATAACCTTTCTGGTCCTCTGTGGTTTAGTTATCTGATTGAATTGTATGTTTATTAAGGAAGAATAGTAGTAACACATGATTCTAGTTAAATGAATTTTCTAACAGGCTTCCACATACTGTTTTGTCGCACATGTGGATATTTCAACATTTAAAAATTATTGCCTTTTTTACCAAATTGTCAGTTGCAAATCACAGAAATCGATATGGTGTTTTAACAAAACACTGAATCTAGAAAAAATGTTAAATATGCAATGAAATGTGAACAGTGCTATTTAGTAATCAGCCGGTTTGTTTTGTATTTGTATTGATCCTCATTTATTTCTTCCAGGGCACCGCCAGTGCAAAAGAGTTCTACAAACGTAACCATCAATGGACCGATGGTTTCATATCTGCTGCGAAAGCCGTTGGTGTAGCAGCTAAATTCTTACTGTAAGGACTCTCCAAAACACGCAGTCAATTGACAACCTCAACATATGAATTTTCAGGAGTGCAGCAGATAAGGTTGTAGCTTCCGAGGGCAAACTGGAGCAGCTCGTAGTAGCCGCACAAGAAATCGCAGCCTCCACGGCTCAGTTAGTTGTTGCCAGTCGCGTGAAGGCCGATCGTAAAAGCGAGAACCTCCAGCAGCTCACGCAGGCATCGAAAGGCGTCACCACGGCAACCGGTTGTGTGGTCGCAACTGTAAAAGATTGCAGTCAGTTGATGGACGACGCCGAGGAATTAGATACATCGAACCTCACGCTTAACCAGGCTAAGAGATTAGAAATGGAAGCTCAAGTTAGAGTGTTAGAATTAGAAAAGGAGTTGGAACAGGAGAGGTTAAGGTTATCGGCTTTGAGAAGGCATCATTATCAACTGGCAGATGAAGGATAAAGTTTTAGGTAAGTAAGGTAGTAATTTTCGAACTGTTTTTTTTTCTTTTTGTTAATGGGGTATAAGACAACTATTAAAACTGAACAAGACAATCACTTACAATGTTTCTATTTTGCTCTACTATCCTAATACAACCATCAGTTATTTAAAAAAATACATACGAATAGTTTATAACAATTACAAATCTGAAGGGTCCGTTCGTCCTGGTTTCAATGACTTGCCGAATTCGCGCTTCTTTCCAGCCAATCGTATTCAGTCTGTTGCACACTTGGCATCATTGTATGTCCTTGCCAAGTTTATTTACATGATCATACGTTTATGTAAACATAACCTAAACTAATGGGTACTTTAGAGTTGTCGAAAACTGGGTGTATTAATACCATTTCTCAGTTTGTAGGCAAAATATCATCAGGAAGCATAAAGACTGATTCGAGCAGCTTATCTCGTATTGTTTACAACATCAAATAACAAATAGCAAAATCTGCGAGTACTATACATAACCAAACACAAACACGTGCACTTTCGTCTTTCACTGTCAAGCTGTCATTTGTCATTGGTTACGGGCATGTCCGTCAGCTGATTGCCTTTCTCTGTTGTCAAACGTTCGACCAGTACATACGTCATAATGACGTATGTACTGGCCGCGTTTAAAAAGGGGCGTTGTCTTCCGCCAATTTACAATAATTTTTTTAGGGCATTAAAACTCCACAGACGAAAGAAATATTTTGGAATTAGCATTAGCATACCTTTAGCTTCACAAAACATATTTTTCCAGAAAAGTGTCTTATACCCCATTATGCACATTACCGGACTTTCGCCAAATTATACAAAATTTTGCACACTGCTGGACCACGGCCTCCTAAACACGAACCTGTCATCCGTTTCTTGTCTAGTTTTTGAGAAATAAGTGTTTATACTCGGAACTGCTTTGCCATGCGCGGTGTTCTTCCGTATGCCGACCGATGTCACATGTTCCTTTCCGTCCGGTCTTCCTACGCGACTGTTTTCCAGCTGATTTGGGGGTTTGCTTTTATTACTGCGCGATTTTTGAGGCGTTTAGGACGTGTTTTTTGCGCGCCGACGTACAGGAGCTTGTGATTTCAGATTCATGTTCAGGAGGTCGTGTTTTAGGAGTGTGCAAAATTTCACGTAATTTGGGGTAGGTCCGGTATACTGCATCATTACCTTGTTTTTTTTAGTAAGAAATGTTGAGTTGTATTTAGTTGTAAGTTTTTATAGTTTGTGTTGCAGGCTGTTTGAAAAATTGCTGTTATACGTTAACATTTGTTTCTTTGCAGATACTAGAGAGTTATTTTTTAGCAACGAAGTAGTTCGCTCGTGCTTACACTAATTAAGAAGGCGAAAAAACCATTTAAGTGTGACCTGAAAGTATTARACGACCAGATTACATAGATAAGCGTAAACCATAACCCAAAGAAGTGAAAATGTTTTATAACATTATTGCAGTTTATCGTTAATTAATTGTAGGTGATTATTAATATTTATATTCCATATACATTTTATATATTTTCATGTATGTATACCTAACTTATAATTGTCAACAATAAAAGATCATGTCACATAACGTTTACTTCATATTCCTGGTTCTTTTCAAAAAGAATAATTGATTTGCTTATATACAGGGTGAGCTTATTTTCATGGTCTCTATGATAATCTCAGTAACTAGTGGAGGTTATGAATAAGGTAAGTGWTATATAAAACATTCAATAAAATATTTCAGTAAACTATCACAAAGTGTTAATAAATCAATTCAAAAAACAAAAGCTGAATAAAAGTGTCTTCTTAAAATTGTAACTTTCATCTTAGTAAAGTTACACTGAGATGCCCATAAAGAACATGATAAAAATAAATATATTTGATTGTCTAGATTGATTTATAAATGGTTACTTATTGCCACATGGACAACAGAAATGAAACTTTACATATTGCTTCTGAAAAATAAATGAAAAGAAGAATTAGGGGTTGAATTCTGAAATGTCGTGGGAGGAATAAAGTCAAGATTGCTTAAATTAAACAAACCTTAGATATCCAATATAAACAAATTTAAAGGTGAGAAGCATTGCAGATTCACTTTAGTTATGTGATTAAAATTCAAACTTGTTGCTATTAAGTCTTCAAGTGATGAATTTTTACAGATTTTTGGCCTCTGAGGTGCAGTTGTGCTTTGGATGTTAACAAATGCTTTTATAATTGTTAGTTTTTGTTTTGGAGTTTAATTTTGTAGATTTAATTTAGATCTTTTGTGGTCATCTTAAATAGTTTTTCTCAAAATTGCAAGCTTTTTTAGTAATTGGTTAAAGTGTGTCCAAAGAGAACCCACAACCTAAATAATTTTTTTTGCAAAATGTGTGTTTATATCTTGAAACATTATCTGAAAAACCAGTTAATTCATTAGTGAGGTAAATATGTATTCTCAGTCTAAAATGCCATTTTGTGTTTTACCACTGACAATTTCAGTTGCATAATTGTTTTCATTTATACAGAGATCTAATATTTATTACTTAATCGCTGGTTTTGAAAAATTGATATTTTTTACATTATTCAGTAGTCTTACCTGAGGAGTCCCACCAAGGACGAAACTTGTCGTAGGATCCCACTGAATCTATCAGCAGATGATATTTATTAACATAGTATGTACCTGTAGTTCAGAAACCATAGAAGAAACAAAAAGGCATTATATACAATTGCATTATATTTACATCTAGTATTAATATCACAGACACATTTCACAACATGATACACATTTGGTAGTGGGCAGTTTTAAATAAACATTAGTATTACATACATTAAGTAAAAAAAAGAGCACATATTTATACAATTTGAGAGTCCACAAAGGTAATTTATCACCAAGGTCGCCACACGTTATCATTTTCAATCTTTATCGGCACAACTTCCCTACTTTCCGCTGCTGGTACTTTTGTCGGGACAACAAAAGCAAATTCTCCATTATCTAACCTGGTGGGTACTAAGGTCACACCGATTTTGAGTCCATCGCACGAACTGTCCGCCGGACTTATGAGGATCTCCTGTTTCGCTTTCTGCTGGTGGGAGTGGGTTTTCGTCTGCGCCAGCTTTGTGTGGAGGTGTTGCAAATAACTGACAGTCATTTCAAGAATATCAGCTTTCTCGAGTTTGGCAGTACGTTGTCCGTTTCTTTTGATGGTCGACTCTTTCAGGGTGGTCTTCGACTCCAGCAAGATTTGCTTGAGGGCCTCTAGGCTGTCGTTTATCCTTGCTCGTCGCTTCTTTTCCATCAAGGGTTTGCGAATCTGTAAAAGAAACGAAATTTTAAATAGAAAATTTTGTCAATTGCGACAGTGGAATGGAGTACCCAAGTTTGTTAGGATCAATAGAAATAAAAGGAAAGAATTCTTCAGTCTTTGTGTTTTTTTGATTTAAAATGGCTTATTTCCTATATGTATAAATTTTTGATACTCAACAATAATATGTTTTCAAATTTAAGATTTTATTATATAACATATACATATTTATAACAGTTTTTTGGTTATTGAGAAAAAATGAAAATGTCGATTTTTTAAATTTTGTTTGAACCTCCTTTCCAATTTTGAAAATAACTTTTTAACACACTTTTTTAATTATTAGTTGCTCATTCAGACATATTTTTTTCTATGATGTTTCAGACGCTTGTAATCGTAATCAAGTTTACATTTTTTCTGTGAAGCGTTGCTTCACTATTGACTGAATTTTTTGTTTTTCTTTCAAAAACAGTTAGTTTACTGACAATAATTGTGGATTCAGGCAAGCAGGTATGCATTTTTGTAGTTAGCTGTGGGTAAACAAACAGTATTTGTTGTTTTACTGCGGATGCAGTACTATATGCAAAAATGAGCGTCACAAACCATATTATAAGTGTACTATTCTTCTACCACACTATTATATAGAAATTTTCAAGAAAACAGTGGTAAAACCCAGAACTGTAACATGTAGGAATAGCCTACATTTTGTACTGTAGTAAAACAGAGAATTAAAGAAAAGAAAATTGCAAACATTACAAAATTACAAAAAAAAAGTCAAATGCTACATAGAGGGAAGTAATTGTTTTAAATCACAACCCTCAACTTTTTTCCACTTTTAGATACAGTTTTCAATTATTCAACAGTAATAAAGTGTGATATTTAGCATAAAACTTTTTGAGAAGATTACGGTTTTACTTATAATAATAAAAATGTTGAAAGAAAAGGAAGTCCTAATTGGTAGTTCCCAAAGAACACAGTAAAGCATATTCTGTAAAAGATTAAAAAAACTGACATTTTACAAAGTACCATTTATGACATTATAAAACCTGTATAGGCCGGAATCAGTGGAAAAAAACCAACTTGTACCAGGGAAAATTGGGAACCTAATCCTATTTAAAATTAGGAAGTAAATATAAGGGGCATCATGAATATGTAAGAATGACATTAAAAGAAAAGAAGAAAATAAGAGAACATCTGCTCCAAAGTACAGTGAAAATCCACTAAAAAGCCAGAAAGGCTTATTGCGCAAGCTGAATGTAGGTTATTTGGAACTTTGAAATCATACATTTTTGGTGATAGACGATATATATATATATATATATATATATATATATATATATATATATATATATATATATATATATATATATATATATATATATATATATATACTGCCTTTGAAACATTAAAAGCAAAAGAGATCGATAGGAAGCTGAAAATTATGAGGCAAATCATAATCAAAAGCCTTACCTTTTAATTAATTTGAAATCTGTTTCGTAATTATTGCATCTCTCAAAATATTATTAAGTTTATTATTTATCTTATAATATTATTTGTTCTTGATACTGCAGGGCAATAATAGCAGCTAGTGCAGCCAAAACATACAAATACTTATTTAATTTACATTGATTAAGAGCAAATTTACACTTCACGTAGAAATCAGATTTTTTCAGTGTAATTGCAGTTTATTGAAAGTATGGTATTAGAAGGACATGTTTCGACCTTATCAAGAGGCAAAGACAATACTTCCCATCCTTTTTTTATAGACGGCTTGCTTTTAACCCTGAGAATTTGCCCCTTCCAGACAGTTTCCCCTTCAAATTCAATGTTATTATAGAAATTGGTTATCACCTTTTTTATTTTTATATTTGACGTGAACCTCAAAATTCTAGTTCCTTCAGGACTTCCCTTTAGACATTTGGGGTGAGCTGATGATGACCTCTTGATAAGGTCGAAACATGTTCTTGTAAAATCATATCTTCAATAAAGCGCAATTACACTGAAAGTATCTGATTTCTTCGTGAATCCAACACTGCACATAAATTATGGATCAACTAAATTTACACTTACTGTCGACTGAATACGGAATCAGTGATAGGTTCTCATCACTGCAGTTTTATTAATTTTACGTAAAAGTACAACTGCAAACTGGATAGTCAAACCACGAAAAATCGAACCAGTCATTGCTTTTACAAAACCATCCAAAAACAAACACTGAAGGTGCTGTACCGCATTCTGTTTATGAGTAGCTTAATATTTAGTTTTAGTTTTTTTAAACTACAGGAGTAATCCAAAGAGTGTTTGAAGCAACAAAATTTCTAAGCGTGAACTCAAAATTTAAGATTCAGAAGTGGGATTGAAAATTTCGCGTTGACAAGATCTCGATTAACTGACAATCTCTAGTATACGAAAGCTGCTTACCTTTCTGCTTTCAGGAAAAGCGCTGCTCCCTTTGCGGATGTCACTTTTCATTTTAAAGGCACTCCTGAAGATGAGAGGGGCGATCTATCACACCTGAAGGGCAAACTGTGTGCATCTTGAATGAATCACCGGTTCTTAAGTGTCGGTATCATCCCCACTTCGTTGGACCTCCCTCCACTTGCACTTTTATCTTTTGCTTCACTGCCGATGGGTTTTTGGTACCTATAATATGATTTTTGCCAGTGGCGTAGGCCTTTTCTAACATCAAACATCAATAGGACAATTAAAATAGTTTAAAGATATTTTTGTACGTAATTATTATTTTCTAACCGCCAAAGAATACTCTTATTAGGTCGGGTCTAATAAATGTTGCATATACTTCTGCTTTCCTTAAAATTACTTCAGTTTCTGACCTAAAAATCTAGCAGTTTTGAGGCAGATTTAGAAACCTATGCAAAGTGATCAACAAACGTTAAACGTGCACGAAACACTACTTCTGAATCGTTTGCTTTTACAGTTTGCAGTATAACACAACCATTTATACAATAGTCAAAATGCTAACGACTTTTGCTTTGTAGTAAAAGGTATGCATTTACACTCAGACACATTCAATTTTAGGAAATTTTCAGCACATCGTTGAGCAACCGTGTTCAACACAAATCAATCATTCATAGACGTTATATACACATATAGTTCAAATAGTCGGCAGAAAATAAGATTTTAAGCTTGTTGATAAAGGGGCCCTAGGTTGGAGCCTTGCGGGACTCCTAAAGTAGTCAAGGATTCCCTCGATTAATACCGCCATATTGCACAAATTGCCTTATGTTTAGTAGATATAAGTTAGTGACAGTTTGTTGATCATTTTGCATACACTTGGGCTGAAAGGGAAATATTAAATGTTATACAGAACTGTAAACATTTTCGTAAATTATAATTATTGATTAATGAGAAATCACCAGATTGTGTGGACAATACTTGAACGCAGTTTAACTATAAAGCTTGGCATATTATTAATTCCAGAAGTAATTTTGATTGGAACTTTGTGCGGTCTGAATAATATCACTTTTTGATGTAGACTGATTATGCACATGGCCAAGATTTATTGAAGTATCTTCCCAATTGTGGGAAATATAAATACACGCTCGAAAAAACCGTCGACTACGATTTGAGGTCAAATGTATTATCACTGCAATGCACCGCTCCAAAATTTAGTTTGCATAAAATACCAAAGCTTTATAGGGTTAGTTAGAATACTTTTTCCACACCCTGAATGTATACCGGGTTAGCTGTAGTTTTTTGGATTTTAATTGATGATCTTAGCGATTTAAATTTCTGTAAGTAGGTTTCAGCACTGAAGGTAGGTAGTTATGCGCTGTGTTTTTTCTTCGTATGTTCTTAATGATTTCTGTGCTAAACCATTGAGAACATTTCCTTCTACAAAAACATCCCATTCTTGACAAAAGACCAAACCACTTTAGTTGGTTTCCTTCAATTTTTGTTAATACAGATTCTATACTCAATTCCTCTTTTATAGTGTTATTTGGTATGCGATCTCTTCTAGTAACACCAAGTACCTACTCTTCAAAGATATTTGATCTCAATTGCTTGTACTTTACTTTTCTGCCTTTTCGTCATTACTCATGCTTCGCTCCCAAAAGTTAATATTGGGCGGAATATTGTTTTATAAACAGTCATTTTTGTATTCTTACTCACTTCTTTTCTGTTGATGAAGGATTTGCTTAGTGCGTGGTACAAATTTGCCGCTGCTGATACTCGCTCAGTTATTTCTGCTTCCTCCTTCCCTATTTCATTTATTGTTACCCCTAGATATTTGAAATGTTGTACTTGTTAGGTTGTAATTCCTTCTCGCTTGCTCCGAATATAACAAAGTCGTCGGCAAAAGCGCACTCTATGATGGTTACAAGCAGCAAGTTGCGATATCGAAGTTACCTTCTTCGTTTTTGATCTTGTTTTGTTCATTATTTCATCTATGAAAATTATAAATAATAGCGGCCTCAGTACTCCACCTTCTCTCAGACCTTCGATGGTTTTAAGTTCCTGTGACTCGTTGTTTTTTAGTCTGACAAGGTTTCGGCATTGTGGTACAGACTTTTAGTTGCATCAATTAGCTGAGGGTCGACATTTATCTGCTGCAGGCATACCCATACTGCCTGTTTTGGAACTTTATCAAATGCCTTTTCAAGATCTATGAGGGCCAGGCATACTTCCGTTGTTCTGCTGTAGTGTTTTATATGTTATTTGTTTTAATGTAGAGATATGATCTTGAATGCTGTAGCTCTTCCTGAATCCACTTTGAGAACTTGAAATTTGGAATTCTACAATTTTCCTTAACCTAGCTTCTAATATTCTTTCATAGGTCTTCTCTACCACGCTTAAAATGGTAATACCTGTATAGTTGTTGCACTGGGTTCTGTCACCCCTTTTGTAGATGGGTAATATCACCCCTATTTCCCAGTATTCTGGTATTTTACCTTCTGTCCATGTTTTCCTACAAACTTCTAACATTAGTGATTTCCCTTTTCTTCCCAGGCATTTAATTATTTCTGGTGTTATCCCGTCATGTCGTGGTGCCTTCCCAGTCTCCGTACCCTTTAGAGCTCTTTCTAGTTCTTCCATTGTTATATCTTTGCTATTTATATTTAACCTTATATTTGCTTTTTCTATCATTTTTCCAGTTGTTTCCGCAGTTACTATTTCATTGTTTTCCTTGGTGGGATTTAGAAGGTCGCAGAAGTATTCTCTCCATCTTTCCATTATCTTTTTTGGGTCTGACACAACATTTCCATCATTTGTTCTAACACTGCTTACTGCAGATGGTCTTTCATGTCTAAGACTTTTTATGGTTTTATAAAACAACTTCTGGTTTCCTTTTCTTTTATCTTCCATCTTCCTCCCAAACTCCTCCCATGCCATTTCCTTAGATTCTCTAACTAAATTTTTTACAATTTCTCTCTGCTTTTTGTATGTGTTATATAGTTTTCTGGTGTTTTGTTATTCAAATATATTTTCCACAGACCTTTTTTCTTTCCAGCTTCTTCCTTGATATTTTCGTTCCACCACGGCGCTGTTTGGCATTTGGTTTTACTCTAATTGTACCACATATCTTTCGAGCACCTTCTTTAACGATCCTTTTAAATACTGCCCAAGTGTCTTCAGTATTTTTTGATTACAGTTCTGTGATAATTGTTCTATTTGGTCTTCTACATAGTCTCTATATTTCCTTGCGTGTTTTTTTTCCTGCAGTTTGTAAGTGCGTATAGTTTCATGTGACGGCTTATTTTCGTTTCTTGCTCAACCATATGACCTTTGGCTTTCGCTTCCAGCATGTAATGGTCTGAATAAATTTCCGGCCCCCTCCTCACTCACATTTTTAATCATATTTCCTGCCTGGATGAACGAATCATTTATAGAAACCCTGTATTATTCACAGTACTTAGGACATCAGCAATGGCCGTTTCATCTGCAGCAGACCTCTCAATCATGGCGTGTTGGTGTTCATTTGTACTCAATAAGAACTAGATTAGTTTTTTTATGTTTTATTTCATTAATTTGATTTCATTAGAGCTCAGACCAACGCACCTTAAACACCAGTTCTTCATGTGTGTTGAGGTGTAATAATAATATTCTGATAATAGATCAATTWATTGCCAGTATAGTGCAACGTACTGCATTAATCCGGTTACCTGCGCCAACAGTCAGTTTATAACATTACGATATTTACAAATGACTGGTTTGATGTGAAGTCCCCTTTTGCATTGTCGACAGCTCCCGAACGCCACTGTTGGCCGTAAGGAGCATTTTCGTTTCTGTGTTATGCTTTACGGTTGCGTGAACAAATAACAAAAAGGGCAGCGCATTGACAGAAGGATATGAATGGAGGAAAGGTCGGGTTCTGAACAATTAGCAAAAGATTTTTCGTCGTTTAAAGTGAAGTGATATATGGTTTTGTCCAGATGTTTTTCGTACACCAATAGATTTCGAATCAATTGCCTTTAATATGGTCAAATTGCTTTAAAATATGGTGCATTATGAACAGTAATAGACTCCTTTAAAGAGCCAACGTTTGAAAGGCGCTCTTTTCATTGTTGAATATAAGAGTGCAGTTGAAAGTTTGGCTGAAGTGCAGTCATATATAGATTTATAACGTGGTGCCGCACCTTTAGGTCGAACCGCTTTGTGAAGTAGGTATTTTCGTGAGTAATAATACAAGCTGCTATAAAGTTAGCGCTCGGAAACTGAAACGCACAGTATATAGTATTTTGTGGTAACATAAATTTGGATAGCGAGATCGTTATTCGTACGGTAAAATGTACATAATTTAAACTTATCTTGCTTAGACCATACAATAATTGTTATATACTTAATTCATGTTCAATTTAACTCAGTCATTTAGCACTCTATATATCTTCTGTAATACATTCCTGTTTTTTGCGATACAATACTTCCCATCCCTTGGATGTGGAAGTGAAAAGAGCAAGACTACTCAATTTCTAATAATAAAATGATTTTTTATGTAAAGATATCTTATTTTTATAACACAGCGGAGGCTGAAAAAAGACAGTTCTCGTACTTTGATGTAATTGACTGTAATTGCGAATATAGCAAAATTTTATTCAAATGCGAATTCTGATGCTGCACTCTCTCATCGTCCTCTTAAAAATCGTCTCTTTGTATGGAAACTTCATATGCACGATCCCTGCTACCTGTCGAAGCAAAATTCGTTGGAAGATCATAATGCAGAGATTAGAATACACTGTCGCTCTCGATAAAGCGCGCTGTAACGTACTTTCCAACAAAGCACAGGAAGAGGAGGTGCCGCCGTGTAAGACGAGAAGAAGACAAGTGAGCTTTGCTCCATTTATGTTTATCTGTCGTTAAAACGTCTAGAGGCATGAGAAAGTGCTCCCAATTAGAATGGAGGCGATTTTGAATTTTCTTGAATGGTGAATGAGTCTCCCTTCGGGCGGTTTGGGATCACGTTCCAACTGGAGCAGTGAATCTCAATTTTTGTTGGCGCGTTTCGGTTAACTGTCCTTTAAACGAACTGGGCACACTTTTTCTGTCCAGTACACGCTTCAGCTCGCGTTCAGTACCGCGAGCACTCTTTGTTCTCTTTTACGCTTTATTTGGACTGGTTGTTTTGTTTCGTGGAGCTCGAAAATCATTCACGGTGCAGATGGATCGGAGGTTAAAAAACAGACCTCGTACATGTTGCCTGGAGTAGGCCTTTTCGGCTTTATTTCATGTTCTTTCAAAATTTTGATGTTGGCAGCATATTGAAAAAAAAACGATAAGTACTTAGGAAAGTGAAAAAGATTGATAGGTGTTTTCCCACATTCGTTAGACCATGAAAAATAATACCAAAACATATCAAAAGATTTTTTTGTATACTTGCACGTGAATTTTTTATGTGTTTTGCTGTATTAGCAAATTTCTTTTTTATTTGTCGTTTTCATTATATCACAATAACCGCGTGGCAGACAAATAATGATAAGTACCATAACAATTTCATTAGTATTTGTATTCTGTTTGCTTTTTTTTAAATTAATAATACGGAATAAATTTTACGAAAGACGAAAGAATTAGTTAAATGTGATCTCTGTTGGACCAAAGTGACGGAAACTGCTTGTTAGTGTCCCGGATTTGCGCATAAAAGTATCCAACGAGAAGACATCCAGATCTTCGAGTATGTATTTAAAAGATTGAAACTGATGTTCAAAGAAACTGGCGGTTTTATTTCACGAAATTGGGAAAAACTACGTTCTTGTACAAATGAAGGAAACTAATTTCATGTAATGCTAAATTTAGTGTATAATCCATAAACATATACTCCTTCAGCAAGAACTGAACGAAGAATGCATTTTCGTGAATGGGCTAAGCTGCAATTAGAGAAGATCCGCGCTTATTCATTTACGTTCTGTTTAGTAATGAAGACGCGCATTCCGTAAAGACCGTTCTGTTAATAAACACAATCTCCATTACACCGGTCGAGACAACTTTTGGGTTTGATTTCTAAATATGAAACTTCGATTTCTCTTATGTAACTAATAAAGAAAAAAAAATAGTTTTTTCGGTCAAAGTTTGCTTTTGTAGGAACCATACTCATACACAATGCTGGATGTTGTCCTCTTCAACAAGTGGTAAATCATCTCTTTTGGCGGAACATTACCCGATATTCGAGAAAACTAGATCAAGAAGTTGATTTTGCACATTTGGAGTATTATTAAACTGAATTAAATCAAGCATTTCTTGATGGTTATTACCAGACCTGGGCGGATATGATAATTACGATTTATTGACTTATTTATAGAATAGCAAATAACAACTTATTTAACCACTTTATAGTGCAAAATAATACGAAACAAATTTTCAAAAATATGACTGGAAATAAATTGTAAAAATCACTAGTACATACTAAAAACAAAAACTGAATATTAAAGCATACATTCACATTAAAACACACTCAATTCTTATTTTAATCTTAAACAAAAGTACGAAGTCTCCTACTTTTTTCAACCTCCAGTCCATTCGAAATGTACTAACTCAAAGGTACAAAAAACTCGTTCCACTGAAACTAAGGAAGCAATTGAGCAGCGTTATTATTTTTTGTTTTTCCCACCTTGTCTGAAAGTGTGCTAACTCAAAATCACTTCACCATTCGATCCTACGAGAATTCGAACGAGTGGAATATCGTGCATATTCTCTGCTCCTGATAGCAACATTCTCCGATTGTCTATTTTGGCGAGAAAAAACGCATTCAAATCGCTACACACGCCAGTTATAGTCAATTTCGATTGTTCCTAAGGCCCTTTTGTACCTAGAACGGTGTCGGCCTACAAGCGGCCTGATCTAAAATCGACGCATAAGCGGCCGAACCCTTTGTTGCCTGTTGCTAACTGGCGCAACAGCGGTCTGGTTGCCTCCTACAAAAATTCGGAGAAACGGATATACCTGCTAAACAAATTCTATGATTATATAAAGATATTGTTGGAAATAGACTATGGTTTATTCTATTTGCTATTAACTTTATTCAGAAAAACTTCTATTTGACAATACTATCTATTATAAGCTTTTAATATCTGAAAGACAAATTCAGTTCATGGCTATATCCATTTTTCTAATATTTTCTCAACATTTTCTCCCCACCTTCAGTTCACAAGTCTTCGAAACTTATCTCTAAAAATTGGACAGGATAAATTTTTGTTACAGGTCTATTGTAGATGCTTGACTTCATTTGTACTTGAACTATTCGAACTTTTCCATCAGACCCTTCTTCTGTGGATACCACAGATACCCAAAGGCCAATTATTCCTTGGCAAATGGTTGGCCATAACAACTACAATTTCACCCACATGCAGATTTCTTGTTTCTTTCAACCATTTTGATCTTGTAAACAAATCTGTTAAGTATTCTTGTATCCATCGATTCCAGAATCTCTTTGCTAGTTGTTGAGCTGATCTCCATTGCTTGCGAAAGTTTATGGTTTGATCAAAAATTCCTGATGGCTTTAATATACTCGATGTCCCAATTAGAAAATAATTCGATGTTAAGCTATCAATATCTCCATGACCTGATGACGCATATGTTAGTGGTCTGCTATTTATTATGTGTTCAGCGTCCAATAGTGCACTGTGTAAAACCTCTGGTCGTGGTGCACTGTCCTTTAAAATTGTCTGTAGAACTGCTTCTATTGATTTGATGGCCGCTTCTGCGTCGATTTTGGTCCGAGTATTCCCTAGAACTGCTCAATTTTGCCATAGCGTAGATCAGATGTTTATTCGAGCAAATGCGATATGCGCAGTTGATTGCTCCTGATAGTAACGTCCGCGACTTGCTGGGCTCCTGATCGCGTCGTTCATTTTCAGGATTCCAAACTGAAAAACTCGCTCAAATTGTGACGAACTCGGGTAAATCGCGCGTGCAAATGCGTTTTTTAACCGTTACGAATATTGCGGTAAAGCGTTAAATTCGATAATTGCGTACATGAGTGCGGTAGACGGAAATGACTAAAAACACGGTGTTCAGTGGTGAAAATGGTGGAGAGGACGTTCAATGCGTTTGGGATAAGCATTTAAAAGCACAACAATATCTCGTAAGTACTCAAGATGACATTTTTGTCGCAATATAGTTTTAATAATTTGGAACAGAGATTTTGAAGTGACCGATCACTATCGCCGTACCGCGACGAACCTTGGCCAGGCCAGGCAAAAAACGTGGAATGTAGTTTTTGCCCACAAAAAACGTAAACTGCATTGCGACACTTATAGATGCGCAGCAACAATCAGGTAGTTCGCATTAAATTGGGTACAATTTTTGGTTTAATAATCATTCATTCGTTTGCGGATCAAACACTATTGTGGTCGTATGGTTATCCCTTTGGTTTTCTCGATGTACGGGGAGTGGTTGCGAAACATTAGTACAATCGTCTCCATGTATTAGGCCTTTTATGCTGCTTTGCTAGACCTGTCGTTTGTATGTATTTTTTTTTATAAAAAAGCATGTAATTTTGAGTAGGTAACACAAAGTTCTAAAGCATCATAAAGCTCTGATTTAAAAAGAATGCTCATATTTCTTATGATCAGCAAGCATTTCATTACTTATTTAAGAAAGATCAATGTAGTTTTTTTACAAAGTGAGATCAAACAACAAACATTATGAATCGAAGGTGAATATTTTGGTTTTTCTTGATGCCTAGAATGCCGGAGGCTGCAACATGATGGTGAGCCTCCTCATTAATCTCGACAAGTACAAAATCTTTTAAACCAAAGAAACGAACACAAATGGATCTGTACAGGTTGACCAATAAGCCGATCACCCAAGTCCTCAGATTGAACAAAATTAGTTTTTTTTATAGGGATACGTAGAAAATATTGTATATCACACACCACCTGCTGCATAGTGAAACAAGGAATGAGGGTAGCATTCGAAGAAATAAAACTGGTTTTCCCTATATACTAAAGGCTTGGTACGATCTTAGTAGAAAGTTAGGTGGCAATGCCATCTATCAGCATCACACTGACGTGATGCCAAAGCATGCACATGCATCCTGCATACGTCAATTTGACAGCAGGTCCCCGGGTGTTTTTTGCAAGCAGGCAAGAACCGACATACATTTTAATGTATGTCTTTGCTATGCTGTCTGCACCGCAACCAACTACAGACAGATTTGTTTCGCTGTTATTATAGTTCGTCAATGTAGTTTAGGTAGCATGGCATAGAATTGATTTTGCCTATATGACATTATACCAAGCCTTTGGTATGATGACATTGCCATTTAATKTTCTACTAATGTGMTTATTTATTATATACTTGGTAAAGTTAAATACAAATTTTCACTTACTCTTTGAACTCAACTGCATGGTGCTAGTAATGATTGTATTGAGTCCCTCAGAATGTTTATTTCGTTTGATAGAAAACTGCTTACGATATCTGAACTGAACGTTTTCCTTAACAGTATTATTTTTTAAAGAATCCCAGCCTCTTGACWATTGATTGAATGAAGAATTCTTTCATTCTGTCTTCAAGTCGTTTTCTACATTAAAGTTTTAATTTCTGATGTAAAACTGCAGCGAATCAAAACAGATTAAGCACTTACTACTATTACTGAGTTAGATTAGATTACATTACGGCGATTAACGAATGTTTAGATGTATTTACTAATCTCTAAGAATTTTGTATGATATATGCTTACCTTCAGCTTTCTACAAACTTTCAATCAAAACTGAACACATTTTATATAGATTATTTTACTTATTTTTAAGGCACAAACGCTTCAATGATAATGTTCACTAACCAATTCGTTGTAATTCATTGAACACGGTTATCGTCAATTTTCTAGTTATTAGTGGTATGCAGAGAACATACTATTTCGTAGGTTTGAATGTGAACATGTTTAAAACGATAATATATGACTATATGAAGCATTTGCCATATTAAATTAAACAAGAAACTAGCTCAAGTTAGGACATTAGTGATTTTTAAACTACAATATTATAACATTTAATTAATATCAAACGAAGAATATAAATATATTCAAGCGAAACCTCAAAATTGTTTAAAATATATAATAGCATATATTCGAATAGTGTTAATTCAAGAAACAATGTTCTTGTGTGTATTTTAAAAATTTTAAAACACTGCATAGACATAAGAATTTACATAAGCTGGTGCATATTTTCCTTTCAGTATTTAAAATATGATACTTTTAAATGCGCTATGTATTTAAATACTTTTGAGTATTTGAAAATATTAAAGTCTTTTACTTTTAATTCCAGTAAAGAAATGTTTGTCATATTGCTGATTAAGAGATTAAATAGCATTCAATATTACCGGTAATGAAGGATGCTGTAAATAAATATAATAAGTTTGTCACATTGTATTTGTATTCCTACATAAAAGACGACTTTTGAATCGATCGGGATAAACGAATAATTTTCAAAACCGTCCCACACGACTTAACAATAAAAAACAATCCGTTAAGTATAAGCGTTTCATAGTAATATTATTATAACATCAGGTGGCGATAAACGCTAGAACTGAAATATTCAACGTGCTTTTGAGCTACTCAAATTTTTCTATTCATTTCTAAAAAATTGTTTGTTTTCTCAAGAATCAAAACTCATCATCAAAGTTAATTATTAGGATATTTTTACAGTGTACCAATGTCAAGATTTTAATATACAAACAAAATAAAATTGACTACTACAAGCTAAAAATTGTTAATGCTCGCCTTATATCATTTGATTAGCACCTCTATTACGTGGTAATGTAATAGAATTTTTAATGTGGGAATTTTGTTATCCACATACTGGAGACAGACAATTTTCTCTTGGGGTCGTTAACGGGCATTCCTTTTTAAGTACATACAGGTTTTTATACTGACCTACGAAAACGTACCTGAGAATTCTTATTGTGCTGACCGGATGTAGATATCAAATGACCGCAGATCATTACGATATTGTGGTCAGTGGACGATTATATCCTGAGTTTAATGATATGTATCGACAAAACCTTTATGTAAACACAACCAAATGTGCAGAAAGAGTATTACGTTACTTAGAGTAGCTGCACAAGGGTATAATGGAGGTAGCTTTTAGGCTAGCTGTTTATTATTTAAACGTTTGTTGCTTGCAAAACCTGAAAAATATGTAATGGATATAATGGATGTATCAGTTTTTAGAGCTACTCATAAATTCGTGTACCGTCTTCATAGTTTTTACAGCTAATTATTTGGATAAATAACATCAAGGAGGCAAAACTTGGCTAATACTTACTTGAATAAAGTTACAATATACATTACTACCTGAAAGTTACAAAGGAAAGCTTAAAGGAATACAATTATATACCCTCGTATACTTTTGACTATTTTGCGTTAAAAATAAGGCAATAATTAATAAATAATACAAAACAGCTGTCTAACAATATTAGATATAATACAGTTCACAATTAATCTCTTTTTGGATACCTGAAAATGGTAAATGAAATTCTTAAATCATATGTTAAAACAGAACATGTATAACTTTAAAAATTGACTGTAATTACAACACATAGCAGCGTAAGAAGATATAGGTGAGTGTGTTCAAGTGCTAAAAGATTGTACTAATCAAAATAAGAAAAAATAATTGAAAACTTGTTTTATTGGTTTCTATAATGGCTTGAATTTTTATTTATTGGTTTAACGGATCGTTTGAATATAAAAAAAATTATTGCGCATATCTGTTGTAAAGCACGAAAAATGCTAACTCCTATTTTTGTGTTACTTACAACCGTTTTTCAGTTACAACACTATGAAGTTTGAGCGCCAAACTCGGCTGTTGAAACAGCTTTAGACGTCAAAATACACCGCGTTGTTTCTTGTCGTTGGAATGGGCGATTGATCGTGAAGCGCACGAATATTTTAAGTATTGTTGGAGGTATTTGCATTGCTTCTATATACTGATTGTCACAAGTTTCTATATCCTGGCCATGCAGTCAACCATTTTCCTCTCTCTATAGTAAGTCTTTTACATTTTAGTATTCCAAACTGCATGTTAATGTCTATAGGGTAACTTTTTCTGTTATTTTTATTAGTTGTTGAATTCGTGTTATTGTTGTTGCGTATAATTTGATATCCATATACATTAAATGGTTTTCTGTTTCCTCTTTGGGACATATGCAGATATACATATGCATATGCAGAACCAAAGTGCACTTAAGGAGTCACCTTTTAAGATGCCCCTTTACTCGATCTATTTTAGTAATAACGACGTTTTGTGTTATGTCTGTGTGTGAATACTGTTTTTCTCTTCGTTGATCCAGCTTGCACTCCTGTTGTGTTCAGCAGGGTCAGCTCATACAGTATTATTGTTATTATTAATATTAATATTAATATTAAATCCATATTGATTGGGAACCAAAATATTATTTATATCAATATATTTCTTGATTTGCTAATACGCTATTGTCTCTCCGTCAAGAAATTATAAGCGACATGACGATTTTTCCAGTTGAACACCTGTTAAAGGCACTTTTAGAACCTTAGCCTTATTAGCATCGAGGTAATCCTTGTATATAGCGATTAATTCCTTATCTTGGCATCGCCGGTATCGAACTGCCTCACATTACCTCAAAAACTAACTTCTGAATGGATGAGTACGGCTAATTACATGCAAGACCAATCTCGGCGTACAAATTGTGGCGGTTGCCACCCAGAGGTGCCATCGCCACTGTGTTATAATTCGCCGCTCCTGCCGCCTGTCACACTTGGCCACGCTTCACCAGTTCCTCTAGCCCGTTCTTCCTCCGCTTCTTTGCTCGTTTTATTCAAATACTGGTTAGTGGTGCGTAATTCCATAAGACGGCATGGTACAATGGATCTCCTTAAGCATCGAAAGTGCTGCCCAATAATGAACATCCACAAAAAACAAGCTCGCTTGGTGGTTCTCGTCGTTTGTTTATTTTCTCGTAGGAGGCAAAACAATCGGTAGGTTTTGTGAAACGGGTTCTCTGTGGTTCAATAATGTTAAATATCTCTTTAGCTTGGAATTGAAACAAATGCGATGTAAGTCAAGTTGGTCTCAAAAATACGAAATTATATGTGCTATAGATTTGTACAGTGTCGATAAGATAACACATAACAAAACAAGGGTTATTTTCAAAATTGTGAAGAAAGGCTGAAAAGGATAGATAACCTAAGATTTAAAACGTTATTAAGTGATTTTTTAATAGAATGATATGCATTTTTGTGATTAGAAACCTTATTATCTATGTTATTTGGCATAAAAACAATCAAAATGCAACAGGTGCATAAATATGAAGTTCACAGCAAGTGCAAGTAGCAAATGAACTCTCGTGCATAAAATGATGACCAAAAACATTGTGTAGAGAAGTAGGCAAGCGAGTGTTAAATTGATCTATATGACAGCCCAAAAAATTGTTTGAGGGAGTAATGTGGGTTAAACCTACTGCTTCTCTATGTTCCTTTCGAATGCAGTAAATACCTGACGAATATCTTGAATTAAGGAGGACAGTTAAAAAAACATTATGAATTCCATCAAACCCACAGGACAAGTCTCGCTCTAAAGATGCTAAGTTATTATAGACAAGCTAAAAAGTTATTTTTATATTGCTTAACTCAACACAATCGTTAAACGATGATTCCAATCAGTTTTATCCGAAATATACACTGCTGTCTATTAGATATCTGTATAACAATGTTTTGTGCCTTCCTTGTTCAGCGCAACGTATCTACCTCCAGAATTATTTAGGTGAACTTGAAAGTAATGAGTTATCGCTTTAGATATTTTCTTCAGTTCAAGAAACAAAATGTAGTCGTCGTTACCTTTGATACATTGGCACACCGCCTTCTCTAGATTTATCATATTTGTATGTGTTTGACATCAAAACCCTCAGAATTTAAAAATTCATTATTAAACCATGTTTCAGTTACGCTTCTCCGATAACGTATAAATTAACTTTGTGCGCAACCCTTTCTCATTTTGATAGAATTCTCTAAGCAATCCATGAAAACCTTGATTTGAAAAATTATGTGATTTTTATAATTTCATCTATTTTCTAATGCCTACCCTGTATGGTGAAAATTCAGCATTATTTATTTCTGACATATACGTTATTCTAAAAGAACTACAATGCATAACAATTTAACATAACTTAATTTCATCTATCGATACACCATACTAACCTACCGCCGTTATAAAAGAATTAACAATACCGCCGGCAGTCGATTAGCCAGTATTTTTAATGATTTCAGAGTTTGCTAAATCTTAAATTCATTTTCCTAACGACACTACACAATATGAACATTACCGCATCGATTACAATTCTGAAATGTTTCAGTCGTTTCCTTAATTTCAATGAAATCACAAGAAATGATCAACTAAGCAGGTGKTTTGTTTTCCCTAAGGACAATAATGAAAAACTTATTAAGGCATATGATATATACTGCTGCTTTACTAACCAGCTGGGCTGCACGCTAACCGTGGATGGAACTTTGATATTATTAGTCTTCTTTCCACGACTGCATACTTATATTTGATCTTATGTATGGAGTTTGTGCCTCTGGTTCGGCTGCTATTCCATAGCTAGTACCCCCATAAAAACTATTTGTATAGCGAAAGTAAAAAAGTAAAAGCTTGCTTTGTAAGCTTTCAAGATTGCAGTTGTTTTTAGAAAAAGTAAGAAAACTACTTTAGTTCTTAATTAATGCATATTTTCTGATCATTTGAAGTTTGAATAGATACTTATTGCTTACTTTGTTGAAAATCTCTTAGACCAAATATGGGTGTGTAAAAAAATCCGTACGTATCTCTTTATGATTTTTTTTAAATTAAAACATAATAGGCCGTGAAAACCTGTCATTACCGTTTGAAGGTTAAGACATTTATTTCTTCTGTCAGTTTAAGCTATTTCAAAACTCTCATAATTTCTTGAAGTAGAATGAACCAGTTGAAGGAAAATGATCGACGTCGAGTAATTGGAGAATTTTACATGCAACATGTTTTAAAAGGAAAATTGTGTAGAATTCATCCAGGCAGGCTTAAATAGCAACAAATTTCTATGTTTGTTTCAGTATAGAAAACAATGACATGAAGTCCACTCCTCTACCAGTTGGTTTGTTCTATGCCTTTGAGGTGCAGTTTTCATATCCCCGCACACTGAATATCTTCGTCATATTAACAGACTCCTCTGTTCCAATCACCTCAAAATAAAAATATTTTTAAATTATAAATCATCTACCTCTTTCAGTTTTTTTAATTTTTTTTTGCAGATAACCTCATTTTGAATTTTATATGTTACTTTATCGAGACCTGGTAGACACACACGTATACTTGATTATGGACGGACCATGCCTATTCTACAATATCCTCCCAAACGCTTCACAAAGTTTCATTGACTTTCGAATAATGCACAGGAAGGACAATACGCTGCAGCCACCTGATATTCAAGAATGTATGACTTTTGTACATTTTACGGCGAGTTCATAATAAGAAAAGGTCCATAGTAAATCGTGGAGTTCATTTGTGCTCCTCTTTCAATTGCCAGTTTCGAGGGGGGTGGGCCTGGCCCCCTATCCATGAATGAAACTTGGAGAGACGGGCGTACAGGTATTGTGAAGCTCTTCGAACGGTTGGGAATTTGTTGTGTACGACAGGAAGTGGCCTATTATTATTGACTGTTTGGGATACGTTGCTTTTTTCGATGCCACTCGAGCAATGCGGGATACTTTGCATGTAACTCGAGTTTGTATTTCTCGAATATCTGATACGTTTTGCCAAAGAATCTAAGGATCGTCGACTAAGCAATGAGGAAAGTGATGTAGCTAAAGTAGGAGTAAGTAGGTATAGCTAATATTGAAGCTCAACAAATTACTATATTGTGATATTAGATTGCTAGGGTTGTCACCTTTCGGCAAAACACAGAGGACGAAACAAAATTAATAAAAATGTAGCTCGTCAGAGTTGAAAATTTTTAGTTCTTTGCTTAATATGATGAAATATGCAAAATGCAATAAATAAATAGGAGTTTAGGATTCATAACTAAATTTAAGATTAATATTATTTGTTATTAGATGACAAAGCATTTGTTTATTAATTAAAATTATTGAAAATTTCCTTTAGTTTTTCTATGGGTCCTTTAACGCAATTTATTTAATACGGATAACGATCTTTGGTTTTTTATATCTAGTGTAAAAACGGTGCGATAGACGCGACAGCTGTCTGAAGGTTGTTTTTGCATCACGTCTTATGCTAAAGTTGCTTAAATACTTCATTATTTTTGAATTTAAAACGACTGATGTGCTTAATAAAACAAATAAAGGAAAAAACCTCATTGCTCTTCATAGGTAAAAATATAAGTATTAAATATTGTAAACTGGTCAATTTATTCAGAGCCGAAAAATAGTTCTGTTACTTATTAAAGATTAAACACCATCAAGCCCAAAGTTATCCATGTTATTTATAAATAGTGATGCCAACGATATTCTCGTTTGTGAGAGTCTCGTCTTGTTTTCGAGGCGAGACACGAGACGATACTTTAAATTTCCCTTGCGGGACAAGACTTTCGAATGATCTCATCTCGAATCGCACCAGAGTATCGCAAAATATAAAGCAAATATTTTTATATTTTCAAGTCGTGATCGCCATCTAAGAGTATTTCTGAAAAGCAAGTCCATAAATTACAACAAAAAAACTATTCGGCAGATGAAATTGGTATCGGCACTTTCTACAGAGTAAATAGGTAAATGCAATGTCGCCTTTCGCTTCAGCATTAGTTTGCAGTTGCTACGGTTTATGAAAAATAAGTATAGTTGTCTGAGACGTGAAATTTCCTTTATCTAAATATGTTGCCCATGCGTATATAATTTTTTTCGCACGTTGGTTTTAAATATTGAAATGTTTCTGACAGGCCGTCATTATCTGCACATTTCAATGTATATCTGCTTAATAAATCAGCTCTTTAAGTCTTACCATTACCGAAAAAACAATTAAAACGTTTTATAAACCGCTGCAAATTGAATCAATACTTCCACATCCAATTGTCAATGACATTTACGTTTTTATTTCTTATACTATACGATTAGTAAACAGATTTTGAGCATTTTGTCTCTCTACACATTTTTTCTAAGACAAATTTAAAAAGTCCTCGTGATATTAGCAAAAATATATAAATTTGAAAATCGGTTTTTTCTACATAACTCGAAAATTATTAACTTGACAAAAAAATTACAAGAGTGCTTTCTGATCAAAAATTTCTGTTTTAGAAATAATTCGAAATTGTCAAAATTTTGAATAAATTTGCTAAGACACTTTTTGTGAGAAATTTTATTTCCTATCTGATGGTATTTTCATTTTTTGAATATATTAAATATATTCCGAGATATTTAAAAAACCCTTTTCTTTAAGTGAAGCTTTTTTGCTAATATCTTGTAAACAAACAGTTTGCTGCACCGAAAATTTATAAGAGCGAATAATACTCGCAGTTATACTAATAATCACATTCTTAAAAAATATATAAAAATTTGCAAAAAGGGTAGTTACCCCCAATTTTGCCCCCTTTCCGATACCCTACTTACCCCATAAACAATAGGTCGCTTTGGGTAGTTGAGATTTATACGTTCGCCAAATTTCAAGTTATCGTGTCCACAAGCAAAACCACAGACACAGACAAAAAATTGTTTTTTGCTCAAATTTTGTTTTTTTTTTGCGTTTTCGACCATTTTAAAGCGAATGAGCAAAAAAACTTAGGCAATTTTGCAATTTCGGATTCTATCGCGACCTCGAAATTCCAATTCAGCTGATCAGTTTAAGTTATAACTTCCCAAATTTGTTTGTATATCTTTAAGTTGTATAGAGGGTCCTTAAAACGCATAATTTTGGGGTTCTGCGCTCGGACTACAAACAGTCTAAGTGCAATTTTTTTTACCTCTGATGGACTGCCGGAGTGCTATATCCACCCATACACGTTTATGATATTAGAGCTATTGTAGAAATAAAAATCAGGATTGATGCTACGACTCATTAGGTTGATAAGTGATATTATTATTTCTCCTTTAATTCTTTAAAAAACCTGAATAGTAGATAAATACACATAAGTTTTAGATTCATTATATTTAAACACGCATGGGTTGAATAGCAGTAGCTCTGTTCAATTTTGTACTACGGCCTATGTCCTTTTATTTATCTTCTAGCTGTTTGCATTCCAAAATCTGTGAAAAGTGAGAGAAAATAAAGTCGAAGCTTGTATTGTCGGTACGTCTCAAAGGATTCCATATATCGGTGTGAAGATTATCAGTATCATCTCTGGCAAATCCGTTATAAGCCACACGGAAAGCGTCAAAGGGTTGTAAATACCATACATATATCCTACTTTCGGTGCCATA
The DNA here is from genome assembly GCA_025024175.1 of Rhyzopertha dominica. Classification (NCBI taxonomy): domain Eukaryota; kingdom Metazoa; phylum Arthropoda; class Insecta; order Coleoptera; family Bostrichidae; genus Rhyzopertha; species Rhyzopertha dominica. Next base: position 810,405 of record QCXZ01000138.1, on the reverse strand, counting down.
TGTTCCAACACTTAAAAGGTACCTACGGTTTGGAATTTAGTTACCTGATACCCTCATAAATGACAGGTCCTGTAAAATCTGCAGATTAGCACCAGTACAGGTGTCCAGGTGTTAAAGTAAGAAAGCGTATAGCACTTAGAAAGGGCGGCAAATGGCATAGTTGGTGTCAGTAAACAAGCAAACATAGGGGGAGCTTTTTTTTTGTTGCACTCATACTATTTGCCTATTGTCAAGTCGATTGGTCAGATGTTTGTATTTAGCGAATATTTATAATTTTATTTTACTTTTCTGTGGAAATTCTTCTGGTCTTATGTAATTGGTAACATTAATAAAAAAATCGGGGTCTTTTATTTTCAATATGAGTCTCCTATATTTTTACACAATTTCATATCTCATATTAAGCAGTTTAATATGAGACCATTCTAATATTCATTATTTTGAAAAACAATTGTTTCGATTTAAAATTTTGCGCCAGTACGATCCAGCGCGCCATATTTTGTTGTACCTGTATGTAATAAGAGTTTGAATATCCGTTGTTTAATAAATATATAACGTACATATTAAACAATCTCATATGTTTTTGCTGCGTCTAATATATTTTCAGCTAGACTATCCAATTTCACTGATAAATTAACCTTGCAACCCCAGGTCCCTCCAAAATTTAGTTGATAACGGTACATTCAGAGGTACATTTACGAAGAGCCGATCAAATTATATAAAGTAACCCTAAATTAATAAGTGAACAAATGTTCACTGTAATTGATAAAAAGTTGAGGTGCTTGCTCTTAAAAGCGCTTCCCACCCTATTTAATCAAAAATGGAAAGTATGACCTAGATATTTGCTATAAGCTGTCGCGATAATGGCCAGGGTACAATAAAAAGGATGCTAAGTCCCCTAAAACTGTTCAGACTATTCAATGGCTTGCACTTGCCGTTCTCGATCGAAAGGAGAATTTGGCAGGTATCGAATTTTCAAGCCGTTCGGCAAATTCAAAGGCGTAACAATCCTGAAATACGAGATCCACCTTTATTGCCCCAATTTGGGGCCAAGGACGACAGTTTTACTATACATCATTGTCTGCACGTACCTGTGGATTGGGAGTGAAAATAAGGAATGCCAAACACATTGGATTCTACATTAATATAGGCGATTAAAATAAGAGTTAGTTTCATTTATGTGGTATTTTTCATCGTAGAAAAAAAAACATAGCAGTACCTAGATTTTAACGAAAATACAGGGTGTTCACGCTAATATTCTACAATAGCTAACTTTTTTATTTAAAATCGTAGAATAGTGGTTTAAATGGGAAATTTCTTGATTTTTCGAGAAGAATTTGGTGTTCACAAAAAAATTGATATTGACTAGAAGTTTGTTATTTTAAATAGAATGACCCCATTTTTTATATCGCACTCGATCGTGGGCGTCCAATTAAACAAAAAAGTGCTAAGGTACCACTACCCTACTGTCATTTGTTTTTGAGATATTTCTGGTAATATGATTTGTGTTCACGAAACAGTCTACAAGGTAACTTTTTATATGAAATTCCGCGCGATTGGTTTTTTGAAATTACTTCGAGCCAAACGAGGGTAAATACTTTCAGCGTCCCTAATGTTAGATAATATGTTTTCGGAAGGATCGCTCTCACCATAAAACACTGACAAAAATTATTAACTTGACGATTCATTGGGACTGTAATATAATATTTGTCAAAGCTGAGAACCTCATAATATCGTCTGTCACGAGTTCAAACAAAATTTTGAATGTAAAMAAACAAATCACCAAGGAAGCGAGGCGTCATAGAAACAACGCCAACCTTATTAAATTTAAACCTGCCGACTAGAATGGAACTATCTTAGATATACACGAACTACTTGTTAAAAGATATCAACCAAACAGTCTTCCAAATGTCGCCCAACTCATAATTTCATAAATTATTAGTATTTTTAGAAATTTCTACAGTTTATTTTATTAGACGTTTGTAATAATATTTTTCTCTATGTAAAAGTTTTGTGCCTAATAAGGGGCTAAGGGCCCTCCCTCTAAATCCGCTACTGTCCAGGACCTTGACGTACCACAGCAAAATGTCAGACATAAAAAAGGCGTTTGATACAATCAATTGCTCTGTTCTAGAGGCTATTCTTCGGTATATTGGTTTCGATCGTTGCGCAGTTGGGCTTTTGTCGTCATTTGTAACCGAGAGGTTTGCTGTGGTAAAGTTAGATACTTCTTCATCAAATAAAGCGCCTTTGACTTGTGGTGTACCTCAGGGACCTATTCTTGGTTCCATACTTTTTTCGATTTACGTCAGTAATCTATTGAGTACCGCTCGTAGTGTTCAGTATCACATGTACGCTGATGATACGCAAATCTACTACAGCTTTCCTCCTTCTGAGTGTGATTCAACGGTGAAGAATATAAATGATGACTTGGAGAGGATTGCGGAGGCGTCCGGATCGCATGCATTAAAAATAAATCCGGGCAAATCTGCTGCTATTCTGTTTGGTGGTCGAAATGTATTAGGTGCGGTTTCAGGGAAGCTTGCGCTGCACATTGACGGCTGTGCCATATAAACAACTGCATAAAAAAAGGCGTTTATTAACCTAAAGCAATTGTTTTCGCATAGAACATACTTGGATGTACGCGTTAAGAAATTGTTAAGTGACACAATGGTGTTGTCTCACTTCAATTATTACAGTGAGGTATTTTTTTCATGTCTTGATGTAGCCACTAAGGCAAAGATACAGAGAATACAGAATGCGTGCCTCAGGTTAGTTTATGGGATCGGGAGACGTCAACATATATCGCATAAGCTAGTGGATGCTGGCTGGTTGAACATGGATAAGAGATTTTTGCGGCGAGTGTCTTGCTTGTATCATAAGGTAGTTTACCTTCGGACTCCACCCTACCTTTATAATAAAATAACTTTTCGTAGTGACGTTCATAACATTAACGTCAGGTTCAGGGGTAAGCTGAGTCCCCCATTTCATAACTCATCGTTGTTTGGAAGAGCAGGGGACACAGCTTTGTGTCCATCTGAACTTCGCCCTTTGTTTTCTTTTTTTTGTATAGTAAAAGCAATAAAGGATATATTATTATTATTATTATTAAATAGAAATCTACGTCACTTTGAACAGGAGTGGGGAGGGGTGTAATGGTGTCAACATCAATTAGCATTGGCGAGTTTAGTGTTTATAACACTCGATGATTTTATTAATTCTTTCTAAAAATTAATAAACATTATATTTTCGCGGGGAAATTTTTGGAGTATGGACAGGCTCTAAGCACTTCAAAAATTTTTGGAATGCTGGTGACTTGCTCACTAGTCCTGGTTGGGTGCTGCTGCCTATGGATCCATCGTCAGATACGGAAGGCGTATCGTTTTCATCCAAAGCGCTGGTACTTGCTTCGGCACTGTTGGGCTTCGAACGGTGAACTTCAACTYTTTTCGTGTACTTCAGGATTTCCTCTAAACGAGCCTGAAAGTAAATTAATTGTTCGTCAAGGTGTTTTTCGTACTTGCATAGATGCCAAACTAAGAAACTTGTATTAAAGTGAGTTAGTATCGTATGCAACGTATTACCTATGGCATATGTAGCAAAGATAATTATAGATGCATTACCTTGTGGCCTAACTTTGACATTCGATGTCCACTCTTTAGTCCCAAAAGCACTTTTTCCTCCGGGATATTGTATAGGCTATCTTCCGCAAACAGTTTCTTGGCTGCATCTGTTGGCGAGGAACCTATATCTGATGTTGGATCCACTTCCGTTTTGATCTTCATATCCTAAATAGAGATATTAGAAGTACGTGCAAAATACAATACAAATACTTTCCTATATCAGAAATTTGGTTTTCTATATAATACTAAAATTAAAAAAAAATCGTGTGTAAACAGTTTGCTGCACCGAAAATTTATAAAGACGAATAATACTGAAACACACTATAACGAAAAAAAAATTGCAAAAAGGCTTGTTACCCCCCAATTCCACCCCCTTCCGATACCCTACTTACCCCAAAAACAATAGGTTGCTTTGGGTATGTATGTATGCAAAATTTCAAGTTCATATGTTGTTTTTCGAAAGTTTTTGCTCAAATTTTATTTTATTTTTATGTTTTCGACCATTTTAAAGCGATTGAGCAAATAAAAATTTTGAACTTTTTTTCGCGATACAGGACTTTTCTTCCGTTGGATGTGGAAGTAATTAAAGTATTATATAACTTCAATAATCAACTAGATTGTCAATTAAAATTAAAATTGGTGAAAAGTTTACTATACCCACTGTTAGAGTATTGTTCTTTGGTGTATTATGGTTTTTTGACGCAAAAAATTGCAATTGTAAACAAGGAATAAGAATAGGCTACGGTTTGGAAAGCCCTCATTACCATTAACGATGTGAGATGATGAGAAATAAAAGTTAAATAATAATAATTATGATTATAATTTAAGTAAGAATTTAGATGGCAATGCCATCTGTCAGCATTACACTGACATGATGACAAAGCCACCTAGCTGCCTTAACAGGTACTATTTCCTAAAGAAAGTGACCTGTAGCCGGACAAATTGGCATGCAACTGTATACTTCAATTTGACAGCAGGCTCCCACGGCACTTTTTGTTAGCGGGCAAGAACCGACATACATTAAAATGCATGTCTATGCTGCGATGTCTGCACCTCAACCAACTGCAGATAGATGTATTTCGCTGTCATTACAGCTCATCAATGCAGTTTAGGTCTAGTCCCGATAGCACGGCATAGACATGCATTTTATTATTATAATTATTATTATATWTTATTATTTTGCAACWGTTTGTAGCCACACGTGTGTAGTAGAATTTAGACGTACTCTGCTGTGTTTTTTTTTGTGCCAACTTAAATKCATTTTTTTWGTCTCTTCTACTAAATGCAAGAAAAACTGAAACAGAAAATCGTAGTTTGCAATAAATATATGTGAGCAACAGTTCCTAATCATTGCTTATCTTTATAAAATGCTGTATATTTTGTAATTCATGCATTGGAATGATACTAGAACAATTAATTACAAGGCAAATGCGCAAAAATATCGCCTTTAAGGTGGCACAAAACTTAATCTAGAGATTACCTATTTACCTTTAGCTCTACATATCCAGTTTCAGCGACTATAATATTGCTTTCGGAATCGACATCGATTTGTATTGGTAACGGTTCAGACTTCACTGAACCGAATTTTTCCAAATTCTTTTCCAAATTAATTATGCGTTGCTGAATTTTTTGCATCGCCTCTTCTGTTTCACTAACTGTCACCCGTTCCTGGTTGCTATCCTATCAAATATTAAATGGTGTTATCTAATGAAACATTCGTTGTTGTTCAGACTAGACAGATCTATTGACAGTTGGTAACTAGTATTTGAAGCAGTAGAAGAGTGGTGCCTTTAAGATGGGGTGCGAGTCCGAACTGACAGACATTGTAGTATATAGCACCTTAATGTAAAATGATAGACTAGTCAGAACAAAAAAAGGCATTAACCTACATTAAATGGATTAATAGCGGTTTTTTTGCTAATGTGTTTTGGACCTGTACTGGTAGTATTATTATTCAGATTTGCAATCCTGAAAACTCCCTAGTGGTCGAAACAGCGACTTTTTTCGCACTTGTTTTGGTTTTCCAACAATATCGCCTAAACTATGCGTTTTTGGTGAGGTTTAGGGAATTGAGACATAACTCAATGTGTGCCTGTGAGTTTGGACGTACCCCCACATTAGGCCAATACACCAGGAAAAAAAGATTATGTGCTCTCCAAACATCTATACGTGGAATGATAAAGAGGCGTATAACAAATGGAAAGGAGTCAAAAATCGTATTTTTGCGATTTTCGGCGAAAGTTAATGTTAAAACAAAAGTATCCAGTACAAAAGTTGTAGATAAGTTAAAAATCGATAACCTCTGTCTGGTCACTTTTTAACCTATAACTAAGATTTCCGAGAAAAATATGGATAATCGTCTTTTTCTGGTTATCTCGTTTGGCAAAAAATAATCGAATTTTATTGAAACTTACTAAAATTATACCTGAAATATTCAATTTTTTTCTGATTAAAAAATCAAGGTGTTTCCGAGATATTCATGTTTTCCCGTTTGGAACTAATCTAACATCATCAAATTGTACGGATAAAATTACAAAAAAAAACAGTGTTTCATTGTTTTATCCGAAAATTTCTTATTTGATAGTATATTGCTATAAACATTTAACTGGGGTATAATGTATGGTTTTTCTCTTTCAAAATATTATATTTTTAACATTTATAATATACAACTAAATTTAGTTCGTTTCGCAACTGCAACAAATTGGTTGCACTGATTTTGTTTTCAGGCATCGTTTGAAGCTGAAAGTTGCGCAGTTGCTCCAACAGTTGGCGGTAATTTCCCTAATTTAAAAGTTGACTTTGTAGTTATTATAGGGCTGAAATGCATTGTACTGATTTATGTGATAGGTACAAGATGTCATGTCAAAAAACTTTCGCCAATATTACTGACCTAAAAAACATTTCTGATGAAATCGAGTTCGATAATGAATCAGAAGAAACTGAAGCTAATGAAGCATCGAATACGTATTATACTCTTGTTAAATATTTATAGCAATACTATTAAAATATTAAGCTTCGGATTAAACAAACACTGTTTTTGTTAGCAATTTTTTACGTGCCACTGAATGGTGTAATCAGCTTTTTTTTAACGTAAATAATTTATTAACAATGTATTGTTCCAAGAGCATTTTTGAGCATGTTTTTAAATTGTCACTAGATTTTCTACAGGATTTTCATTAATGATTCATGCAACGAAGACAGCGTCGATTTGTGAATTCTTTGTGCCGCCTTTTTGTAATCGTTACCAATAAGTTACAATAAGCACAATACACTGTGAGCTGTCATATAGGTACTGCACTTAAAGCTGCCTATAAGTTATAGCCACGAAATTGATGGCATTACAAAGATTGTCCAACTATTTACGGTTATATTTTCCATTCAAAGGGAAGTAATAATTTACTTGTACGAAGCAACACAATTCCCTTTTTGTTACTTTCCGCAAATTTAAAACCCACACAGTCAATTTCATTCTTTTTCCCTATTTAACGTTTTCCAGTTTCTTGCAATTAGCATTGCTCCACCATGATTTTCTTAATTTCTAGCTTAGAAAACGTTCACGTAAAATACGCAGTACCCCGGTAGTGCAGCTAACGTTACAGCACTTAACCCAACTGTGGATATTACCATTACGGCAGGCTAAAAACATCTTTTGACTCATCACAGTGCAATTTAACAGGCTTACTGCAATCACAACCTCATAAATGTGATACATAACTTAAAAGTTATACGAAACACCACAGCTCCGAAATCTGAGCTTTCTCCAATCTTAAAGTTAAATATCTCACGAAACATTGCAGTATATGTTGAAAATAGGCCCTCACACGCGTTTTCTGGTATTAAAATATTATATCAAATAATTCGGCAATCGGCAGATGACAAGTATCTGTCAACGCAACAGTTGCGTTTACTTTCGTGAGGGGCGGCAAATTGATTTAATCGATAATTTCAATAAGTACCCGGATGCATGTATAGAAACCCTGTATTTTATCAAAAAGAAAAAAAAAAGAAATGATTTTTTAAATTAAAAAATTGTGGTTATTTCAGATACATAAATGTATAGCTAGTTTCTTTTTGTTAATTATACACCACTTTATCATTCCCACCTGTGTAGATGTTTGGATAACACTTTTTTTCTGGTTTGAAGGCTTCCGTGGTTGTTGTCGATGACATGTTGTTTTCCGGGCTGGTTCCCACGTTGGTTATTAGACCTTGACGTTTCGACACTCATGTCGGTGTCTTCCTCAGAAGTAGCTCTGAAACTACTACTTCTGAGGAAGACACCGACATGAGTGTCGAAACGTCAAGGTCTAATAACCAACGTGGGAACCAGCCCGGAAAACAACATGTCATTTTTTTTTCTCTAAACGCAGTTTGGCTCGACTGTAAAGTTTTTTGGATTTTTGATGTGCCGTCTCAAAAGGTCACGTACTTCCTCAAATTTATCTATCACGTGTTCTTTAATATCCATGCCGGATACATCGCTTCCGCTGTCACTAGGAGAACCCTCCTGCTTCGCCTGATCCACCTTCATGTCTCTAACCAGGTCTTCCAACGCCTGACACCTTTGTTCAAGGAAGTCCCTCTCCTTCAGGAGTGTATCAACCTGCTGCCTCAGGGTGTCGATAACGCCCTCCGCTTGTTCGAGCTGGGTAAACATGACTTTTTTCTTTTTCGATGTGACCGTGAATTCCCTGCTTGCGGATTCGAGCCGTTTCATCATCGTCGCCCTTTCTTGGAGGAGCTCCTCGAGTTGCAACTTGGCGGCGCGGTTCTCCTTGTTGGATATGGCGAGCTTTCTCGCCAGCTCCCTTTTGTCCCGTGCGAGTGTCTCTAACTTTCTGGAAAGCGCTCCGTGCTCTTTGAGCGAGTTTGCCTGCAGGTCTAGTATGTCTGCACGTAGTTTCGCACATTGTTGCTCTAGGCTCTCTTTTATCGACGAGCAGGTGTCGCTCTATGAAGAAATTTGAGTTTTAATGAGAACCAATAAGCCCGTGTTTTGGTGTCACGAACTTCATCTATTGAAAATACGAGTATTTACTGGAATTTATGCATCTTACAATAGGTATTCAGCATAACTAACATACCTAACAAAATTTGAATCAGTGACAAACGTAACGAACGAAATATTGTAATAGCTACAGCTGCATTTTAGCTTTTTTATGGATAAAATAGAAAAAAAATTCCTTTTTAAAGGTGCTGTACTGTAATTTTGTTAATTACGAAAACTGATTTTTTGAATGAACTTTGTTTCCGGTCAAAATAAACATTACCTTTGCATAATTTCATAAAAAGCTAAACATTTACTTGAACGTTGAGGATACCATTATAATGAAATTGTGAAAAGTACCCTCGACCTCATGACAAAAATTGTAGACCATGCAATTATCTACACTTTTTGTCCTAAGATTCACCATTTCTTAGAAAAAGCGAATCTAAAATCTACTACTTGTATTCTCCATGATATGCACACGTTTCCGCGCCACCTATGAGGTCTATTTTACTGAAGTTTAATGGAATGACATGTTTTCTTATTCAACTTCTTCATTTTCCTGAGTCGACGTAAATTGTTGTAACAGCGACAGGCGACACATCAGTTGTTTCGTTGTTGATGTAAGGCTGTTACCCTGTTAGATATTCAAAATTTGAACACGACTGGCCTTGACAACTGGTACTTGCTGGTGAACAAAATTTTGCAGCCGTATTTCGAATTACACCCCTTTTGCAGTTAAAAAATAGTATTAAGAAGCCTTTCTGGTGCAGGTGGAAGCAACGTGTAGATTAGTTTCAATGCACTATTATTCATTAGCTTCCAGCCGCATTTTTCTGGGTCCAATTGATTGCTGAGCAGAATATGAGGTTAGAGGAAGACAAACTATTTTCATGCGTTTTTTTATTACGTGTACGTTTTGCAAAAGATAAGTAACGTAACACCTATACAGTAAAGTTTGTGGAGCTCCATATATGTAGACAAAAGAAAGCGAATTCTGCTGGTGATTAGAGTTTCTAGAGCGGAGTTCATATCTTTAAAAACTTTTGCGCATGTATAATCAAATTCACTTGTAATACAGGGTTTCTACAAATGATTCATGCAATGCGGGCAGAGTTGCAAGCTGCAATGTGTACAGCGATAGTAGTTGAAGGTTGCAGATCATTGTCATCCCACAGCTCCGAAATAGGAGCTTTCTGCAACCTTAAAGTTAATTATACCACAAAACACTGCATAATATGTTGAAAATACACACTCCCAGGTGTTTTTTCATATTAAAATATGTCAAATACTTCAATGATCGACAGATCAAAAGTAAGCAATAGTTATGTTCACGGCAAAATGATTTACTCGATAATTTCCATAAGCGCCTTGGAAGCATGAATCATTTATAGAAACTCTGTATGTGTCCAATAGCCATGCATATTACGGGTACACACAGTATACAACTTTAGTAAACTTTAGAATCCTTTCTCGTTTCGTTTTCAGAAATGGCGCAACTTAGGAAGAAAGTCTAAGGACAATTTTCTATGATAATTGCATGATCCACAACTATTTTTATAATAAAATTAACTGTTTCGCTAAAGTATCCAAAAACCCATTTTTGCGAACTTTGGTGGCATAAAAGGGACTCCTCACTCTTTCATTATAATACTATCCCTAACGTTCATGTAAATTTCGGCTTGGTGGACATTTATGCAAGGGTACCCTTATTTTTCTAGCTAAGTTGACCGGACTACAAGTTTTATCATTTAAATTCCTAAGCTCTGTTCGACTGCAATGGTCATTCTTCATTTTCAAAGAACATCAGTGTTATAATGAGCTCAGATGTGGAGAATTTTTACAGGAATCGTAAAAATCTCTTCATTTGAAGGTCGATTTTATAATTTCGGTAGTTAGGGTGTCCACCTCACTGTCATTTATAATCAGGACACACATAGTTTGGTTTCTCATAAAATAACTGGTAGGAGGAAGTCCAACTAGTGTTCTACCAACAGTAATATACTCTGTATAAAGTAATAAGTCAAAAGGTAATGACATATGTTACTATTTCAGGCTTATAAAGCTAAGTGGTTTTCAGATTTAATATTTATTTATTTACCAGAAATTTTGCACAAAATCCTATAGAGTTAGTGTTATCAGTGCAAATGTCCTGTATAAATATAAATATCTAGCTTAAAAGCTATAAAATACCAACTAAATTGAAATTAAACATTAAAAAAATAAAATATTTAGACATCTATCTAGTATCAGAATTTCATTCTAACACTACTAGCATTCATTTTTTTTTAAATTTAAAATGAATGAATAATAAACAATACAAAGAATGCTGCACGTTGTTAACATAAACGGTAAAGGACATATTTTCACCGCAGTAAATTATATCAAAGCTGTTAGTGTTTTGCGTCTAAAATGAGCTCAAAAGATTCGGAATTAGAGTAGTAAAGCTAAAGAAGTGTAATTCTTCTAATTAACAATAATGCAAAAACAGATCCGTTTAACAAATTTGTTATAATAAGTAAATCCATGTAGTGTGATATTGGAACATTCGAAAATTAAAAGGGCAAAACATTGGGGAAAAACAAACAGAAATTCCCCGTTCAGTGCGGCTTTTGATATCACCGAAGTTATAAAGTTAACCTTTAAACTTCGCCCAGAGATTTTTACAATAGAATTTTAGAACCTCTAATCTCAGAGCTATCTGATAATTCTCGTAAACAAAGCACATTTTTTTCAAACTAGCAAATTAAATCATAATGTTTCATTATTGCTGCACCTTCGTAACTTTCAACAAACTTGTAAGCATTTTAAGTTGCAATATATTATTTAATTAGGGTTTAAAATTGCAAATTTTGCAACTGTCTGCAAAGCGATAAAGGCAGCATAGTGAATGTAAAATTCTGAGATAAAGAGTACCATCTTTTTGCAATCAAATATCCAATTGTTTCTCCATTCGGGATAAAATAAAACATGTGGGAAATATTATGATAAAGAAGGAAATTTATGCTCTGAATATTAGTCTGCATTGCTGCAAATACCTGTAAGACTGACATCCTTATTGCCTTACTTACTCACATGACATGACTAGGGTTGTCAGGTACACATATTCTAAAATCTTTTTTTGCATGCTACTTTTTCTCCAACCAATCAAAAGGTATACAAGTTATTGACAGAAAAAAATAATGCTGCAATCGATGATGTACTCATGTTTAAATTAGTAAATATAGTAATCCATAAATTACATGAAATTTCAGAAGAATAAACCCGTGTAAACTCTATTTAGAAGCGGAAATCCAACCTCTATCAGTGCTTTCGTTTAGGTTATCTTCAAAACTCTAAAAACACAGTATGTCTAATTATGCACAAAATGTAAAACAACTCTGGAATGGTTTAGGTCAAATGCTCGTAATACCAGTATTAACAAATGTCATACTTGAAAGTATTTTCGTCTCATAAATCATTTAATGTTGTACGACATACATTCGAAACATTTGTACCTAATTTCGTTTTCCATTGTAGACATACGCATATTGATTCACAGTCTACAGTACAGATTGCACTAAAATACATAAAGCTTTTGAAATTCACATTTGTTCTGCCGTCTGCCGCATGAAATATTTGTTCAATGAAACGTTCTTTCACTTTTTTTCTAATGCTTTGGCCCCATGTGTAGATTTTTTTGCAGCAGGATATTATAAAATTTTGGTCCTCAGATAGTAATAAACTTACTAGTAGCTTCTAGTCTGTGGTCTGCTGAAGCTTTATAAGCTGAAACAGCTTTCCGCAGATTATTATGATGCAAGCGACATGACATAAACGTAATTTTGTTGTTAGGCTTGAGAACTGCACTCTGCAGAAACCGTCGTTGGGGACCTCTGTCGGGTTTTAAACGTCCACTACAAGATGGGCTATCGTTCATATTACAGGTTGCCCCACACAGACGGATGGGTTGAATTGCCAATAGAAGGCATGGTGTTGCCCACATTACAATTCTTGCATATATATCGCCTACCTTGGCGTATACAATAAGGGAAGCCAGATCTATGCCATGTTGTCTGCTTTGGGACTATAGCTGTGCTGATGCGGCTTTATAAGTCGAAATAGCTACCCGCAGATTGTTTTGACGCGGCAATAAGGCATAGACTTAATTTTGTTAAGATATTTTGATCGCAATCGGTTGTTTTGGGCGGAATGAAATCTACAGTTTGTTTCCCAATTTGTTTAAAATAGTTGCGTTTGCGTATATTTCATGCTTTAATCTTGTTTATGGGTGAACCAGTTTCCTCCTTATAATTTTTCATATTGGTTTTTGTACGTTGATATAACAGGGTAAAATGCTCTCCTACACTCCTACTGAAAAAGGTTTTCATTGCAGTAACGCGTGACATTTGAAACAAAATCGTGACAATGCATACGTCTGACATCCCTAGGCATGGCGATGGAGACAATTTTTTTGTTTTTTGTTATTGTGGGAAAATAGAAGTTCGGCTAATGTAGGCATCAAGTGACAATAAGAATTTCAGCTTTAAAAGAGAAAAATGCAATAAAACTGCACAACAAAATATTTGCAAATACTCATAACACTTTTCATTGCTGTTTTTAAAATTTAAATTTATATGGATCATAATTTGTTAAAGAAGCAATGTTATAAAATACAAATTTGAAAATAAAATGTTTGTCACCCTGCTACACACTGCTGATTATTTCTTAAGCTAATTAAGCCTACTTAGCAATTCAAAATTCACCTTCTTAGATACTGGAGGAAAAATAGAACTAACTTGCTTTGAGACTTTTTGCGCATTTGCCTTAAATATTACAAATTAGGTTTAGTTAATTTAAGTGATTAATATTTTAAACATTGTGTGTTGTAAACATGCAGAAATAGAAACGTAATCAGATGATGAAATAAATCACTATATACTGCATTATTCATAGGATCATTTCATTTAATAATTGTCCATAGAACAAAAAACAACAGAAAATAAAGTGCTGGAGTAAATGTGCCCGTGAACTTTCAGCAGGCTACCAAATATTAATAGTTTATTTAGAGAATAGTGTATGTCTCTTTCTTCTCCTAGTGAGCGCCTTTGGCTTTTGAATGCATTTTAGATGAAGCTGTTAAATTGAATGATTTCAAAAAAAATAAAATTTTTGTTTAACATTTGATTTTCAATCCTAAATTCTATTGTTAATTAACTGGCAGTAAAATTGTTACAGTAGCCTGTTAAACAATCAAATGTAGTTTAACAGTGCAAAAAGTGAAAGTGAATTGTTATTGCGCTCAGAGACACTTATCGCTCTATTATAATTTCTCAACACAGAAGCAATATATGCTGGAGCTCGAAAGCAATGCAACACCTTGTATCCGTGGTTTAATACTGTTTTTTTTAGTAATTGTTTCGTTTAGATATAATCGAAAATTTTAATTAACTATAAGTCCATGCATATCCATTCACAGTCCTAGTAGAAGACACTCAATTCCGCTGTGAAGATCGCAAAAAAACTTCATCACCAAAGATTATTACTTTTATACAATGTGAATTAATGTAAGACCATATCATTGACAATAACGTTTAGAATTTTCGCATAATCACCGTAATTGGGCAAAATAACAGAGCGATAAAAAGAAGTGTAAGTTTAACTTCTGACGGTAATTGTGGATACACTAGATATTTACGTTTAATTAAAAAGATATTAAGTTCATATTCTTTTTATTTGGTAAGAGTGTGATCGCTAATTTTTAAAATGTCGCAATATAAATTGCAATCTTAATTTAATAAATAAATCTAGTCGTATTAGTTGAGTTTAATTGTTGATTGTGTATATGAGCTTTTCATCATTAAAATGAGATTGTTTGAATTAAACTGTTGAAACAAAAATACCTACGTATGATTCTTGTTTGAAACAAGAACTTTTAATACAAAAAGAAAATCACAAAACAAAGTCAACCTTCTACGATTTTTACTTGCAAATCTGGCTATTATATGGGAAGCATCTACCTTCACATCCTATAAACATGTATTCCTCACACGTCACGCGTCACGGCGAAGTTTTTTTCAAATTCGTTCCGTCGAAGTGTTTGTTACTGATCAACCMCCMGTACCCCCCCCCCCCTCCCCGTCCATAACAACTTTGTTGCTTGCACGGTGAAATGTTCGTAGCATTCGACAACATTGCGGTATCCTTTGTATCTGGACATTCGTATATTTAGGACATTTATGTCTTTGACGAAATTTCCAACCATTTCTAGCAATTTCCCTACTGATGATCATATGGGAAACTTGAAGTCGCCGATCTAACTTTCTCGCTGAAGTTCCAACTCTATTTTTTGCACTTTCTGTGAAAGCTTCTGGGGGAAAACTCTTGGAATACCACTTTAGGTCAGGTCAGGTCAGGTCAGGTCAGGTCAGGACAGGTAGGCTTATGCAAAGATTTTCTTGCTCACAATCCTTAATCATGCGATAAATGGTTCTGATGGAAATATATTGTTTTTGAAGTATGCACACAATTTCAATTTTGAGAATTTGGCCAACTAACGTATAAATATTAGGTGTATACCTATGACTCCGCGTTTTCACGCATTTTCAACTGCTTGCAACTGTATAAATTTATTAACAACGTTTATTAAAAATAATTTCCGTCTTTATTAACAACATTTTCCCAGAGATTAGGCACTTTATGGATCCCATCGTAAAAAAAATTGTCGCTGCTCTACCAAACGGKGAGCCATKGAACGGAAAAGGKGATAATCCGACGGGGAGATATCTGGCGAGTACGGCGGGAGCGGTAAGACTTTTCATTTGAAATCCTCCAAGGTGTTCTTGACCGTTTGAGCGACATGAGGTCTTGCGTTGTCATGAAGCAGAATGACTTTGTCGTGTCGATCCGGCCATTCTGGCCTCTTTACTGCGAGTTGATTATGCAACTGCACTAGTTGTTGTCCGTAATGATTGGCAGTGACTGTTTCGCTATATTGGAGAAGCTCGTAGTACAGTGTGCCGTGCTGATCCCACTAAATGCAGAGCAATTCCTTCTTCCCGTGTTTATTCGGCTTTGCGGTCGAAGTTGTCGGCTCACCCGGGCCACTTTTCACCTACGGTGCAAAAAAGACTCTTTGAAAAACGTTCAAGCAAGATCTCGCACGTCGTTTTTCCCTGCTCTGTGTTCCTTTCTTAAGGCATCCATTTCCCTTCCTGCTGAATTTTTCCCATAGCACGAGGACGAACGGAACGCGTTTTCTGAGTGACGTCAAGGGAAGGTGCCAACTGTTCTTGCGTTAGCGTCCACCAAAGCTTGCAGTTCTTCGTCTTCCAACTTTTTCGACAGCTTACCATGATCTTTGTCGTTGAGTTCGAAATCACCCGATCTGAAGCGCTGAAACCATTCTTGGCAAGTTCTTATAGACGCGGCATCATTGCCATAAGCCTCAACGAGCATTTGATGAGCGGCAGTGGCGTTTTTCTTGAGATGGAAAAGGAAGAGTAAAGCTACCCGCAAATGATGCTTATCAGGCACAAAATTTGACATCTTTTAACCTCAAATTAAAAAGTTTTAGGGGATCATAGAGGATCATATAGCGAATATCATATATAAATGGAATACGGAGCAAACAAAATAAAATTCCGTTAAATAGAAATATTTTATTCAAACAAAATAGAGCCACAAATAAATACGTGCAGCCATAGCTATACACCATACCTTTACGTGTATCTATTTTGTGAGACTTAAAGAAATTCCAAACCAAATCAGATGTCACGAGTATTAACATTAATTATTGTTGTGCATGCAGTGGCAATAACGATAATGCTAATGCAATTTTTAAAAAATTCCGCAAAACTTCTGTTACACACCTTATGCAGATTATAATGCGAATACATATAAGGTAAAAATAGGCGGAAGGCTTTTAGCCCGAGGGATATTATATATTTCATCTGATGTATTATTATTGATCGATAATAGTTGAATAGAAAATAAAATCGTTATTATCATCCATGGAATCGAGTAAGCCAGATATAGGACATACGAGTATAGGGTATTGTACCTACAGTCGAACTTCATCTGCTTACTGTTGGGTTCAGATTCTTCCCAGAGAACTTTGACAAATTATCGACCACTTGATTTGGCCTCTATGCCTTGCCGAGAGTCACTAGAGTGTGGTGTAATAACAACGACTTTTGTCACTTTTCCATGTTAACCTGAACTACATTTGAATCGCTTCGTATAAGACAAAAACTAAACAGAAACATTAGAAGGTTTTCCCTTCCGGGCGTTGCATTACTTCTGAGCTACAGCATAGTTTTGTGTTCTTTTACACAAGGGGTTTTATTTGAGATTTAACAACGGCTTACTCTGGATGAGATTGATGACATCCTGGATCCCCTATATTCGTCTCCCGTTCCTTTATCCAGTCTACACTCCTGGCTATTATTAAAATTGGCAGAGACTTCTTCTGTCCTGAGAGATGAAAGTTGGTTGGTATTTAAAGTGTTGGCAGAGATTTCTACTGTTCCGAGACTTGAGATTTGGTTACTGGTTAAATTGTTGGTAGAGACTTCGACTGATCTGACGCTTGAGATCGGGTTACTAGTTAAATTGGTGGTAGAGGCGTCTGCTGTTCTGAGGCTTGATACCTGGTTACTAGACAAATTGTGGGCAGAGGCTTCCGCTGTTCTCAGGCTTGCCGAGGAAGCCTTAAAGACTGGTATTCTGCTTAAACTGGGTTTCACGCAAACTTCCGTCTGAACGTTAAAATGAGTTTTTTCGATGCTGTTGCTGAAAAGAATAAGTTTTCTTTAGTTATAAAAATGAAAGTAGGGAAATGATTTTTACATAAACTGTAATAATATAGTCAACACGATATATTCGTAATAGTAATTGAAGTAATTTTTGTAGGTGGTCTGGGGAAGTGCTGTCAATGGTTACGGTTAACCGGTTAGGATATTGCAATATTAACCGTAATAAACAACCCTCGAATAACCGGTTAAAAATTGACCGGTTACGAACCGGTTAAAATTTAACCGATTACGAATCCTGCTCAAAGAAACTAAATAAATTAGAAATGCAAGTATTTAGTGTTCAGCCCAGACACAAGAATGCGCGGAATAAGACGCTCAGGCTCAGACTTGAAAATACAACGTGCAAGTTTTTTCATTACCATGTAAACAGGTTTTTCCTAACTGCTTAAATTATTACTATTATATATTGAAAAAAAACGTCATTTTTATATTTTCAAGTAAGAGTTGGTATAGAATATTTATTAGCTGACTAAGGGGAAGACTATTAATAGATTAACCGGTAAACTGGAACTGGTTACCCGGTCAATTTAAATCAGTTAACCGCGTTTAACAGGTTAATTTTAATCGGTTAACCGGTTAACACATGCCGGTTAACCGGTTAAAGTAAACCAATCAGACTACAATGTCTATAATGGACAGCCAGTAAAAAAAGATAATACAATAATACAAATAAGGATAGTATAGAAAGCAACAAAAATACAATTAGAATTTAACATATGAGAAAATGAAGAAATTAAGAAATCAAGAAGTTAGGCAGAAAAGCATCGAAGAAGCTTGACCTTTACTGATTTGGGGTGAAATTTGTGAAAGACAATGTCCAGTTCTAAGCCATTAACGCTATTATATAATTTAAAACATTTAAAAAGAGGTGAGTTAAAATGATGCAAAGTATTTGGGGATGAATACTAAAATGTAGAGGAACTTCTGTTGTTTATTCTTGGTACAGTAATATTAATGTGGTCCAAGAGATGAGTGCTAGAAAGCTCACCAGACAAAAGTTTTTGAAGAAAAACAACGCAAAATACATTCCTTCTACATAGTAAGCTATCTTCTTTCACATTAAAGAGAAGATCACCCTGGTTACAATGCTTATTGGGATACCTATGAAATATTTTGAAATACAGATACTTTTTTAAAACGTTTTCTAACATATTTATATAGAATTGATAATAAGGACTCCAAATAAGGCAGCAGTGTTCAAGTCTGGACCTCACAAGTGCATAGAATAACATTTTAAGACATGGTACACTAGTAAATTCTTTTGTGTTTCTAAATATGAAGCCTAAGGTCTTTAAAGCTGTACTAGTTACAAACATTATATGGGAAGTAAAAGTCAAACCACTGTCCATATATAAAACCCTTACAATCTTTCATATCCTTTACAACGTCATTATAAAAAATAATAAATAGTAACGGACCTAGATTGGAACCTTGTGCAACTCCACTATTATTTATATTATATATATTAGCAAAAAAGCGTCCATTAAAGAAAACGGTTTTTCCTAAATATCTCCGAATATATTTAATATATTCAAAAAATGAAAATACCATCAGATACGAAATAAAATTTCTCACAAAAAGTGTATTAGAAAATTTATTCAAAATTTTGACATCTTCGAAATATTTCCAAAAAACCTATTTTGGACCCTTGTAATTTTTTTGTTAAGTTAATAATATTCGAGTTACTGTTTACTGCTTCGAAAACGTCTTTTTGCGTTTTGGGTAGATTTGAAGTTAACTTCCTCCTGCACATCCATATATTATGCCTTACAAGTTCCATATCGTAAGTCGTTATGTTACTGCTTATGCCAGGGTTAGACCGAAGTTCCGTGTGCACTAATTTGGCATGTTTTTCATGTACATTTTCTAGAGCTTTCCTTTTCACACTGTTGTTGACAATCTGCCTGTGCAGGTTTATGTCTTCTTTGTGATTGTGAGATAATTCGGAGTCCAAGATCTCATTTCCAGCCGACGTGTAGATTTTTACGGAATATGTTTTATTTGTACACCTCCAACGCACAATTCCGTTTTTCAGCACGTTTGCGATGCAAAACTTGTAGTTATTCACCACCAACAGTTTTTTGCCTTTTTGACTTTGCATGAATACAACTTCCATTTCACCGGTATGAATGTGCGCTAGAAATGTTAGTAAAACTGTTTAATTTGACTTGTGTTTCAGAATTTATAAACTCATTTCAGCAGGTAACCACCCTCTTTAATTATTTAGGACATTATGGACAAGTGTCCAATAATATTTTACATTTTTCAAATAAGTCCCAACCATCTTAATTGTGTTTCGTGATCTATTGGGTCCACAGGAACAAAATGTTTGCGTTTAAATTACCTACTTTTCTAAGTAGTATCAGGTAGCAGGATCTGATAATGATTCGTTATCGATAACTATCAGCGGGAGGTTCATAATCCACCGTCCGCATCCTTCTGGCCCAGCTCAATGGCAGATTAAAGAGCGATAAAGTTTTTGGCCCAACTATAATGCGCCCGTTTTTCAATGTCTATGTTTCTATAAACCTTTAGTACAGCTTTCAGCATCGAGTACTTCGACCACATCGATCAAATTGCATACTTGTTGAAAATTAAGTAATATGATAAAAGTACTACTATATTTATGGTAGATACACCCCGTTTTTCATTCCATTCGTTAAATTCGGAAATTACTTAGCTTTCTTCCATTTCTCATCAACTTTTTGCAAATGAAACGAAAATGAATAGCAAGAATTAAACACTTCCCGATATATCTTTAATATTTATGATTTTTTGGGTGACAGCCCCTGTCACAGCGAAATGTCAAATTATTTTTTTATGAAATCAGATAAAATTCCGACGATTTTGGTTCTGAATGCCTGTGATTATCGATAAAACGTTGTATTGCATTCGTGTTTCAGTCGCATTTTACCCACTTAGGAAAATTAAACGCTCGAGCTTGGCATTCTTGCGTAGATAAAATGCTATCTAAAAACACTTACACAATAAATATCTATAATTGCTCTGGGCAAGATTTGGATCGGGACCTTTCTCATTTGAATGACGAATCGTCCTAAGATTCAAGGTGGTAAGAGAGTAAAACTGACCGGGCTCTCTAACTATTACAATTACAAAAATATAAGATTATTGTATCAACTTTTAGGTTGTCCAGTTTGTATTATATGTGTAGCAGCAGTAGTAAGGAATAAGAAAGTATTTCATTATTGCATTACCGGTAAACAGGTTGAACGCATAGCTTCCACATGAAATCACAAAACGTCTTCAGACCGTGGCATAATGCGATGGCAATCAGAAATCCAATACTGTTCATCACCACAAGACCAAATCCTATATTTGTTGGAACCGTCGGATTCAGATCAGACTCTTTGATATGAGGCTGATCTTCCTCGATTCCTTTCGAGAACAACAGCTCTTTTTCCGATACATCTCGTAGCCAGTTCCTGTCATCTAGAACGAGCCCATAAGCTTTCGAATCGTGAAAATTTACATTTGCTTTACCTTTGAAAAAGCGCGCGTAGTCTATTTTGCAGAAGAAGTAATCCGTCAGACACAAGAGGGTCCAAAAGATCGCACCAAGACTAAGCAAGGTTTTCCATCGTACGTACATGTTCAATTTGTCCATAAACGACTGCAAAACATTAGGATGCTGCCCATAAACCCATTGAATTATAAAACAAACTTTAAGATATATGCAAAAGCTAATGTCAATAGTACCATTACAAATTCATTTGTCGGATTGACACCCGACTACTTTTATGCAATAGCATGAATGTAGATGCTGTACTTTATAGCTGGCTTTGTCATCATGTCAGTATGACGCTGACAGATGGCATTGCCATCTAAATTTTTGGAAACTTGTAATTTTTCTAGACCATTGATACTTAATCTAGAACAACGCAGGCCCGGGTCTAGAAAATTTTTAAGGGGCGGAGTGGAGGGAGGGGGGTTCAACTGCAAGTTACCGACCCTTAATGCGTGTTCCGATTGCGATGTACGATTTTGTGGTTTGAACATAAAAATTTCACAATATACAGTGAGATGGTAAAGGGAGAAGAAAAATTGTTGTTATTTCGTTCACAAAGGAACAAAAACTAAGAATGAAGTTTTCGTGCTTTTCTCCCAACAAACGTATTTACTACTTTTCCAAATTTAATTTTTTGTCTGAAAATGTTTTCAGTTGATATCTTTCGTCACCTACGGAAGAAGGCAATTATTGTTTATTAATTTTAATATACTGAAACGTCTCTCTTAACTTGCAGAAGTAGTAGAGTGTGTGCAATGTATGTGCAAAACAATACACATTTGGGAATGCATCTCCCAAATAATTTGAATAAAATTGGTCCTGAAAGACGTTCAGCTTCTGACAGAAGCCCACAGTATTCAAATTTTTGTTGTATTTTAATGCTAGATCAACACAATGTGCTTTCAGATCGTTTGAATTAAGTTTGCTAGGTTCGTAGCCATTTAAGATCGGGAAACGTGCCTTAATTCAGGTTATTAATGATTTTTTAAGTTTGTAGCAACAGCAGAATAATGATGCTTGGCGGTAGTTTTCTTTTTATACAAAGCTTGTTTCTAGAACTTCTCTGTTGCTACCTCATTACTACAAGAGGTGAAAATTGCACCTCTTCACAAAGTTTTGCTAGCACTTTTCAATAATTAGACACGTTATAATTTAAAAATCAGAACAGAACAAGCTGTTTCTCTCTCTCTGTCTCTCTGTATCTCGTTTTCCAAGTGTCAGAGAGTAAGTATTATACGTTTTAAAAAGCCCAACTGTTTTCGTACAATGCATCAGACACATGTCACTGAGCAATCTGTACAACTAAGTTTTTATACTTACCACATTATATCCAATTTGTCTACTGGAACTTTTACTTTACTTAGTTGTTTTTAAAATTGTTACTGAAGGTTTCCCTATATAGTAGAGTGATAAAAATTTCGTAAAGTTCTTATGGTTAATCTTAGAAACCTTGTTCCTCTAGTTTAGTATTCACTATCCATTTTTGTCACAGCTCTTTCTATAATTCTCTTAGTCACCCCCCCCTGGATCCGCTACTGTACATGCCTATACTTACATGGATGTAACTTAACATCATACGTATTTAGTATATTTTATATTTTCCTTTTTTTAACTTTGTCTGTCTTATTGCCATTAATTTGCACCCGTATGCAAAAGTCAAAACGATTATATAGTAATAAAATTGTATTAGMCAGCATTATAATATTATATTGTAAGAATGTTAATTCGATAGCCTAAATAAGAAAGGTGCATGTACGTATACGTATAACAAAAGGCTCAGTTTGCAAAACTCATCCATTAGAAGATTTATATAATAAATAAACTCTGCTTTTTTAATACTTTTCCGTAAACCAATTTATTAATTTACAGTTGTAAGTAAACATCAGTTCGTGGTGTCTCCACTTGACAAGTATCCGTACTATAATAAGTTTCTTCTTATCATAACATAATGTGATAGATGTAGGAATAGCCTGATTTAAGATTAAATACCATATATAATACATATAATGGACATTTATAAATGCCATAAATTAATGACTAAATGTGAGGGCTTCAGGGTATAGCTAAACTAGTTTTTAATGATGTCTACATTATTTATTATACGTCGACTAAGTTCGCTAAGGAGATAATTATCTTCTTGTAAATTCGAATACCCTCCAAGAAGATTTTAACATTTAGGTATTCATCGTTATCGTGCAATCGATATTTTGTATTATTAATCGGAGAGAAGTTAAAGACGGGGATTCCCAGTGCTCTTAAGTATCTACCGTCTGTACCTCCAGCGCAGATATGAACATCAACTTTAACACCTCTGAAATGAAGACACTGCATTCATTTCTGGATGCAATGAGTAATGAAATCTACTTGCAGTTCATCACATGTTTTCTTAAATGCAGTCCAAAATGGATTGTCTTGGTCCAGGTTAGTCACTGGTATCTGAGGATGCTTTTGGATGTAATCCGCCCAAACACCACTGCCAGCTTCTGTAAACCACTGGTTGAATTCCGCCTCCCACTGGTTCAAATCTGTAGTTACTGGAATCCTGCAGTCGATGACTAGTATGATTTCTGAAGGTATTACGTTTGGTTGAACACCGCCCTGGAAATGAAGCTCTACTAAATTAATTTTGAAAAGCGGATACATAAATATTTTTTAAACTTTTGATCGTTATATTCTGTAACAGTGTAGTCAAATTAGACCACGGTATAGGATATTATCTTATATCGTGAATTAGACATAAGGAGGTGTAAAGGTATCAAATTTTAAATGTTTGACTTTTTCTTTTATCCTTTTTTATTCCTTTTTAAAATACGCTTACTTCAACCATCGTGAGGTTGATGCTCATCACATCTCCAATTTTAAGTTTTGGGTCTTTTTGTAATTTATCTTCTTCTTCACGACGCTTTTTGTACAACTTCTCAAGTACGTATGCAGCTTTTTCTCCTGCAGTACTTTTAATAAGCTGCGATCCATGTCCCGGTTGACCTTGGCAGTGAACTCGAATTTCTACAAAAAATTTCGTTTCTTTGGTGTACGTTATTTTTATTTAATATTACTTACGCCAAATGCATCTTTCACCGTTATATACATTGAATATTTCTGTAGGACTGGGAGAACTTTCATCCAGACAGACACCAACTCTTAAGGTTTTGAAACTTTCGCTTTGAACAAATTGGTTCATGCCATCCAAGCCTCCAATCTCTTCATCTATATAAAAAAATATGATGCATAATTAGAATACAATCTACGTTTTCGAACAACTACGTTGCCTTTTTGACGATTGCAAAGATATTCGTCGTGTCTCCATGTCTTTATATTCGGCGTTCTTAATTAAGTAATTATCAAATTGAATTTTATATTTTCTAATGCTGGTATGAGTATAGTTTATTAAAAAACTAGTTCCATAAGGCGCTCTTTTGTCGGCTCGTTTTGTATCTAAACGTTGGATGCGTACGACGTATAAGCCTTTTTGAGTGATTTCCAACTTCTATGCAAAAAAATCTAAAATTTAGGGAAATTTAACCTGCCATGCTTAAGTTGGCTTAGATGTTAGAAATTACATTTGATAGTGAGCATTTGTTTTAACTTTTTTATTTCGGTATGTGCTAGTTGCATGTCATATTTATTTGATGCATTGAGCGCTCAACCTTTCATGCTAGAGAATTAGGGATGGATATTGATCTGAATTTTCCAAACGTAAGTAAATTACAGAAGGTTTTTGCTCTTCTCTTTGAAAGGATGTAACTTTAAAGTACACATAGTCTGGCTGAATGCAAGAAATAACATAAAATAGAAATGAGCACTATTTCTGTAGCTAAGCTGTAATATTTGGTGGAAGTAGAATAAGCAACTTCTTGAAACATTTAGCTGGATTTAACCGGAGGATATTCTCCTCATACGATTCTCAGTGGAATGAGAGTTAAGTCAATAAAAGTCCTTATTTTGTATCTGACGGTTTTCGTAAGGGCGTGGCGAAAATAATTACGTTGAAGTAAAGGGCGAGAGCAGTCATTCAACTCAATAGTGGCTTTCCATTTCAGTCAACATGGAGCAGATCGTGCGTTTAGTGTGGAAAAGTTAAAAAAAAAACCAACGAATTCTTTGTGCTAACCCAGCGTACAATTTAACTGCATTTGAATATTGGTCGCCACGATAGAGTGCTATCTGGGAACACCAGAAAATGTGGAAGCAGTGCGTCGCGCGATCAAAGCTAGCCCTCGTCGTCATTCCCGTGCTTTGAACATTTCAGACTGAACTTGCCGTCGAATTTTGTACTTGGATTTACACTTTTTGTACAATTTTGTAGGGATGAAAGTGCAAATCCAAGTGCGAAATTTGACGGAAAGTTCGTTCTGAAATGATCCCCTTTGTTTACATTTAGTTGCTTGAGCAGTTTCCGTAAAGTTTTTCACCCACTGTAAAATCGCGTTCCGAGATGGCACTCTATCGTGGCGACCAACATATTGAAATGCAGTCGAAATGAACGCACGACCGATTTATTGTTAAAAAAACATTTCCACAACAAACGGACGATGGGCCATACTCAAACTGCTCCATGGTGACTGAAATATGAAATTTCCAAATGGCAAAGCACACTGAGTTCAATTACTACTCTCGTCCATTTCTCCGATCGCCCTTTCTGCTTGCCACGCTCTCGCAGAAACCGTCAGATATTTTTGCCGCATCCTGTACTATAAGCAGTATAAAGACTTTCTGAACTCCGAACATAAGCCGAACAGTATGCTTTAAGTATTGTTTGCTAATAATGTTACCACTAATAGAAGTAAACATAATGTGTGACAATTACCTGGTACAAAACAGACATGCACGGTCCGCTTCAAAGAAACTTTTTCACCCCTCAGTTGTCTTATAGCTTCAAGATATTGTATCCCGACCGATTTCATATCTTGTGCTCCTCGAGCGTAAATGTTCCCTTCCTCATCGATGTGTGCCCCAAACGGATCATAATTCCATTCCTTTTCAAAAACGGGCACCACATCCATGTGACTGTTGAGAAAAATACTGGGTAGATGAGGCTGCGTACCGAACCATGAAATTAACACTATCGGCTTTCCTTTTACTATTTCGAACACTTGGATCGGTAAATCCAGAGACTGGGCTTGCCTCTGAAGAAACTTCACACAAGCATCTACGAGGTATAAGAAACTTTAGAAATCAAAATTTGTTAGCTATATTCTAGATTTCAATAAATTCAAATACATACATACCATAGTTTGCATTAGGTTGCACAGATGGGATTCGTAAATATTCTTGAAAATTTCTTACAGCTTGATCGTCCATCGCTGTTGAGTTTAGGTTGTCTACATTCATTTTGCGTTGTAAATTGATCTACACCTAATAACTGACTTATCTTGTGTAGGATATAATTTAAACGAACATTATCTACCGAACAATCGCATATAAATGCACTGTTAAACGATTTACTTTATTTATACACCAAATAAAGATTGCTTATCTGAAAAAGTTATAGTAGGTGAACCTTTATTTAGGTAGATAATGCTAAGAGGTCACCAGAATAACGTTGATAATACCAGCGTTGACAGTAATAATTGAATGTTTTTCCGGGGATCTTTGGTATTTTATTAGGCATAATAAAGAGGTCGTCATGGAAATGTAAATAAAGTGTCTGAATAATATGGAATAATGTATCTTATTGTAGTGTCTGCATTATGAAATGTAGACAAATTCTATGTTTATCTAAAAGAAAGCTGGTGCTCCAAATTCAATAATTCAATAACGGAACAGCCTTTAAAAATTACCGATTTGTTATATACATTTTCTTTATTATAACCGATGACGGTCTATAAATGCACTGCTGCAGAAGTAATGTTTCTTGTCTTACATTTAATGTTACTATATTTAATCAATTTCACCTATTTTGTATCTATTATGTTACCGAACAGATTAATAAGTAGAATTGTCGATCCTGGGCGAAATAATTTTAACGGGTTGCATTTCTTGGAAGACAATGATCTAGTCGTAACTGTTAAGGTCCAGTAATGTATATTAATAATATGCTTGCGAATAATCAGCAACATCTGTGGACCAGAGTTTCATGCATGTAGACGAGGTCTAATAGGACAGTGCGGGCAGTGATCCTAGCAACAGATAAAGGGCGGGAACGTCGAGATTCCAGTAAATTCTATATAGTACACGAAATAGGACCTAGCAGGCGTCCTACCTGTTACCGTTGTGGGAATTCAGGGCACGCGTATGAGAACTGCAGAGTAGTGCTCCCAACTGCTTCCAGAAATCAAGGGCAACGGTATGATTTTAAAATACATCATTCTCCAGGAAGCTGTCATAACAACACGGGTGCTGGATCCAGAAGTCCATGTGGAGAATTCAGACATTACAAACGGATGGGAGGCAGGTTACCAGGTTGTTGGTAGTAGGTGGTAGGAGTGTATACCACCGCTATTGTAATAGGTACATGGAGTAGCATCGGGTGCAAAAGTATGCGAGCGTTTCTATTCGGTGAGAAATGCTGCTGCAAGTGTGCAATCTGCGCAGCCATGAAGCCTTGATCAACACGACCCAGGAAAAGGGCGAAGCATTAAAACTTGGGAGCTCCGTTAGGAAAGTCTGTCAGTCATCGTGCGAAATCTGGCTATGAAGCAACGGACATTTAAAGGCAGTTAAAGGACAGAGATCTTGTGTGGCTCTACAATCCAGGAAGAAGGAAAGGGCTTTCGCCAACGTTATCACGTTATCACTACCGTACCCTAAAAAGTAGTGAATGGAATTAACGATTTGGTTTACAGAATCCAGCGCAGTCCAAGATCAAGGATGAAGGTGGTACTGAACTGATTGGGATGATCAGTWTCTAAGGGGAGGCTAGTGTTACATGCTAGCGAATAATCAGCACCATCTGTAAACCAGAGTTACAAACATGTAGATGCGGGGTAATTGGACACTGCAGGTAGTGATCCTATACAGTCTGAGGCGGAAGCGGAATAGAGATGTGTGAAACACACTAACAGCGACCTGGGCATTGTTGAGATGATGATGATGAGTAAATAAGACAGAATTTGTATCAGCAGAACAAAGAGGTAACAGATTTATAAATTTTAAAAATAAAATGGACCCAAGGAACACCAAAGAGTGAGAGACGCCTCACAATCTAGAACAATAAAAACTGTTTTAGGTTTCTTAGGTACGACGAAATTGAGGATACGCTATTTTTAGCAATTACTAATGAATGTCTCACATGTAGATGGAAGACGTGGCATTATTGTCACGTAGTTTTTGTACGTTGAAGTTGTCCTTACCATTCAGAATGATGAAGAGGAGATAAGTCAGATGTTGCTGAAAGGTAGCAGTGCTCTAGGTGCCTTGTTAATTTACTTGGGCCTAAGAACATACCAGAGTACGAAAATTACAGTGTAAAAAACTGTAATAAGACCTGTAGTTGAGAATGACGTGTATATATTTCGAGAATTGTGAATAGGTTAGGGGTATAGTGAAATAATACACTACAATAATACACCAATTGGACCATTGGAACTTGACAACACAAGATTATCTCGAGGGCAGTGAAGGAAGTTGTTCATTTAGAAGAGGTAGACCAGTAGAAAGAAGAATACGGGTATATATAGTCAATACTGAAGTCTGAAGCGTTACTGTACAAAGTCTTCGGGTTTCAAGGTCTGTTGAGCTAAATGAACATGTATAACCCAATACAATGGATTAAATTGTATTTTTTTATATTCGCATCTTGTGCTAATACTAATACAGCTTTATGTATAAGAAATCCTGAATTTAACAGTTGGCTAATGCAATTAAAATATTTTGGTAAATATCTATGCCTTTAAGAAAGACGTCCACTGTAATATATTCATTGTTATCGTGCAGAAGCATGGGGGTATTGTTCATAGGTGCGAAACAAAACGCAGGTATTCCAATGTTCCTTAAATATCGACTGTCCGAAGAACCTGGGGCTATGAAAGTCTTAAGTGGTAAAGACCTACAAAATTCTCGGTAAATTATGACTTAAAACATATGAGTCTTGAACCATGCTGTCTGCACTTGGACCTATACATACTGCCTAGCGAGTGGTAGCGACAGTGAAACGGTGCTCTCTGCAGTTGGTTTTGGTGCAGACAACATGGTACAGTCGATTTTTACATTATATTAAAGGCTTGTCTGAATGCCACCCAGTATTGGTTGGACTCGTCCAGTTTGGTTGTTTGGACTAGGGGATTTTTCTGGTCGTATTCAATCCATACGCTGTTTCCAGCCTCTTTACACCACTGATTTATTGTACTTTCAAATTCTTCAACATCTGTCGTTACAGATAGTCGGCAATCCAGATACAATGTTATTACTGAGGGTAAAATGTTTGTTTGACAACCACCCTGAAAATAGAAATAGAATAAGTATTTGATATATTTGTTGTTTCGCTTGACTTTGCAGCGAATCTTTTTCTATGCAGTAGTACTGTTTAAAAACTTGTTTTGTTTTAAATTCATTTACGTTGCCGTCTTTTACTAACATTAAGTGACTTATTGTCCAATGTTATTTTATGATACAATCATCAACTAATAAACTAATAAAAGAATTATAGCAGTATGACTATTACTTAAATCATTGATAATGTTTTGTAGCATCGCGTACGAACCTTAATTTGTGTTAAATTTATCGAAGTTACATCTCCATCGGCGAGCAATGGGTCTCTTCTCAATTTTTCAACCATCTCAGCTCTAAATTCATAGATTTTCGTTATTACATAAGCAGCCTTTTCTCCTGCCGTATCGTCCAGCAACAATGAACCGTGCCCCGCTTTTCCTGGACAGTGAATTCGAAATTCTGCAAAACCATTACCTCATTGTATGAATAGTCAGTCGTAAGATTCACTTACGCCAAATGCTCTTTTCTCCGTTAAACATTTGGTAATATTCCTCTGAACTTGGATCACCTTCATCGAGGGCTACACCAATATTTAGGGCTTCGAAATCTTTTGTTTGAATGAACTTTTCCATGCCTTCTTTGCTGTTTATTTCTTCATCTGTAAAATAAAAAAAGACCGGTATTGTTTTTATAAAAAATAGTGCACAAATGAAGATGAGGAAAAGGCTACGTTTATTGGCTCTTAACACCTAAAAGACATAAAGCTTTATAAAGGGGCAAATCCTAAATGAGAAGACACATTTAAATTGGTAACAATAAAAAACGTTTGCGTAGCCCGTAATATTACCTCGAACTAAAATTGATGTTAAAACGGCAGTTCATAAAAAATTAAGAAAAAATATAACAAACGTGTAAAAAGAGAAGTCATTGTGAAACTTCAGGAGTGTGCTCTAAAAGAGTCTGGATATATGCTATAAAAGTTTTATGACTGCTTGTAATTACGGTGATTCTAAAGTTATTTGTCAGATTCTGCCAAATAAATTCCCTGCAGCTTTTTTTTTCTTTCCGATGAAAAAATTCATTGAATTTCGTCAAAAAATCACTGTGTAATTACTTTATTCTCAAACGTCTGCAAGCCTATAAAAATGCGCTGTAGCTGTTGCTGCCTCCTAGTGCTGTATACTGCATTCCTGTTCAAGCACAGTGGACTTGTGATATATTGGTGATGACTAGGACAGTGCTTTCCCACCCGAATTCATAGGTTTTATCTTCTATTGTTGTACCTTGTTGGAACAGTAATCAAGGAAAGGTAGATTGCCGTGAAATAATACCAAAGCACTTCTATCATCGGAATTCTAGGAAAGAAACAATACCTATCCAAATAGCGGTAAGTTTCTATGTGTTTGTTTATAAAGCAACAAGAAACCCTAAATCAGGTAACTTAAAAGTTTATTTTAAGACGATTGAAGTGGTTTGTTACCATGAAGAAGATATGACGTCATTCGAATTCTCATTGTTTAAGGAATTTAACCATTATTTCATCTGGTATAAAAACAATCAAAATGGTTATTTATAAATGCATAAAATGACAGTCAAAAAATTATATAGAGAAGTAGGCAAGCAAATGTTCAAAGTTTGATCAGTCATTATTTACAATTTGAAACACCTAATCGATATAGATGGCACCTCAAAAAAGTTGTTCGAGACAGTAACGTTGGGTAAAACTTCTGATACTTTATGTTCACCTAGACTAGTATTAATAAACAAGAAGTTATCATCTGCAAATTCCTTGGAAACTAAAGGAATTCAGAACCTTCGATAGGTACTAGTTGAAAATTTTGTTATTTTTGTAAACGTCTTCCTTAATTTAAGATGTTCAACAAGTGCTCACTGCAGAGCTACTTGTCAAGTCTATAGAATACGTCTCTCAAGGGCTTTTGAATGAAGAAATACAAGTATGAGAACTGTAGTATTTAGGAGCTGCAGCTGACTAGAATGGACTACAAGTAATTGAAAATAAATATAGAAATAACACTTCGATGAAATAGAAGCATCACCTAAAGGGTTTACAGTAACCGATAAAGAAACGGCATCCTTCTTTTTTATTTTTTTGACATGGAAACGTATTTTAGGTCATTTTATAAAAACCAGTAATTTGTACGACGTAGGTTACTATGATTGCCGATTGCCCAGTGAGCGTTTGAGCCTATTGAAAAAAGCCAATTAAAGAGATCTTTGCGAAATAATATTCGAATGATTAATCCTTCTCATATTCATTTTAGCATCCGGGATTTTTTTATACTACCTGGCACAAACGATAGATGCACCGTCCTCTTCAGAGTTATGTTTCGTTCTTTTAGTCGTCTGATGGCTTCCAAATATTGAATAGCAACACTTTTCATGTCCTGTGCACCTCTGCCATAGATTCTCCCAGCTTCGTCAATGTGACCTGCGAATGGAGGATGTATCCATTGCTCCTGCACATTCAACATTTGCTGAAATAGCAATAGTTAATTCTCAAGAGTTCGAACCTCGATAACAGGGACTACGTCCATGTGACTGTTTAACAGTATAGTCTTTAGTTCAGGCGCAGTTCCATACCAACTCATTAGAACTACTGGTTTTCCAACGGCCATTTCAATCACTCTGAAGGTGAGGTTTAGGTCCTTAGCCTGTTTCTGCAAGAAGTCGACACATGGCCCTAAAATTAAAATAGTTAATATTTTTGGTTGGAAAATACATCAGAACGTTATGTTAGATAACCTAGAAGATCGGAGGGTTAATTATATCAGCTTTTGTTGTTCGAATTATTCATTTAACAATTAATATATAGCAAGTATTAACTGCAGAAAGCAATATCTAGCTTTTTAGATTTTCCTGTTTCTATATCAACAACTTAAATTGGTTCCGTCGGGTGAAGAAATAATAGCTTATTTTACACAACTTTTGTTACCTATCCTCGACTGGCTCTTTTTTGTAAAAATTAGAAGCATGTACTTCACATATCATTTCTAATCGATCCTCTAAAAGTATTTTCGAAGTGTTGATATTTGTAGATGTAGGAACTACTTCATCTCAAGGATATATACATATTTGTTTTAAATCTATAAGTTATCCTGCAGCGTGTTGAGTAGCCTTTCTGTCTCCATAAAAACAGTCATTGTTTCATATCTAAATGATAATACCTCTTCATTAACATCTTAACAGATTTATGACACCCTCGATAACAATTAGTATTTCCGTTTACTGCTTTAACAGTATAATTCAGTTTCTATGATCTGCCAAAAGTTATCACATTTCATTGTATACCCAACCATATAGAAATACCCAAAATACAATCTTTTCCATAAGCTAAAGGTGCAGATTGTGAATCATCCTGAATCAACTAAATAGATTAGAACGAGGATTAGAAGAAAGCTAATTGTTTAGATGTGTTTAGCTTTCACATATTTGACGATTGTTTCAACCTAATGGTCATTTTCAATCAACATGGAGTTATATTGAGCCCAGATGTGCTCAAGTTCCTTATTCCTTCCTTATTTATGAACAAAATTTATTTTTCAAAAGGAATTTATTTTTGGCTTTTGCTTAATGTTTTTCCTGATGATAATTTTCTACCTTTTTTTTCAAATTCAAAGATTTTTATTGCTGTTGTCTTGTGCAACTGACTTCTTGACTGCTGATTTGACAATTTAATAATTGATTTTATTTGGGTGGCCAGTCAAGCAAAAATAAGGAGCTTCAATATTTTAGCCAAGCTTTCAAACATTTTTATGCCATCTTTCAGGGCCTATAATTTATTTAGCAATCAACAATTTACATAATATCACTATAACTATAGTATTTTTTCTAATTTTTACTTACAATTATACGATCTATAACCTTATAACGTTGTAACAATTCATAAAAATCTGCATGCTGGTCTTCGAGCATTTTGGGTATGTACATTCATTGTGAAAACAGTACGTCCAATAATAACATATGATACGTTTAAAGGTATGTTATTTATATACCGTTATTCTGAGAAACTGATGTAAACAAAAGTAGCTTAAAAATCATAGTAGCGAAACGAAAAAAAATAAATTAAAGCACTTGGTTGTTTCACAGTATTTAATAATTACTGCGTTGCTTTATATACTTTTTTTGTAATAAGTGAACATAAATAAGTAAATTGCGCATTCTAAAATTACATAATTACCAGTATTAAGTGTATCTACTGGAGGTACTGATACTGCTCTACATAAGACAAAGAAACTGCACACACTTACATATTCTTAATAAACTCTTACCGTAATCAACATTTGGATGCACCGATGGAATTCGCAAGTAGTTAAGAAAATTTTCCAGTGCTTTTGCATCAAGTTCTTTTCTTTCAGTGGTCAGTGTGTACTGCTGCTCCATAATGATGCAAATGACACCTCGACACCTCCGTGGCTGATGTAGAAAGTGTGTAGTAATGTACGTGACATAGCTCGCCGCTCAACTGGTATGAATTATGTTGCAAGTGCGCTTTCGTAATTAAATGTTCTTTTTCTTAAATTAATTAATTAAGTTAATTCTCTGCTCCAAATTCAACATTTTGTAAACGTGTATGGTAGTAAACCGTCACAGCATTGTTCAAAACAAAGAGAGCTTGTCTACATATACCTTAATGGTAAAATTAATCATTAGATTCATTCCTAATTTCAAAATCAACTGTGTTTTCCACTGAAGCAAAATAGTTAAGTTTTATTGCATATTTGCTGGTTTAATAAAAAAAAGAAAAAATGTGCTTTTTTGGCCTAAAATAAAAAAAATTCTTGTAAACTGTGTAAGCTGTGATATATTGTGCTCGCTTCATGGGCGAATTCCTAAATGCATTTTAAATGAAGTGAATGGATTGACAGGCTTTGATCTCGAATTTGAAAAGGGGTTTGATAGAGCTGTTGGTTAGCGCGCTTGACTAGTATTCAAAAGGTCCCAGGTTCAAATACCGGTCAAAACTGGCAAACTTAAATAAAACTTAAAAACCAAAATATTGTCACTTCCTCCTCAATCACCCTATATATGTATATTAAGTATATCATTATAGTATTGGATAGCTCTGAGGATGAGTAAGTTTAATATGTATATCATTTAAATCCACTGTATGCTGTTTACTACATTTAACTATAATTGCAAAGTAAATCATTACTGGTCACTGTCTTCAGAACAGGAGCGATTATGATGAAGCTAAAGATATTGTGAAATGTGAAGTGACATCTGGTACCTAATGAATGTGAATTCTCAATAACTACCTAGTACGAAAAAGAGAATTCTAAGTAAATGACTTCTGTGATAATATGATTTAGTGGCTATGATGCGCTAGACCACAGAAAATCGTAAGTAGTGGTTGTCAGAATCTTGTGCAAGAAAATCGACAAGATAAAGACAGAACTGATGACAATAAACTCCATTAGACATGTCAAAATTCTTTTTAATAACCTATCAACGCTACAATAGTTAAAATAACAACTACTTATCAAGTATAAGAATCGAGATATGAAGCACACACTATATTTGTACTACTAGAATCACACAGCACTTAATCATACTTAGGAAGACGTTACTATGACAACGAAGCGTTACTTCATTTGACTGAAGCTGGTCCACCTCATAGGTAAAAGAGTCCCTTCTCTATTACTCCTGATGGCCAAGTTATCAAAAGAAGAATAGTTTGTTCCATTGTGCAAAGAGTTATTGCCTTCAACCTTCACAGTCACAGAAACTGGAGGCGTTTCTCCCTTGTGGTTCCTCTTCATCGGCTTTCTAGGATCACACTTACTGGAGGACCCATTGGATATAATGGAAGACGTATCAGTACCATTATTTTGGGTTTTGTGGAGTGATAACCGAATCGGCTTCTTTGGAGGTATGGGTCGTGGTTTATCATTTGGTTCGGAAGCATAGTCTAGTAGTCTTGAATTTGTGATCGGGGCATTCACGCTGTTGGTATCGCTGTCAAAATCTAACGACTTTACACTCCTAGATTCTAAAATTCTGTTAGTTCCATTCGGTTTCCTTCCGTTCTCTATCGCATCCAGTTCTTCTACACTCTTGGAGTCCGCGTATTTCGGTTTTATGTGGACTTCTGATCGAAAATCGACAACGGACGACGATTTCCGAACGTTGTAGTGACGTAGAAGATCGGAATTATACTTCTCAGAAGCTGTAATGCATTTCTGTTTGTGTTTTTCGTAAAGGCTGGTGTCTTTGTGTCGGGTTAAGTCGTGGACGATCCTTGTTGCTTTCTTGTAGTTTTGATCCATCAGTGACATGTCGGAAGAGTACTCTTTTTCTGAGTGTATCCTATAATCTGAATGCCTGTGGTTATGATGACCATTTTCCACGTTTTTCTTATTGTGACGTGAGATACTTTCGGAAGTTGAATTGGTTTCGGAATTGTAATCCTTTTCGCGGTTACAGTGATGGTGCTTTCTGTATCCAAGTTTGCTCTCTAAACTGTGCTCTTTCGAGTTCGTCCTATGTTTTCTATGACCCTTGTGGCAATTGTGTGAATCTGGTGAAGGGATTTGTGTGCTTGATACGTTAGAAAGGCTGCTCCTCGATCGAACTGGAAGAGCTGTGTGAGAATCTTTATTGACATCCAGTCCTGGAATGTTTGCTACCAACGCCACTTGAGGTCCTTTTTGAAAGACCTGCAAGTCATTGCTGTTGCTGTTGCCGTTGCTACTAGCAGGTGTCTTCGATGTTATATTTATGTTTGTTATATTCTGGTTCGATTTCACTGAAGTCACCAGGCTCTGTTCGTTTGCCGCAGTATTTTTGTTCAATAATTCAGACACCTGAAACAAAACAAATATTTAGGAACGTAAGCTTTCGCGGTCAGGATGAGCCTGCAATCTTCTGGGATAGGCTGCGTCGGTTTAGGAGGTATGATAGACGTTTCTCCCGCTCTTGTAAGGAGCATCTTTAGGACAGGTTTACCAAACATTTTTAAATTCTGTGTTGTGTGTGATATTTTAGAGCAAATAATGTATGTATTTGTGTTTATTAAATGAAATAATAACTCATTTTGTTTTTGGTTATTTCTAAATTGTTGTTATATTACAAAATTTTTCAAACATTAATATCGGTATAAGCAATGAAGTCGAAGAAATTGCTGTTCTGCTAATAAGGTAACACTGTTGATCAAATCATAGAGACGGGTAAAAGAACAACGTTGAATTCCTTTAGTCCTAACCTAATCGCAGCTCACACAGGGCCGTTTGCATAAACGTGGATCAGATTTGATCCAAATTTAATCCGTGGTCGTAGCCTATAACGACGTCATAAATCCGGCGTTCTGATTGGTGTGGTTATAGCAATTATCGCGGGTTAAACTCGCATCACATTTGATTTTTAAGTGTGCAATTGGGCCACAGAGATTATGGCAATACAGGTAGGCAAAAAATTTCCGAGTGCAATTCATTTTATGGATTATAATGGTCATAACAGATTATCTGATAATATATCTCAGTTCTAGTGAAAGTCTCGTTTTACACCACCTGCAAATAGGGTTGTTGCACATATACATTTTATTGCGATTTTTTAAACTACAATAAAAATTAGTTCACCCGCATTTTTCTCTTTCAAATCGACTGGCTTATATGTTTAACAATTTTACAAAGATCTTACTTTTAAACGCGCGCTTAAACTGACGTAATAACTCTCGTGTGATGCTCATTGGTTAGCTACTGTTCAGACTTTAGAGCCTTGGTAGAATGTTCGTTGCTGCCAGCTCGTCGAGAATTTTTGGAATCCTAGCCTTGTTATTTGGGACTGTAAGCAAAAATATATTCCAAGTTTTAGGATACATATTAGAAGTTGTTTCAAATTACAATTGCGATGGCTTGTTGACCAACTTAACTAAATGGACAGACGTGATGATCAAATTTTATAGCAACATCCAACTTTTAAAATCAACGTTGGATATATCTATAATGGTTCTGACCTCAACCTGTAAACCGTTACGTTTTTAATTTGTTCGTGGATCATGTTAATTAACACTTTTGGCAAATTATTCTTTTATAAAACCTTCTTGATGGTACTGGTTTCAAAATCAAAACCAACTAACCCAATCTAACTCTCATAATAATTAAACGTTACCCTAAATGAAACGTGACACCGATACGTGAACACATCAAACCTTCGCTGACACTCCGCGGAGGATTTGACAATGCCGCACTTCAGACATGTGCTTTATGACGTCATTCCATGCGGCAAGTTCTAATTTTGAAATGTCGTACTGCGTTAAACCTGAAGAACTGAATCCTTTACTGCGGGTAACGATGTTTGAAGACTAGATCTACAACGCGTATATATAGCACGCGCCACGAAAGAAGTCGGACCTGTAGAGATCTGTAAATAACCTTTCCAGTATCCGGAATCCTATCACACAACGACTAACCCCACATAATACTAGGCGCAGTTCCACTTGCCACTTTGTCTTTCTACTTTAGGATTTGGTTTAGCTTTGGCTTTGACGTTCTCACGTTAAGTTTGTGCCTGCATGATGTCTATCACAATAGCGGGCGAAATGCTAACCCTATTTCCTCAAGCAACGCGGTCTATGCCCGAAAAGACCACACTTTTAAAACAAATATTATTTATCGAAATTTCGTACTTGTTCTTCCAAGTATGATATCCTGTGCGTGAGTCTGACGTTGTCTGCCCTCAGTCCATCTTTAGCCTTCTGGGCTTCTTCGGCTTGTTCTCTTACCACCTCTAGTTCGGTCCGTAGTGCTGCTACTTCGCTAGTGGTGCTGCTTGGTGGCGGAGATATTGACGGACTGCATTGTCCTTCCCTGCTTTTTCTTAAGACTACTATTTGGGCGGGATCTGGAGCTGCCGACAAGAGCCTTGTGAGATCCTCTTTGGATTTAGTCAGGACGAATTTGCCGTTGACTTCCAACAGCCTAAAAAAGATTGAGATGTTAATATAATTTATAACCTGTAATTCTAAAATTAATATAGTCTCTTACATTATCACAGTGGCATGTTTAAGTATTTTCGATCTAAATGCGTTCAAATGCTTCTGATACATGCATCTGACATACATAATAGCAGGAATAGCCTTTACGTAAGTACTCACAGGTAAAAAGACCAATGAAGTAGGCGAACGCAAACGCTATGCAAATGTTTCAGTCAAAACCCGAATTCAGTGAAAACCCGAATTTACTAGTCAAAAGCAGTTGAAACAAGATGGTTTAGTAGAGAAAATAAGTTTTTACTAACCTAAATTAGAATTATCAGCAGCAGTTTCGTCGCTACTAAGCAACTAGGGAGAAGTAGGATTGCCTGGATGCCGACTGGAAGCAAGCAGGAGAATGCAGTTCATACTGATAAAATTATCAATCTGACTGTTACATTAGATTAGTAAAAATATTGAATTTTGTGAAAGAAAAATGTACTCACTACAATGTGATGACAAACGCTGCATGTTTACAGTTGAATATTGAGTGAAGTAGAAGAAGTAAAGAATAGTGGGAACAAGACACATGGCAATATAGGAGGGTAAAGCGATTTAATATTATTCAAATTAGTGACGTGAGTAAGTTGGTGACGATGGATGAACCTCTAAACTATTATTTACGAGAAGAGGAACAGTTTAATGTTATAAAGTTGCACACGCAGCAGTTGAACATGGAGGTCGTGATAGGCTGAAGCAGAAAACTTTGAAAGCAAAGGGCCAAAGAAGTACCTTATCTACGAGCCTTTAGATATATTTTTGACGTTTGATGCCATACATACTCCGATAGTGGCAGAAAATTTGTAAATTCAATCATAACCGAGTTAGCATCGTTTTGGACAGAGAGTTAAGAGTTGCATCATCTACACTGCCATCTAAAATGATAAAAGACCTCAAAGTCTAGGACGATTTTCAAACAATCCGCAGTTTTCGACCCCGAAAGTCGTAACAACTTAGAAATAATCTTTAGTTCCGAATCTGAAGCTTCATCTGAGACATTTTTGGGTTCTGAAGAGGTTCCTAACATGAACATTTCTTTGAAAATAAACGCAAGGAAAATCGCAATAAGAACACGAAAAGAATATGTACTACACTGTGCGTGCAAAAAGGACGAACGCCCAGGTGTTGTTTCCGACGAAGAATATTCTGTGCAATTCAACATGTATGATAGTATGTCTTGTTGTAGTAAATAAGCTTTGTATAAACAGTGCTCTTTTCTCCCGCGTTTAGCAACAAAGTTTCTAAATTTTGGATCAGCGTTTTAGTCACACTAGCTTCACATGCTGTTTTCAAGTATACAATTCTACGTCTTCTTATTTGCAAATGGTAACGACGAAACTGCTGCACCTTATTCTAGTTTTGACTATTCAAAACTATAATCTACTAAAGCGCTTTGTTGCAACTGGTTTTGATCAGTAATTTTAGGATTCACTCCATTCGGATTTTGACTATAACATCAACATTAAAGATAAAAGAAAATACAGAAAGGAAACGGCTTAATCATTAAGTGGAGTTCATGCCAGGAACAGGTTGATGTCCGAATTTAATGAGTTCCCAAAAATCTTAATTTGACCCGTTTTGAATTCAACTGCACTGGATGACAATAAAATTAGGTAATA
Source organism: Rhyzopertha dominica (assembly GCA_025024175.1). Classification (NCBI taxonomy): domain Eukaryota; kingdom Metazoa; phylum Arthropoda; class Insecta; order Coleoptera; family Bostrichidae; genus Rhyzopertha; species Rhyzopertha dominica. The sequence continues at coordinate 770,499 of QCXZ01000138.1, read as the reverse complement.
ATTATCTATATAATGAGCTCTACAGGAAGTTCTGTGAAGGTAAACAGCATAATTAGACAGGCGATGGTATTTCACTGAATGTAATCTGATACGACAGCTAAAAAGCGGTATCCAGTGGAATCAAACGGTATCCGTTTATTCTTTATGACTTGTCATATCTGAGACATAAACACCATGTTTAATTAAAAAGATGTAGAGTATTCCTGACTTTAGTCTGAATTGCGGAAAGCATTCACGGACTTAACAGATTTCACGCCGTTTTATTCCAAGACATAGCCTGCTGCAATATCCACTCTACAGAACTTTAAAGACCTCAACCGCACAATGGTAACAGGAAACGCAGACAATGAGAATCAAGTCAACTAAGACGACCTTCCACCCATATATCCGGTGATACGTAAGGTGCAATTTCGTAAACCCGCCTCGCACAGCTTACAGGAAGATATTATGTTCGAGTGGAATAAAAATGAGTATTTGGTTTTGGGTGATTAATATTTCGTACGTACTTGGCATGTGAGCTATAATGATATTGTTATGTTGAAACAATTAACGACCGTGAAACTGTTGCTAGTTATTTGCATACTATATGAAACAGAATTGACTAAGATAAAAGTAGTAAGTAATATATGTATATATACAATATCAATCCCTTTCGTTTATGGTCTTTATCTTTAACTGCTGTGTCGAATATTGTGGATTCGTCTAATAAATTTGGCAATTATCGATCATGGATAACTCTTTTTTTAATGGACTTTTTTCTGCGTGATTAAAAGCTTAATGAAATTACCTTTCTATTGATATACAGTTGTCTGTGCGTGTCACCAATAGTTTTTCAGAATTTCCAATTAAACAGTGTATTAGTATTACGTAAGCTTGTTGAATGTGTTGGTTTTAACTTTTTTGTGGAAAACAAAGGCGCCATTTTCTTTTGCAGAAAAGAAGAGACTGCAAATAAATTTGTTTGTAGTGAATTAATGAAATAAGAAAATTAACTAAGAAAAAAAAACAACAGTAGAAGAGCACCCATATACACAGATAAAACTGTTTGTTTGGATTTATAAAATCAATTTGTTTGACTTACATTTCTTTAGGTCCAACAAATTTATCTTCCAACAAACAAATTTTATTTGTAAGAAGAATATCAGTTTGTTTGTAACTATATTACCATTTATTTGAGATCGAACAGAACTTGCGAGTTCAAGTAACTTAGTAATTATGTGAGCGAATAAAATATTACTTTTCACCGTCAAACAATTTATTCCAATGAGTTAAAATTTCAAATATTTAAATTAAATGTGTTGAAGAATTATATCAACAAAAGTAAATGCTTGTTTCTAGTAAATATATCTTTCGTTAATTCAATGTTTCTTTTTGTTATTCAACTATTTAAATGTACAACTCAAACACACCTGTTGTTACAGCAAACAACATGTATTTAAACAGACTAAATGATGCTTTAATGCAACAATCTATTTTTAGATACAAAGAATTTGCGCGTGCCACTAGCAAAGTAGAAGTTTGGGGTCCGCTTCTTTAGCCATGGTTGGACACTGGACAGAATGTATCAAGGTAAATCGGGAAAAGCCGCCATTATGTGTTTCTTATTATTGCCAGTTTATTTCATTAAATTGTGAAACAAAAGAGGAAGATGGTCACAGATTTTAAAAGTAAGTAGGCTGCCTAAATAAAGTATTTGCTTAATATGATGTGAAAAATAAGGCCTTCAAACAAGCACATGATCGTTAACGCAAGCTCTGTTACAAAATGACCATCTATGATTCGTAAGGATGTTAATTACGGCGTTGTTTCTCTACATCTTGAAGTAGGTATATGTTAGTAAAGTCTGCTCAATGAAGTGCCCTATTTGTACCAAACTACTATTACAAGAAATGCGTTATTTATTCAGTATATTTGTAAAACTAAAATGGAACACATTTATCATGCTATAGAAACCAGTAAATTTGTGATTGTCCTTTAAATTAAAATAAATATCATACTTTGCGTCTGCATTGTATTCGCACATATAAGTAGCAAAATTTACCTTGTCAATGGATTTGTTTAAGTTAGGCTGATTTAAATCAGATGTTTTTTTACTAAACCGGAAATGAATTGAGTGACATATTGCATTTTTAATTACAAGAAACAACTTTTATACGCTCTATAAAAAACAGGAAGCCACAGGAATACACTTGCATAAAGTACATAGACATATCGAAGTGGGTTAATCAAAATTTATTTCTTTAACTTTAACAATTTATTTATATGTTTAAAGGATTTGTTTGAATGCAATATTTATACAATATAATTAAAAAATATATATTTCATTAAAATTCACATGCAGTTTGCTGCAATAACAGAGATAATGAATTGAGCAAATGAATTCTTTCAATCAAACAATTGTTTGATTCCAGGTGTTTCATTGGACTAAATCAGTGATATCTTTACTGCAGAGAATCATTTACGTCTTCCCTGATTCCAAACAAATATTTATTTCAGTCAAATTTAATCATATGTTTATTCCAAACATCTTCATGGTTTAGTGAAACGAATACTTTGTTCTATAACGGAAATGATTATTCTTGATTCAATAGTTTCAAAAGTTAATTTAAAGCTTTGTATATATTATGTTAAATAAGTGTTATTTTAGCAGCTTCAAGAATTTTGAGGGTTTGAAAGAAACAAATCATTTACTTCGCCATATACAAATTTGCCGAAAATATATTTTTGTTCTTCCAAACAAATTGTTCTCTCTGTGTAGTTATTTATGTAATGAATTGCGCGTAATGGTGGTTTTTGAGTATCAGTTCATCCGAATTAAAACATGGACGAAACATGGATCATCGTTATGACCCAGAGACCACAGAAAAGTCTAAACAGTGGAAGCATTCCGGGTCTACCCAAAAAATTCTGTGCGTAAAAATCGGCTGGCAAAGTTCCTACTTCAGTTTTCTATACGGGAAAGATAGGGTAACTCTGTTACATTTCTTGGAACAAGATGACGCCCCTTCCCACAAGATCAATAAAATTGGTTTTGAGTTGGTTAACAACTCGCCTTATTCTCCCAATTTAGCACAGTCGCACTATTATTTATTCCCAAAGCTAAAAGAAAGCATTTGTTTTGTAAATAACTTTCACCGTTGAGAAGTGAATTACTGACCAAGATAAAGCATTTTTTCCAAGAGTTTAGAATTACTCTATGAACGTTCTGGTAAATGTATAGGTCTTGAAAGGGGTTAGGTGGGATAAATTATATTTTGTTTTGGAATATTGTGACCACCGCATAAAAATGTAGTAGGCCAAATACATATCAATATGCCCTTCTACAGCCAATAAAATAACAATTCAATATAAGCTCTACAATAGTTAGTGGTTGTTGAAGCACCGATAAATATGAAGAGTATTTAGCACAATCCTGTACAAAATTAAATTTGTATTAATCATTCATTTATGTCGAAAAAATTACCTGTTTGATAATGTTTTGGCGTAAAGAGTCCAAATGTATTTTCTTAATGAGATGTTCATGAAAGTAAGAAGTTCGAATTTGGCTCTAGAAACAGCAAGATTATTGACGAGTAATTGATTTATAGTAGAAAATTAGCAAGATGATGTTCCCACTGTAAAGGGTGTGTAGCAAGTAATTACCTTTTATTTTACAACGCGATAATAAGAAAATCACCTATCGTTTTTGGTTAATTGCTTCTATACGAACAACGCATAAATCATATGAGTTTATCTGGAAAAGACGCTCCTAAATTGGATTACATCCACCCACATCTGTATATGAAAACACCTCGAGCAGTAAACATAATTAAAGCCAGTACCACATAAATTTACATTTGATAATTTACCGATCGTCTCTTAGTAATCCGGTTTCCTCGAGAGCCCAGTCGATCCAGAGTCCGGGCAGGCCGTCTCTGGTACTTGCTCCGAACTTGGGGCACTTCAGGTCATACGTCACTTCGGTCGCCACCAACATGACGTGTCTATCCTCCTTCACACAGCTGGAAACAAATGAAATTTGCATTTTTAAGACTGGCAGACGTACAACGTACCTGGATAATCTTTAAGTAGTATAAACGCTTTCGAGCTCGTTCATTTGAGGGTGATGTGATTAATCGCAATGCAAATGTAATTTCAGAATAATTGCTACGCTGCCAATAATGGTTGCTTCTTGGATTTTCAACTAAGTGTGTTTGTTGTTATTATGAACACTTCTAAGAATCTAGTAGGCACGTGACACACAAAAGTGGAATTGAACGAAATTTCCCAGGTAACCAATTTTCCTAAATTTATAACATACCGCTCGTTTAAGAATATTAGTTTAGATGTATTTCTAATCGACCTGGTAAACAGAAACCTTGACGCATCTAAGGCTATGTCACCTAAAAATCAGGCATAACTTTATCTCCTTGTAACAAATCAATCTTAGTTACCTTTGAACAATAATTGCTGTTGCTGTTACTATTTCATCCACAAGTATCAAATAATTACTGTTAATTTGATTATTGTTCTGGGTGGAAGTACGAAAACGCTACAAGAAAACAGACGCAGAAAACTCATTGGCGAGTTTTATGAAAAACATAGACAGCTTGGTAAATAATACACTGTAAAACATATAAAAAAATGGAAATTTCGTTAATTGCAAAGAAAACAATGACTCGTTGAAGAAGCACTTGGGAAAATAGGACAATCGTATCGAAAGTTATAACGAAAATTTCAAGTGAGTCATGAATAAGTAAGGAAAATATTAACGGTAGAAGGGGTTTTCAGAACAAAATAATAAGAAGCAACTAAAAATTAAAAAGAGCTTATTATGTAAGCTACGGGAATCTGGAACCATCAAATGAACCATTTGTGGTGATGGACGACGAGTAATACTTTATATGGAACTGACATAGCCGGTAATAAAAGGTACTTCTACAAAGCGGGAGCTGAAGTAATTTTCAAAAGACGTGCGAAGTTTGTAAAAAAATTATTGGTTTGGTTAGCAATAAGCAGCGGAGGTCGATATGTAGCTTACTTCGCTCCTTTAGGACTAAGTTGTGCAATTGTACAATTATCTTCCTTCAAATCTACAATCACGAAACCACTATAATTTAAAAATTGCACATAAAGAACACCTCTTGTCTATTGTCGCCTAATGTTTCGTTGCAAATGTGCAATAGAATTAATATTTTACTCGTTCCGTTACAATACTGCCATATATGCAATTTTTCTTTTTCTCATTTTCTTATTATGCCGCTTTGTATCCGGTTGAGTGGAAGAGAAGGTAATGGCACCTGGATGGTAACTGAACTCCGCCTTTTCTTCTCGTTAATGTTTGACTGAAAGTGATGGCAGTTTTCCATGTTGCCTGAAACGTAGTAGGTCCTTGTCAAATCTCCGCCCTTCAAGATAATTAATTTGGCTTTCTATTTTATGTTACAATTTAAGGGTTGTAGAATCTCATCCAACATTAGGCCATAACACGTACCAAACAGATTATAGCATGCCAGAAATTCAAGGGAATTGTGTGTGCTTTTCTCTGAATACGTGTCTCTTACGTTCTAATCATTTATATTACAGATTACGGAATTCATGTATTTCTATCAAACTTAAGGTTTTCCAAGCAGTGTTTGTAGCAACTGAACTTTAAACAGCAGTTGGACCACTTGCAAGAACAATGAACAATGCAAGTTCTTCAACTTAATATAAATTTTCACAGACATAATAGTTTCATGTTCTGCCTTTGTTAGACAAAGCACTTGTTGGCGCCATAATATTCATAACAGCAACTATTTGTGCTAACCTCTCAAGGACCTTTATTTCAACACTCTCGTGGCCGTTTACAAAAAAAAGTTGCACGAGAGATTCCTTTGAACATCTCAATCACGCAAACGCCGCAATCGAAAAATCTGTGAAGGAAGTGAGAGCAATGTAAAACGACGATTTACCTGTACAAGGTGTGGCAATCGGTCGAATTTTTATTGGATTCTTCGAGGCAAAGCTGCAACGCCCGCGTCTCTTCGAGTAGGGTCAGTAAGTTCAGCTCTTCTCGACCTAATTGATACTCCAGCTCGGCCTGTTGGATTCTCACGTCTATGTTGCTGAAATAAAGGTTGATTATGTAAGACATATCTACAACGGAGATCTAAATTATTTTACAAACACAGCCCTCCTTATCCTCATTTTCAAAGTCCATGGTTGTACCTGATGCAAATCTTTGTGATCGGTAGAACTGACTTCATCGAAAATACAATCTGATTTACTTTGTAAACATAATTATCAGTAACAGTGAAGATATTGAGATTATTATAGGCTTGCCTACAAGTATCACTCTGCTTCAATCGGCACATAGCATGCGTTTTAAAAATTGCAGAAATATCTCTACTGCTAGTAGAAAAATTGTTTGCGATGTCATCTGTCAGCAATGAACTGACACGATACAAAGCTAAGTAGTTTGATGAGTACTACTCCCTAAAGGAAGTCACCTATAAACCTGACACGTTGGCATGCACCTGCATTCATCGTATATTTATTTTCGAATTGTTTTAAAATTCTGCACCTCTAATTAAAAAAGGATCTGCCCGTTCATCCAACATAAACTGATTTGCATGAAAAACTATAAACACCCGAATAATTTAAAACTGAAATTTTTTCCTAATTATGGACAAAACGAGGAAAATAGTGTCTATTGTAGGAAAAGCAATATATTATAGTCAATGAGAAACCAGGCATGGAGAATCTTTTTAAACATATCCGTGGAGGAAATCAAACCTTATCTTTTTCATCCAAATAAGTGGTATCGAAATAAAATGTGAATTGTGCCAAATATTTAAAGTAGAGTTTTTCTATTAAATAATTTGGATAATGTTCTTGATAGAATTTTACCACGTTCCCATAAATAATACATAAATTTAAACGCCTCAACACACTTGCTGACAATTTTTAGCAGTATGCCATTTCCTTCTACACGTTTACTTTACAATGTCGTCAAGGCCAAATAAGAATACCTGAACTTGCATACCACATATATTATTTTTGCAACAAAAACGTGTTAAATTGTCAATACTTTAAAAATTACCTTTATACAAAGTTATTCTTAACTATAGTTTTTCCATTATTATCGATGGTGGTCCCGATTGAGACCATGTGTAGTATTCTATTGTAATTGGTAGATTTTTTCTGATTTCGAAAATGTACAGCAGGTAGCAGTTTTTTCCCAAAAACCTAAATCTGTTTACTGATTTTTTACGTAGGAATTGTCAGTTGGTCGTGATTATTGAAAATACAATTTTCGGACATACCTTTGCTTTTGCAATTGTTTCCTTGTTATCTATCAGAATTATGATTTTTCGAATTAAAAAACTGTATGGCACAGTTTTTGATATGACTTGAGTAGAGAACCGTAAACATATTAAGTACAAAGGCAACTATTGGCAGACTATTAGAAAACATCTATGGTTGCTTTACAAAATCCAGGCCAAAGCTGTGTAAAATACTGCAAGAAGAAATTTGCGTTTTAGATAGTGTATTGGTAAAGTATTCCTATATAATAGTTATAGATATCGGAGGATATAAGGATTTTAAAGACAAAGATTTAAAACTTAGGTAATGTTTCTACCATCATACTACTGTACTTGAAAATCTACGTACATCTATGGACTGATGAAAAACATGGAGGCGCCTGGCGATTTATGTCATTTAAAAGAAACCCATTTTTGCGGGACTATTTATAGGTGCTATCGGTTTGAGATAGGTCAGTGCACTAGATTACTGTTCAGTTATATCCAATAGACGGTCAAGTGCGAGTCTCCATGATGCGTCGAGTGCATAATAATGGACTACATTTTGAACATCTTTTGTGTTGAAGCTATATGTGTCTTTTGTGTTTGCTTGAACTTGGCTTTTTTACTTCGATAAGTTTTTTTACCTTAATGATTGTTTTTGTTTTGAAAGTTAGTGACACCGAATGGGGTCCGGATTTCGGAGGTTTTAGTTTTTTAAAGGAAATGAACTATGCTACCGATATATTCTTTTCATATGTTGTAGAGATGCTGCAGTTTAATTTAAAACATCACTTCCAAAACACTTTGTATAAATAAAATCTTAATTTACAAAGCTTTACTTAACTCTGGAAAAATTTGTTTGTTAATTATGAGCTGATTTGTTTTAGAAGTAATTAACAGTGCCTACGTAGTGTACTCTACCTACCAAAACTAGAACACATTTGGGGGGGGGGGGGGGCGAATTAGAAATTTTGATACTTACTCAGTAATATCTAGTCTTTCCAGTACCATCTTCAGGTTCTTTATGGTCAGTCGCTTGTTATCAGTGTCGATTTTCAGTCTGTTCAGTCTTTCCTCCGCCTGCTTTTTTTCAATCTCAGACAATTCCCTGTTCGCGTGATTGTTGTTATTAGTCACGGAATTGCCGTTCCTCAGGTTTGTTAACCTCAGTCCGGGGATGGTGAGCTGTCCTTTCAGACTCTGGATTATGTTCTCCTTGTCCCTGAGAGCGTTCCTCAAGGTTTCGAGTTCCTTGACTGTGATCTCCTTCGGCACGGGTCTAATGCAAGAGCCCAAGTTTATGCCGTTCATTAGTGTGCCACTTTTGCGTCTTCTGGGAGTGTTCGACAGGGATACTTCTATACTGGCCATCTGAAAATAATTGAATGATTTTGTATAAATCAACGTGGTGCTGAAAATTACCCAACAAAGTTGTATTTGAAAAATGCAATATTTTCCAAACGCGTCTCTATTTTTTCCTATTTTTTAAAGTCTAGCGATAGAGGGAGATAAGACTCACGTCACATCGGGAATATTAAATTCAATCATGTAGTAATTCATATTCCTGTACTTAGTGTAATACATTCTACACTTTTAAAAAGGTATAAGTAGAGTTTTTGAAGAATCATAAATAAATGCTTCCATACTTATCAAGCCACGTTCATGTTTGCAATAGTCGAGTTAGATGTGTTGTCAATTTTTTTATCACTGCGTTTTTTATGAGATACTCATGTATATGTATTATACAGGGAGATTCCCTAAGGGTACTCATGCTATCGTTTTGAAAAGAATATGTTTTCAATACAAACGCACCAGAGAAATTCACTAAAAATATTTTGAAGTTTTTAACTTCCGGCTAGGGGGCGAATTTGCCATAACGTTGCAAATAAAAGCAATTCAATTTGCCGATAAAATCTAGGTAGGTATCTTTTAAACGCCTCAACTAAATTTAATGAATTAGGACTCATTTTAGAAGGAGTTCCAAATTAGTTTCTGTAAATAGCTGTAGAGGAAGCCATTTCTCAAAAAACGTAAATAGGACGGTATAGTTTTTTCACTTCGTTTTGTAGGCTATTATATAGGAACCACAGGCGAGCGTCATTTTTTGTTTTAATAATAATAATAATAATATTTATTCGATCCAACGGGCATAATTTAATTGACTTACGTATATATGTAACAACACAACATTTATCAGTGTTTAGATGAAGGTCATTAAGGTTGCACCAATCATAGAGCGCGTTCAAGCAAGTCTGAAGAACCTCACAATCGCTCACATCATAAACTATCTTAACAATTTTTACATCATCAGCGTACATATAAAAATCACAGCGTTCATCCAACATAGATTCCAGATCGTTAATGAAAATAACAAACAACAAAGGCCCTAAATTAGAACCCTGGCAAACACCAGAACTACAATTAAATGTAAATGATTTACAACCCTGATAGTAAACGTATTGTTTTTGGTCAGCAAGAATAGATTCGAACAAAGAAACCAAGCCCTGACACAATCCCATCAAGCTCAGCTTTCCAAGCAGAATTCTATGATTTACTTTGTCAAAGGCTTTAGATAAATCTGTATAAATTACATCTACCTGTTGTCTAAGATCCAAAGAACCCGACAGGTGTTGCACAAAATTACACCTGTTGGTTACTGTTGACCTACCGCTCAGAAAGCCATGCTGACGAATGGACAATGATTGTTCTACATGATTATAAACATATTTAGCTATTATGCTCTCAAAGAGCTTAGCAAAGTTAGGGATTATTGCTATGGGCCGGTAATTCAACACATCTTCTCTAGAACCAGACTTAAATAAGGGGCAAACTTTTGCTGTTTTCCACGAAGTAGGAAATACCGCACTGGCAACAATACGGTTAAAAAGATGACACAAAGGAGTGCTGGAATACCGTCATCACCAGCAGTGAATTTCGGTTTCAACTTCTTGGCCGCCTCCACAACATCACTTTCAGTGATGCTAAATCGATGTAGAACATGAAGTGAGTCGCAAATCCCTCCGTTACGAACCGCACTAGGAGCTGAATCCGAGTCATCATCAGTAATAAACACCGCACTAAAGTGTTCGGCAAACGCGTTGACAATTTCAGACGGCGACAGCAACGTTCTACCAGCATATGACATTCTTCCAGGTATACGAGAGTTTCCTTTCTTGGCTCCAACGAAGTTGTTAAAATAATACACACAATACACAGAATAAAAATAGGAAATTTCTTCTTTGTTTCTAAAGAAAAACTGAATAGGGCGACATACTTTTTTCATTTCAGAGTATTACTTAAGACAAACTTTGGTAAATACCTGAGGTTGATGGCCTTTCTCGTTCTCAAGTCAAAATCACATAAAAGTAATTTTTTTTGTTTCAGGAAAAAAGTTAGAATAATATACAATTTTTAGATTTGTTCTGCAGGCTATTGCTTCGCAAAAACTGTGGTGAAAACCACTGGTTGATACATTTTCTTGTTATTAGCAAAATAGTATGCACATTATACATAACCGAGCAACTTATTTCCTAATTTATTCAGTGCCTAGTAGTTTACTCTAATTTGCATTTCTAATGACTCCCAATTGTTAATTTTTGTATATTTTTTCAAAAGCAACAATGAAGTACCAAAATACATGAATACCGTTGACGCTTTCACATTTGTCTCGAAAATCACAAATTACGTATTATAGTTCTCCTAGGTAACCCGAAATACGTAAAAACCTATTTCTTAATTCAACCATATAACCCCTCAAAAAAAATAAGAATAAAAACCAATTACATACCATTTGCCAGACTGAAAAATCACCGCTTCGCCCTTAAATATTTTTAAGGTATATTTAATAAATATTGTGGACGTTGTCTAATTGTACTTATCTATAGCTAACGGAAGCGTCTTTTCATAACTGATGTATTTCCTTTATACATCCTTAAATATTTTATAAAATACCGGATGCCTTATTATTTGTTAAGCAAACGTAAATTACAATTTTTGTGATATCAAATATAATACTAACAATACCATTGGGTAGCGAACATTGATTTTGTGTACTGGTCTTGCTTATCTTACGTCAATAATAATAATATTGTGTTGTATTCTGACAGCATAAAGACGACTCAAAAACGGCAACGTATTTACGTATTCTGGATTAACTAGCTGAACTATATCACTTACCTACCTACTTTTTCCTTTTAGTGCGAAAAAAATTACACAGGAATTACACCAATACGGTATATGTATTTGCTAAAAACAAACGCGAACATTACTGCCATTGAACAAGAAATAAAAAACATCCTTTTGTAAAGTACCCTTCAGTTTAAAAAAAGACATAGCTCGGTTATGTTGATTAAAACAAATAGTAGCTTGTATATAATTAGTTTGGAATAAATTATGATAAAACTATTTTGGGAATAAAAGATGGTACATAAAGATATGAATTTACCGATTATACTGAAAAATAACTTTGTACAGAATGTCCAAAAAGTTAAAAATTCCCTGTCATTGCTTTCTGACCTTTAAGAATCATGTTTCTTAATTTATGAGTTTTTTTCCAAAGCTGAAAACTCTATACTGCGGTTGAAAAAATACGGAGTGTTTGTATGCGCTACTCTTTCAGGTCAGGTCAGGTAATAATGAAAAATATGGCTTTAGTACCTTATATATTTGGTGCATATTGCTGTTTCGCCGAAATATTTAAGAAATTATATCAAGACGTAATATTGCCCTCTTTGAATATGTTTTTCAAAATTGTTAGCACATGGGTCTGTTGCTATACAGATCTGTGGTCTTTATGTTATCATGTATTTAAATAGAAGTTAAAGTTGTCGCTCTGCTTATGAAGGTGTGCTTTTCTTGGTGGTTGCCTGTTGTAAAACAATGTTTTGTTGTATCGATATTAAGTTATTGGGTGTAATTATGATCATCAGATTTTTTTTTAAATCAACACTTTGTTGAGTTGACAGTGACAAGTAAAAAGGGGAGATTAATTTATTTATCTTACTAAGTTTGACAATGGATAAGCCAAATAATTTTTAAATCGTCTGCATACAATATCTCGAATACCTAAGACAATGATTAGTATCACATTTAAAAATTATTAATAGAAGTGGACATTAGTGTGACCCCTGTGTACACCAAMATTCTCCAGTTTAGCAAATAGTGTGTGAAGATGAATCTCATCAAGTGTTTTAAAGAAGTCAGTGCCAATTTCAGCTGTATCTATTTTGCACCGTTAGCACTATGGTCGTATTATCTCCATTTGCGATCTACCTTGTCATTTTTAAGTAAGCTACTCATCTGTTAAACCTTGACCCATCAAATTATCATCAACCATCAGCATATTCATTCCATTTTTCCATGCACCAAGAACAATAGCTCATTCCGATTCCGTTCTCTTAATCTCATACGTAACTACATAATAATTGAAGGACGTACATTCCGACTTTGTGCTAACACTTCTTGAGTCAGTCAAGTAGCTGATATAAAAAGTTTATTAGCCGCGGCTAATTTGGGCTGATAAATATTTATTAAAAGAAATCCGGCGGTTTGTTGTTTTAAGCCGGTTACACTTCGCATCGATTAGCTCCAAATTAGTTCTCAGTGTCTTGCTTGGATAACTGATGATAATCGTTGGATTGTGTAACATTTTTCTTTCGATTTCGAAACACTGTGCGGAACTCGAACAAATTATATCAGCCTTATTATATTGCTGTTTCATCAAAATTGATTATCATTGGTTGTAATTACATTTAGTTCCATTTAAAATTCAAGACGTTAAAAAATTTCTATACATTCCAGTGTAGATGAGCAAAAGTATAGGTACTCAGTTTTATAATTTCTAATGGGATCCCTTCATATTAGCGTCAATAAACGTGGAAACAATGGCGTATCTGATTAGATAATGTCATACTGTTACTAGCTATTATAAGCTTCACTGAAAATACGATGCCGCTCAGCACGGTATAAGTAAGCAATTCTTTTAATATGACTTGATGGTTGCAAACCATCATGCTTGATTGCACTGCATTATGCAGTAACGGTGGTTCTCCTCCTTGCCTCTCTTTGCCTGGTACATTAAATATTATTTGCTATTACTTCTTTTAGTGTGTTCCCACATACATACAGTTTAGTCAAAAGATGAAGTAACCTGCTTATTTCTACATTCTTTATGATAAAATATTTTTGAATGCCAACCTATTGATCTCTCTTTCTATCCTTTTTACATGCCAGATTTGAAGTATCTTTCGACTTAAAAGATTAATTTAATAACAGCAGTTTCATTTTAATTTGCAAAAACGTGGTAATACTCAGATAAAATGTACGAATTGAAATTCTAATGATGGTTGGCTGTGGACATCCACAACGCTCACATCAAGTTATTCGTGATTTCTTTCATAACGTTTATCTGAAATCATATTGTCCAGTTTAGTGTCCAAGATAGTTAAAAATCTTATACACTTTATATATTATTTTAAAATATCAAGTTACATGTTTTCCTGCAATGGTAATCATTTGAGTTATTTATTTTTTTCTGTTAAAATGATCTTTTCCCATTTAAACAACATCCATTATATTCTATGAATTTAAACATTGATTTAGTCATGTCAATTAAGACTATACCGTATAATAAAATCAGTATTACAAATCGTTAATCAAAAGCCTAAAATTTTGGCTCTTCTTTGAGATAAGTAATCCAAATCTCGACACATTTCAAACAGACGGGTTGTATAATTAGCCATTCGTTAATAGCCACCATCTATATTTGAAGACAATCGATGCTTGGTTCATAAAAAGAACTTATTTGATGTACACCCTTATTATTTATTATTACTGTTTTGTAAGCTAAAGTCTAACTTGGATATTTTCAAGTGTCCACACACAGTAGTTTTTCGTGAGGAAACCAGAAATGGTCTAATAACCGGTAAGCAAGGAATTAAATCAAGACAATCTAGATTAATGCTACTTCACTTCGAGATTTTATATCAAACTGGATGAAAAGATGAGAAGAGTAATTATTTCGTTGAGCGCAGTATAGATAAAACAGAAAGAAACTATACCAATGTTACCAAATTACTGAGGTTTTTCATTTAATATCATACAACGATATCAGAATGTCTAGTATTCAAAGCCCGATGACGCATGTTGCACAATTATTATGTGACATTTTAACTAAAGCTTATGACCGTAACAATCCATACTATATAGCTAACACTTTTGAATTTGTAGACTCAGTAAAGGGTGTGGTTGTTCCTCTCAATAATGAGATAGTATCGTTAGATGTGACTAATCTTTTTGGTAAGTTGGCGATAAAGGTTTTGGGAGAAAAGTGGGAATCAATAGATCCACAGTTTCAATGCCCTAAAATGATTGATATGGACAAACAGAAGGAATTATTTATGAAAATGCTAAAATTTATTTTCAATAATACTCGTAATTACTTTGTATATAATGATACTTATTACAAACAGGTTTTTGGTTGTGCCATGAGATCGACTCTTAGTCCAATAATATCACAATATGTGATGGATCACCTCTCAGACACTTGTCTAACTAAACTTAGTTTTGATGTAATTTTAATAAAAAAAACTTAATTCTGTTATTACCCACCAATGGCCTGGATGAAATCCTTTTTTGGATACATGGATCATTTGGCAAAACAATCAAATAGTGTTTAACTGGTATCAGAAACCCATGGCCTATGGAAAGTACATCCATTATTTGTCAAAACATTCCACTAAAATAAAAATTAACTTTATTAAACAATTCAAACTCAGAATTCAAAAAATCTCACACCCTTCCTTTTTAAATAAAAAATTTAACAAAGTTAGAAGTTATTAATTCAAAATTCATATCCCAAGGCAAAACAAAATACTATTCTCTATTAGTAACCTAACTCTTGACCGTTATGTTGTCGGAATTGAGATAAGATCTATGGGATTTCGAGACAGGATAGATGAAGATAATTCGGTGACAGATGTAACGGATAATAATCAAACTACACATGATTCATTAGATTTGCCAAGATATGCATCACTGCCCAACATCACAGGCTTAACTCCGAAATTAATCAGAACCTTTAATTCAGAAAATATAAAAATTGCTATACGTAATATAAAAAAATCTCAAATTTGTTTACGAAATCAAAGGCAAAAACTCCAATTAAATATAAATCCAACGTAGTATACAGTTTAAAATGCAGTACTTGCGATAAAATTTATGTAGGGCAAACATCCCAGTGGATTGAAAATAGAATATCACTACATAAAAGTGACATAAATAAAAAACGAGACGGGTGTGCACTAGCCACTCATGTACTTAATAACAATCACTCAATAGACTGGGATGATATCAACATTTTAGAAGTAGAGCTAAACACTAACAAAAGGCTGATTCTGGAGATGTATCACATAGCCAGGACCAACAATACTTTTAATAAAAAGTCTGATACGCAACAACTTAGTAATATTTACACGTATTTATTGTCGCAAGATCTGTACACCTAAGGAGTAATATTCAATCTGTAATTATTGCATTTCGGAATTTAAAAGCTACAGTTTTAAGCATACATATTGTAAATTTTTAATGTTGGTACCATATCTTATGAAATTTGTTACAGCTTTGGCATATGTAAAATATTTTTGACTGAAGGATATTCAAAGTATTTTATAATTTCGTTGAATTTAAACTGGAAAATATCTTCATATTATGTATTAACACTATGTACAATTAAACTCAAATTTCTGTAAGTAGAATTTAAAACTTTTGTTTTTAAAAATGTTACAGTTATGCTATTGTAGACGCTCTAAAGAAGACTTTGAATAAAAGTCGAAAGCTTAGCAAAAGAAAAAAGAGTACTCATTGTGTATAATACCAAGGTCGACATACCCTTAACAGTTTCAATTCTCTACGTTAGTAATCGACCGTTACTTCCCCTCGTGTTTATTTTTATTAGCATATATTATTATTAATATTTTTATTTAATTCATTTACTAATTTTACCCAACAGTCGTATACGTACCTTGGCTTCTAGTGTTTCCAGCTGGGCMATCCGCGGCTGAATTATGGTGGGCTGTAGGGTGGTCTGCAAAGAAAGCACTGCCATTAGCTTAATGTGGCAATAATAAGCCGAAAACGAATAGAGGATTTAACACATTGCCACGACACGAAAACCACATCAGTTTCCATTGCTGATCCAGTTATACCTAATGCACGCGATATGTTTCAGTAATTATCGACTTAAATCAACCCTGCAGATTAATGAATGTGTAATCCCGCTCCATTAAGACGGACTCGCATGTCGCACCGTAAAATAAATGAGATATTTAGCATATTCTAATGAAAGTCGATTCTCGTTAGGTAAAATGCCGGACTTACCGGGTAAACACTTAACAGTAAGGACGCTAACATACGATAACGAGTTTTTGGTTAGTTATCCTTTTGTATCGGAACGATGTACTCAACAAATTGACCATAGTGGCCTAATGAAGGACACTGGATTGCGACACAAATTGGCAAGTAAACAGGTCTTAAAAGGTGGACACGTGTTGCAGATGGTTTTGCAGAAGACCATTGTTTGATCAGGTTTTTGGAAGTCGGTTTTAAGTGTATGCAAAATCATTCCGCCACTGAATTAAACTGCATGCATAATTCTTGTTGCCTATAGGTTTATGTTATCTTTATGGCTATGCTAAGAGTTACTTCTTGGTATGGGTGGTTCTTGTTTAAGCATTTTCTAGGTGGTATGAAAGCTTTCGTTGCGCAACTTTTTTTTAAATTAATACAGGAAACTGCTGTGAAATATATAACGACTAACGTAAAAATAAGAACATCCAGTAAATTGTTCATTTGGGTTGTAGTGCATTTGCATCTTAGCTGTAGCAAAAGCTGACAATGCACTCCTTTTTATATACGAGGGAGAACATTATTTACGGTCCCTGATGTAGTAGGTGTTGACTGACAGTAAAATTCTTTGACATATTATGTTGTGACACTCGTTCAATACTTGTAAAAGAAAAGGTTGTAAAAAATTCAAGAAGATTTGACCTGTAACTGTTACTATTCAGGAAAAGGTTAATCGTAGACAGGCGAATGACCATTCGTCGGATAGCTGAAATTACAGACTTTTCATATGCCACAATAGAAAAAATATTAATAGATATTTTAGGTCTTAAAAAGTTATCTGCACCCTGGGTCCCTAGAATGTTGACGCCTGATCAGAAACGTTCGAGAGTCCTGCATTCTGAAGCCAGTCTGGCAAAGTTTTCAGCAGACCCGGATGAGTTTCTCTCTCGATTTGTAACTGTTGATAAAACATGGGTCCACCACTTTGACCCAGAGTCAAAACAACAGAATACGGAGTGGCATCACAAAGGTTTTCCTCCACCACGCAAATTTCGAGTTGTGCCCTCTATTGGTAAAATTATGGCCACAATTTTTTGGGATGCGGACGGAATTTTAATGGTTGATTTTTTGGAAAGTGGATACACAATAACAGGTTTTTACTATGCCAGCTTAGTTGCAAAACTGCACGAGCGCATCAAAGAAAAAAGACGGGGAAAATTGAGGAACGGAATTTTGTTCCATGGGGAACCTTGCTACTCAGGACCTAGTTTAACAGACATTCAACTGAATTTCCGTGTTGAGCAAAACAATTGCAAAATAGACCACAATCGCCCAGTAAATCGCTCTTTTGCGGACAAAAGCGCACGTGTGTCCGGAAATGTCAACAATCATGAGAAAACCAGTGCCGTGCTCCTCTTTCCTCCTTATAATTTGATGTTTATTAATAGACGTGAACACGGGGTTATGCAAAACGACTTAATCGGTTGAGAAAACTTACTTCCATCGCGATTGTAGTGCAGATGATGCGACTTTCTCACTGCCAAATTGGAGTTAGCACAATGCAAATTGGGCTGAGCTTGTGATTAATGCGGCGGAAATAGCAGTAAATTCAAATAAAGAGGTAGATAAAAGATTGCCTAAAGTATGGTGTTAACAATGAGATTGGGAACAGTTTTTGTGCGCGATGATATCGAAGCAATCTCTTTACTACAATGCATATTGCAATGTGCCACTTGTGGTTTGTTCAACGTTTTAAATAAATTCTCAAAAAGAAGCAATATTTCAGAAATGTATTTCATAGGACTCGTAGAAACCTTGGTTCAATCTCCCAAATCTACATTACTCTTTTTCGAAGTAAATCACCTTGGTTGTATTACACTTTTGCCAGCGTTCCTGCCATTTTTTAAACACGAATTCCAGACCATTGCAGACCATTAATCACAATTTACTACTGTCAGTTCTCATCTACAGTGGCTTTCATGAGAGTGCTATTAGTGCTTTGGGGGGAGGAGAAGTCTTATTATGCTGATATTACTTCTGGTGTTCCGCAAGGATCTATAGTCAGTTCGTTGTTCTTCATTATTAATTCTTTAAGAATTTGTGGTATCTTACAATACTGCCATCAGTATGCAGGTGATGTGCTGGTTTATTTATCATTTTCCCCTGCTGAGGTGGCTATTGCCAACGCCCACCTCAGACGTCTTTCTTTTCTGTCGGTGAGGAACAACTGGACAATCAACCCAACTAAATCCAATCTAATTTTATTTGGAAAGCCAAAATATATTCCTAGCATGCGATAAAATTTAGGTGTGAGGTTGGATGGAACTCTTTTATGTTATCAAAGAGTCGCTAGAAACCTACTTCTTTATATGGATGAAAAATATGCGAGATGCTAAGTTGAGGGTATTGTTGTGCTTTCGCATTTTAATTTTTGTGGTTCTGTTGACGGTCAGTATCTGGATCAAGTTTTCTGTAAAAGAAAATACAGCGAGTACCGAACTCGTACCTTAGATTTATTTACGGTATTCGGTGAAATTTGAGAATTACGTACAAATTGAAGGAGGCTCGTTGGCTGAACACGAAACGGCCTCGTTACTTTCATTTAGTTGTCTTATATCATAATAGAGTTTTATAAAAAATGCCTCAGTACCTGTACAAATTATTAACTTTTAGAACGGACTTGCATCATTTTAACATCAGCAGGAAAAGTACTATTACCATCCCTCAACATAAAAGCGTTTTACAACGAAGCTTCTCTTGAAACGTTCCATAATTTTCAAAATCGTTTCAAATCTATGTCCCCATTTAACATAAAAAAGAAGTTGCAATGATATTTATTTGAAAAAGTGCAACTGAAGCGAACATGAGAACGCATAACTTTGGTTTTCTGGTGCTGCCGGTGACAGATATTTCCCTCGTAGGATCGCTGTCACATTACCCATGTCCGATGTATTTTACTCTTCTGTTTTCTACTCTATTTTCACTTCTTCACTCTCTTGTTTGTTGCATATTATTCCTTTTTCCTTTTGTGTTGTCCCTTGCCCCCTCTATTGTTGTCTCTTTAATTTTCAGTCTATATTTGTTAATTTAGCCTAACGGCCATTAATATTTGCTTTCCTCATATATCCCAGAGATGGGTGGAAGAACAGAAGTATTCCCTCTCGCTCAGCATTGTTGTTTAAAAAGTACATAAATTTTGTTTTATTGCATTGTAGTTGTTGGTGGGAATAATTAATTCATTAATATACATATGTCTGACAGTGTCTAATATTTAAGCCTACCGATGTATTGGTCGAACGGAAACTACTATCGAATGTCCCCCTAGATCTCCTGATAACATCCCCCTTGAAAACTTCTTATGCGTATATTTAAAAAGCAAAGTCTATTTCAATAGATCAAACATCATTAATGATTAGCGTTAGTAATAAAACAAAGACGAATGCCACGCGATACTTTTAGTAAGATTCCCAGGGAGCGGCGTGAAGGAAATTGCCAAGAAATGCTTGGATATCACTTCGAACATTTAGTCTGTTTTTTGTCTACTTGCCTGTCTGGTTTAGTTATTCATTATTTGCACAAAACCTTAATTTTTCCCTGTATTGTAGTCGTTCCTTGTTGATTTCAATAAGCCTCATTGAATTTTTTAATAATAATAATAATAATAAATAATCCTTTGACATTTTGGTATTCAGAAAACTGTGCTCCATGAAAAATCGTTTCAAAAATTGGTTGTTTAATTTAAAAAAATATATTGATGGATTCGAAGATTTTCTGTGAAACTTCTGAAATGATTTAAAGAATTTATTTTATACAAGGCTAACGAAGTCAAATTAGGGTATAGAAAATTAAAGCTGATAAAGCTAGCAGAATGCGCATTTGCAGATGACCTGAAGATCTGTGCAGAAAATGAAGAAAAGTTACAACAAAATGTAGAGTTGTGGGAGAATGAACTAACAAAACGTAAAATGTTAATAAATACGAGCAAGACTAAAACAATGGTCATAGGAAAGGAGGACAAAAAGATAGACATAACAATAAATGGGAAACAAATAGAACAGGTTAAAAGTTTTAAGTATCTAGGAGTTACAATTCAAAGCAATGGAAGTATGGATGAAGAAATAAGTGAAAGAATCACTAGTGCAATAAAGCTGKATCACTCACTAAACAGGGCTTTAATAAGTAAAAAGAAAATAAGTGAGAAGACAAAAATGACGGTATACAAGACCATTTATAGACCAATATTGACGTATGGTAGTGAAAGTTGGGTGTTAAGTGATAGACTTTTAAGTAGACTGCAGGCAACAGTGATGAAATGCTTGAGACGTGTTAAAGGGGTGACTAGAATGTACAGAATAAGAAACGACAGAATCAGAGAAGAACTAGAAATAGAGTCGATTAAACAAACTATTGAAGAGAATAAATTAAAGTGAGCTAGCTAGTGCTAGCTATTCTGTCTTTTATCAGTATTCGCATTCTTTCATTTAAATTAATGTGTGTAAAAATGCAGTACATTGACACAAATAAATTATTATTATTACGATTATTAATGAATAAAACATCCATCATTCCTCAACTATTTCTTACACCACGATATTATCTGGCTCTTCATATTTATTCGCGAAGCTGTTGTGTAAACTTGCGCACACGTTGCCCCAAGCGTCGTGTAAACAAGACTCCACATCCCTCGTATAATAATCGCAACGATTATATCAATATCAATTACATCCTGAGTCGCAAGAGTGATAATTCAAGATTTGCATATGAGGTCAAAGGTACGCCAGGCGCCAACCTCCGCCGGTCCGTGGGTAATGTTTTTCCCATTCATACATCATAAGGAACCCATGGGCGTTGGAGGAGCGAATTCTTTTTGTCGAACGACTTTAACATTCGATTGCCCGCCGATTTACTGCTTCGCTTTGCATAAACCCGACGTAAACACGTAAACTTCGTTGCACGCATGAAAAATCTGAAGAATGATAATGACAGAGCGATCCCGTAAAACATGGGTGGGTTAATTGTATAGCTCCGGAGATGGAACAAAAGCAACACGGCAGGCTAGACGCGCCTTTGTTTCTTGGGCGTACCAGGATGACTTGATCGAGCATAAATTGAAGAATTGCGCAATTCGAAAGATAATAAACCGCGGCAGTTTTAGCTGTACAAACAAGCTGAGAGCTTCCTAAAATAAATATGTAAATAATTGATTCGAAATCTGGAATTATCTCCAGGAAACTGTAAAAGCGTCAGTCGGAAGTGAAATTTGTGCAGATGTTCATCCGACGTAATCGAGGAGACGTTCCGTGAGGTAATTTGCGACTTGAATGGCTTATAAGCGCTGTCGTTTTCTTCACCAGTTTCTTGCAGATTAGCTTTCAATTACTGGATAAGGTCATCACTTATGCGGCTTGTTAAAGGCGAGCCTCTTGTTTGACTATTAAATCCCGCTTTTAGATGGGTGCTTTGTATCAATGGAAATAACTGACAGTCGCTGTTAGAATAATAATTATAACTTGACAAGGTAATTAGAGGTACTAATCTTTAAAATGCGCCTTTTAGCAGTTCCAATTATGGTGTAACTACTAGTTAACATATTTGGAATATTCAAACAAGAATTACACGACGTTATACTTTTTGTAAACCGACATGATTTTTGCTTTACTAATTAAATTGTATTTGAATTTAAAGAAACTATCTCAGTGTAAAAGTTTAACCTGTATTGGGGGTCATCAACTTATACTATCTAGAAGAAAAGTGTACAACTGCAAAACCCTTAATTCATGCAAAACCGTAACTTTTAATCTGTGTCACGTTTTATATGCTGTGCGAATTTGTAACTCAATCAAATATGATTCCTTCCACTAACTGCCCAATTCGAAACTAGTATTTCCTGCAAGAATTCCAAACATTGAGGTTTTCTACACGTCGAATGTGGCCTTCTCTTAAGTAGTGTGGATTTTTATTTGCTCAATAATGCCAATTTTCCTTGTTATTACCTACACTGGTCCTGTATTCCTGTATAGCAGACAGTTAATAGGTGTTTGTGCACTTTCAATCAAATGTCGCAAATGGTATTCTAAGGAAACGTTACCTTTTCTCCAAAAGTCTCTAGAATTTTTGTTCGTAGATCAGGATTTCTCAATTTCAGAAATTCTGTAGCTTTTACTAGGGCGAACTCCTTATGAACAAACGAGAGTAAAGCTGATGTTCCTTTCTCAGCCGTTCCGTGACTTCCTACCGTACAAACTGATGTGCCACTCCACAGGTAGACTCGTCCTTCTAAGGGATCCTTAGCTCCCCTTTTAATAATAATAATAATAATGTTTGTTAATACCCAGCAGACAAAGATGTCTATTATGGTAACACAATGATGTGAATTAATACGTAATGACGTAGCACTACATAGCAAGTAAGAAGATAAGAAAAAAAACATAGGTGTATATATAAGTAAATGTGTGAACAAATCAGTCAGCTCTTTTTTTGTTTCTTTTCTGTTAAGAAGGTGTCATGAAAAATATCCAACTTGCTGTTAGAATGTATAAAATTATATAATTTAAAAGATGTTACAATCAGCTGAAGTGATGCTGAGTAGACGATACGTTATAATGAAAAGAGACAGGTGCTATTAACTTTAGGAATGGTATCGCATCTCGTTAAAGAGACTGCTGCTAATTATTTCACTAGAAATATTTTTTTTTGAGAAACACAACACAGGCCACCTTTCTTCTACAGTTAAAGAAGTCCACACTCACCACATCCAACAGCACAACGCGATCATTTTAAAATGATATACAAAACCTTTTCAAAAGCATAAAAAAATAATTTTATTGCAGGAGTGTTTTTAAAATCAGAAGTATTTCGCATAATAAAGCCCAGAATTTTCATTACAACAGCAGCAGCAGTGTCAATAACAATACCGAGCTCCAAGATCTACTATCTAGTCAGCACACTACCAGAAAAAGTCAATAGTTATGGACGAAGCATTGCAAAAATACAATAATTAGAGTGAACAGCTAACAAAATGCTATATCTTTCACTGTACTAAAATATCCCGCGCTATGTACAATTTCTCAATAGTTTTTTTTTTGTATCAAAATAGTAAAAAATAATTGTCTGTAGGGTACCAGCAACTTTTAATAGCAATTTACAATATTACACCAAAATTTTTTTTATAAAATTTATAGTAAATAGTGTTAGGTAAGAAATGCTATTGGAACAAGTGTAAATATATATTTATGGTTAAATGAACTGGAATGTTCAACTATAACAAATGGGATGTGCTTCTCCATCAGTGTGTATTAAATTAAACAGTTTCTTTACAAATGTTTATAATTTTTGTAATATCTCTCGGCACATTTTATTTTAAAGAATGCATAGTTTGTTAGAAAATTATGGCTGAATGTTTTTTTTTTGATATCCCATCTTCTCGTAGGAAACGTTTGTCAAATAATATCATCTAGTTACATGTTTGTAATTCACCATCCTTTAGTGATAAATGTGATGTATTACGGGTTTGGATGAATAGGCTGGTTTTGTTATAGTCTTTTTATTTGTTAGCCAAGCTTTCGGAGCCGTATGGTTCCTTCTTCAGGGCTTCCAAATTACAATATAACAATAAAAACATGAAGCAAAATATAAAATTATAACACTAACCGAATGACAGAATACCAATAAAACTGTCCACAATCAACAACTTAAAATCTTCATAAAACCAGTTATAATATATAAATTCATTTGGTGTATAATAAACATATAAATATAATAAATAAAAATGTTCAATTATATACAAGGCTGTCATAAAATTAATTTTGATATAAATTGTTTAAAATCAAGGTAAACGTTTAGAACTGTATGAGATGCATTCAAAAAAACGATACAATCCATTAATCAATGGTTTCAAAAGGACAATATTTTTGTTTGGGTATGCATAAATTGCACTTAAATAAATATTAACAAACATAAAGAACCAATTAATATCAAAAGTGATACTCAAGTATTCTCGCATTTGGCGAGTTTTATAATTTTATATTTTGTTTCACGTTTTTATTCTTATATTGTAATTTAGAAGCCCTAAAGAAGGAACCATACGGTTCCGAAAGCTTGGCTAACATATAAAGAGACAATAACATAACCATACATACAAACATAACGTAATACATCATATTCATCTATTTACTATAAGCGATCTTTGGTAGGAATTTATAAAATCTGAAACTAGTATACCTGTATAAGAAATAACGCAGACTGTGAGATATAAAGTAAAAAACAGCATGCGATAGTTTAAAAATTTTTAAAATGCAGTTTTAATCTTTGAATGATAAAGCATCATACTAAGATCGGCTCAGTATAACGCTTCCATAAATGAATAGGTGATTTTAAGTATTTATATTTTATAAATTTTGAACTAATTAAATCACTTTAAGTTCAATAAGTTATTTTACGATTAAGGAAGATAAACGTAGTTGGTATCTCATTTTTCAAAAATCAACATTTCAAATGTCTGCTCCTTTTTTACGGACGTTCTTTAATCCCTCTGTTCCAAGTCGCAACAGTATAAAAAGCTCGGAAAAATACACTAACATACATTTACTTGAATTTGTAAAGTTATATGCTAAGTAGGCGTTTTATTATTTACGAAATAGTCCAAAAAGATAGGTAGACATTTGCTCCTGCAGGTTAAAGAGAAATTAAGCAAAAAAAAATTTTCACAACCACATAATTAGAGACAATGTATCAGTTTCGAAACCGTGTAACATATACAGCTATTTAAAAATGCCTGAAAACATATAGTTCATTATTCTATTTCTAATGCTGATGCTGCGTTCAAAACCTAAATGTTAATTGCTGAATTACAAAACAGGCCATCAACTGCTGTAAACTAACACATCTGCAATGTCCAATTGATTAGTCCGTTATTAAATTGCAATTAAGCCTTTTAAAAGCTTGTTTGGAGGATCAACACTGTTTACCTGATGTTTAATTCGAAGAAAGTCCGCTTGACCATCTTTAATGATATTTAATTGTTCAGATGTGGTAGAACGATAGACATACCCGTAGCCTTGCGGTTTAAAATATTACACAAACGAAGGCATGTCCAGCACACTAATCAATTGTGGGTATCCTATGATTAGTGTCTATCCTGAACAGCTTACACCGCCTTCTATTTGTGATTTGTTGTTGTGCGTGTTGAATGACTTGTATTGCATAAAATAAATATTGATTCTGTAAGTACTACTCAACTGTTGTCATTCAGCACGCATGCAGGCACGTTGTACAAGTTTTTCTAATTGGTTTAAAACACAGTTAATATTTTTGCTTTGTAATGTCGCGTAGTTTGTTGCTTGCGGAAGTATTATATCCTTTTCATTTAAATTGTCACGAACAAGGACTCGCTAAAATAGTAATAAGCGTATTTTGTTTTGCTGGAAACTTTCGAATACGACAGGAACAGGAGATATCTGTGATGTCTGACATAATAAATCGATATAAATTTTATTATGTAGAATATAATTATATTAGTTATATTTATCATCAGGCTTTTCGTGAGAACAACTAAATAAATTAGCTTCATTTAGTAACAATATCCACTACCGAAAAATAATTATAAATGTACTAAAATAAACAAATGAGCCTTTTTACGCTGACATATTTAATCCACGTTCCAAAAGTGTTATATCTGTAGTCGTAAGGAACACCCATTTATGATTCAGCTTCCGAAATATTTTAATAGCTTCGGAGACGCATTTAAAACAGTAAAAGTTCCAGATTATCAGTAGCTTGCTTTCAAATCAGTTATGTAACATTTCACCATATCTGTTTACGTCGTTTTAATATTGTTTAAATAGACGGCATTCTAACTTACATTGCAGTGATTATGTTTTACAAAACACATGTCGGCATACTTTTTTCATATTTTAGATCAATTTAACCTTGTTTTCTCGACCGATCTTTATCCTCCGTATTTAACGTTTCATTTTTTAACAAGTAATATCAAAGAGGTTAAATAGCGATTAAATATATTGTACTGTAAATATTATAGAACGAATTTTCAGCTGTAAATTAGACACAATTAAATGATACATGATACTTTTATGTTGTTCCAAACACGCTGTCAGGGTCATTTGCGCTAGAAGCTGAAGCCTGAGTTTTAATGAACAGGAAATTTTTGTGGGAGTGTTATTGAAATGGCCACAAAATTTACTCTTAAAGAGGAGTGATCATTTTTAAATGTTTTAAGATGTTTCATTGCTCAGACTTAAATTCTAGAGTAAATTTTGCATTCTCCGAGGTTTCCTACGCTACAGTTCGCGATATTATAAATAATATGAAAACTAGTAACTCTATGGATACATATAACTTGAACACTCGAATTACTAAGTATATTAAAGATCTCCTTTAACTCGTTTAAGTACTAATGCACTTCCATTTTTCCAGACTGTCTAAAGATAGCTGTGGTAATACCTCTCTTGAAACAAGGGGACGTTAACGTTGCTAATAACTATAGAGCAATACCTTTACTCCCAGTTTTTTCCAAAATACTTGAAAAAGTTTATTATTTTGAAGTCAATAATCTGTTCACAGACAGTCAATATGGATTTAGACAGGGCCGAAATACAATTAGTGTAGTTACCGAATTTGTAAAATATATGACAGATTGTTTGGAAGAAGGAAGCTATGGTATAGGAACCTTTCTTGACCTCTCCAAAATTATATTTTTATAACTTGCTACCTAGTAGCTGTAAAATGATATCATCATTTTAAGCAATAAATCACAGCTTGTAGGTCACAAAGGAATTGACTCAGGTAAAAATAGAGTTGAATTAGGAGTGCCCCAAGGCTCTGTACTTGGGCCACTTATTTTTATTATTTATATAAATGATTTTTCTTCATAAATGGAAACAAAAAACGAACATCTGTATACAGCTTTAAAAATCCTAGGGAATGCACAGTCGAAAGCTTTGTCTTGGTTCGAATCCAATAAATTAACATTAAACAAAAATAAAACAAATGCATTGGTTTTTTCACTAAAGAAAAAAATAATTTTGTCTTGACTCATCATTAAGGTTTAATACACATTCAGAAAGGGTTGCAAAATTACTTTGCAGTGGTATTTTTGCACTTTTTAATTTATTTAATTAATTAAATTAATTTAAAAGATCAGGTCCCTGCCGAAACTCTAAAAACTGCGTTTTATTCACTATATCAGTGTCACATTAGCTATGGATTATTAGTATGGGGTCATTCTGGCTCCATTTCCATAATTTTCAGATTACAACGTCGAGGTAGGAGGTCTGAAATATAGAGAAGACTGCAATCATGTTTTCAAGAATTTAAATATACTTACTGTTCCTTGTATGTATATTTATCAGTCATAGAGATAAAATTTGCTTACACAGTATTCGCTTAAAAAACTCCAAAAAACGGTACCGGAAACCTCGGAATAAATTTTTTTAATGCGTTGCCTGACGATATTGCTAAGTTAAAGATGTATAAATTTAAAAAGGTTATAAAAAGCTACCTCCTATGATGAGTATTTTAATGATTTTAAATGTGACGTTATGTATTAACTTTGTGTATATTATGTATGGTGCTTGTGTTTTTATATCATTTATGTTCTTGTAAGTCCCCTTACTGGCTTGTGTTATGACCAGTGTAGTCTTTAAACATTAATAAATATTAATATCTGATTTTTTGAAATTTAGGAACGTAATGTAATGTTTAATAATAAAGTACTTTCACAAAAGTAAACCCAAATATGAAAGAGAGGGGTAAGTACACCCTCTACCTCCCCCTTTTACATTTCGCTCGGTCCGAATGGCTTGTAAATGATAAAAACGTTTTCCTTTGAATCTGCTAGACGACAGTCAATACCGTCTCTGAGTTATGGAAATGTTAAGTGAAAAAGACGAAAAAATCAGTTTCGCCAAAATCCTTGAGTCAGGAAAGGCATTATGGCGTTGTATGAACAAATCTTGCAAGGCCAAATTATATTGTCGTCCAACCGATATAGTGAATTCCAACAATGCGGAGTTGGATTAGTTGGCAATAAAATGCAAATTAAGGAGTCCTCGTTTCTTCCTCCTCTTCAAAACAGATATTGCTACATAAATGTATTTTAGGGTGTAAGGGCTAGCAGGTAGAAATACATTTGCATGTATTGTTGGAAAGATTTACAGCTTAAGTCAGAATTCACTATTTCGGTTGGACGACAGTACACATTGGCCAATAACAAAATTGTGGATAGCGACTTGAATCACAACAATCCATTGCCCAAAAATCTTCAGAGAGCTAATATTATTATTAAAAACTTTTCATTGATTTTATTTTATATTCTTCTTTTAATTACTAATTTCATTTTAGAAAACAATGCGTATTCTGACAAATTTTACACCCGAAAATGTGGACAATATGAAAGGTGTTCGTAGATCCACACACCACAGCATTTGTAAACGATCAACAGCATAGTACTGAAATTTTTTCATGCTATTACAACTCCCAATATGGCCCTAAATATCTTTATCAACTATTTGCTTTACACGGCTACCAAAATGGTCAATAGGTATCTGTTGTATTTTGCTCGCTTCCCCAAAAAACTGTTTGGTGTTATGAAAAACTGTTTATTCAGTTAAAGGATCAATGTATAAAGTTAGGCTTAAACTTCTCTTCAAGAAACATTCATGTTGATTTTGAAGAAGCCATTCATAGTGCTATTAAGAAAATCTACCTAACTAGGCTGTTTATTTCACTTACAACAAGCCTGGTATCGTAAAATTGTTGTTTGGTTTGCCATATTTGCAACCTGATCAAGTTGAAGATTTATTTTCGTCTAATTCTATGGTCTAGAAATTCTAACTAAGTTTCGCGATTCTTTACTATTATATTCTGAATACGCTAAATATTTGACACATCTTTGAGCTGAAATGTCATCTAGTGTTTTTCGAACCACGAATGCTTGCGAATCATTTTATTCCCAATTTAACAATAGTTTCTATATTTCTCACCCAAATATTTTTACCTTTGTAAATAATTTGTTAGATTTTCAAATTCAGTGCGTAGTTTTAAAATTAAGAAAAATGGAAAATCAAATAAGTTTATTACGATCTGAATAAATTGATATGAAAACATTTGTATTTAATTACGAAACGCCGTAGTTGCACTAATGACAACCATACTCAGTTTTGTTTGCTTAGCGCCTCTTTTTCTTCGTTCCATTTAATTGTTGTCTTCCTTGATTAACTAAACTCCTATTTGCTTCAACTGTTGTTGTTGCCTTTTATAGGCACCGTGTGTTGTTACAAGAGATCTGCAATACAATATTGTTAAAGGCAATCCAGCACGCGTCTTGGTAAGCAGAGGTTCTTCAACCTCCGCAGCTTCGCTTTCGTTTGCCGTTGGTTCTCGCTCTGCTCGGCCACATTACTCATCCAACAACGGAAACTCTCTCTGGCGTGTCTATATAATTACCATCACGAGTTGAATGGCATTTCCAGTAAAATTGCAAATCGTTTAATTCTTTGTGTGACCGCGCATTCAACTTCCTACATACCGCTGATTAGAAAATAACTCCAATGTTTTAACTTTATTTGGCGCGCTGGCTAATTCCCAACGGTCGCTACCGTTCGGGTTGTTATTATTCACCGTGGCTGCGGCCGTTATTAAAGGAAGAAATTTATAGAGCAGTATCAATACGTATGTCGTTTGTTGTACCGCTATTGACGGAGGTTGAGTATACCCAATAAGGACGCACTGTTGCACTTTCCGCATTTTATATGTACACAGAGAGGCTATAGAATAACAGATTTTTCCTAATCGCCACGAAGGATAGAATTACGAGTTTTTGCTTCTGCCGAGTGCTTTGCTATAAACACACCAGTGATTGGTTTCGCGATCCACAAATTTTGACCACCGTTTTCTGCCTTTGCACGGTTGTTCACTTGTGCTTCTTTGTCAATTTCAAACAACTATTTTAGCTGTTTTTCTTAATTTGTGTTCAATATAGAAGTAATTTCCGGTCTTTGCCCTACATATCGTGGGCTCGTATTTCAATTTTGTGGTCTATATTAAGCTATATTAAGCATACATACTGTACCAAGTACCATTACTCACTGCCATCCAGAAGCATTGGCTTAAATGTTAATTTGTATCCTTACATCTCCGTTTCTTTGTAAATTTCTTTTTGTTTAAGGACGTTTTCTGTTTACAGCTTAAAATAGTTTCATTGCTATTGCTTTGTGTTTACAATTTCAGTGTCGTGACTTTCGTTTATCTCTGTAGTAGCTCCGAGAATTCTTAAAATATAACTATAACTATAAGACGCTTTTTTATTGTACTGGTGAGTGGTTTTTCTAGGAGCCTTTGCTTTAGTGTTCAGCAGAGCAGGTCGTCTGGTGCTTCCTTTTTCTTACATATTTTGTTGACTAGCTCTAACAGCATCCAGATTACTTTAGGTTCTATATTTTATTATTTCTGGCGTTATTTGGCCATGATCAGGTTCTTGACGTTTTTCGTTTTCATCACCATCTCAAGTAGTTTTTTCTGGGTCACTCACCTATTTTGCTTTGTTCTTTGTACTTACTGTTCATCCTTCTTACCTGAATACATAATTTTTCCATCTTTTTTATTTTCAATTTTTTTTTCAGTATGGCCTTGCTCGCCGTTTTTATTTATACTTCTGTTTACTTCTTAAATTTGCCACGTACGGTCTCGTATTAAACTATTGCTTGTCTTACTCTTACATCTCTAATGTTTTATCTACTTTTCTATTAGTATGTAATTGTAATAGATGGTGCTATTCTTGTCTATTTATGTTTCTTAAATCTTAGTAATTATAATTTTTTGCCAATATATTCGTTTTTCTGCCTCCTTATAGGGAATATTGATTCTGTACGGTGTATCAAAACATATAGTACTGCTAATCTCTTCTAGTCATTGAGAGAATAGAATACGGTGCTCTCCTCCAAATTTCCAGTTACCTAACCCTGCAATGTAAAGGCCGCTTTCCGGGCTTCATACTCCACCCTTTATGTGTAGAGGTTCCAGTCCCAGAAACATATCTAGAGATGCAGTACTGGTATAGATTTTAGTACATAGCTTCAATATGGCCATGCCAACAGCTGCTGTGATATTCTTTAGTTTTTATATTCCATTCTCTTTCTCCTCTTCTAATAATTCATTACGATTTTTTCTACATTTCACTTGATTAGTGACACTGTTATTTTCACGCTTTTATCTTCTTCGTCCTCCTCTTTTATATTCGTCGTGAATTTGTTTTCTCATTTGTAATACTTACCTTAATCTACAGCACCATAGTTCCTGATATGTACACTACCTAAGCTCTGTTTAAAATGTTCTCCCTGTTTTTTGGTTGCCGTAGTTTTAACTTCCTCTGTTTGTGGTATTATTTATACCTTTTATCTGTTCTTTCTCCAAATTAAATTTTTCATTGTGCGTTATTCATATCACCACTTCGTTTTCGATTTTTTGACTACACTCTTATTATATATCTTATTATATTTAGCTAACTTTATGTACGTTATGTCTTTGAACTATCAATTATAAGCTCAGTTGAAACATATTCCATAAAATAGTCCAATCTATATAAAATGATTATTGCTTCAGGCTTTTGGCTTATACACGTTCTTAATTCTAGTAACTAGAGAAAAATAAAGCGCTGTTGATGTCACTGTGAAAACGGAAGGGAATCAGAGACAAGACAACAGCAAAAAATCAGTAACGAAAAAGCAACATATTTTTAAGGAATAAGAGGAATAAAGAAACATACAGATGTAGACGTCAAGAAGGTCCATTCAGTATTTCATTGTCAACACCGGAATGTTAACGAACTAGTTCGTTGTAATGTGGATTATTTACCTGTATGAATAAAAGTAGTAAATTAGATCACCGGCAAAAACTTATCAAATACACCTAATTAGAAAGGTTAAAATGGAGGGCAATAGATTTATGGGCTTATTCGTTGAAAACTGAAGCTGGGCTTATACGTATAAGATATTTACATCTTACCAATACCTTTCAATTTTTTTATATTTTACAACCAGTTGATCTCACCTTGAAAAATGACTAAATACATAAATGAGATACCCTTTACGATTATTTATAATGCAAAGCTTGGTTCCCTAATTCTCTTTTTTTTTGGATCTGTCAAGATCGTTCGTCTTTCGCTCGAATTATTCTATTAAACTGACTTCGGAATGTTTTATATAATGACGTGACTAATCCTCGCGTGTTGGATACATCGAATGCAGACCAGCCGTGAAACCCGTAACTATAAGGCAACTTGCCTCGAAGGCTAAAGGAGTAGTCCATCATTAAATCTATTGTGGGGAATGCGACCATTCAGGCGGACGTTACGGGAAATCGGTTACAGCATTGTGGAGCTCCAAAATTGCTTGCTTTCGTTCAAGTTTCTTATATACTTCCGTCTTCATTATTAACACAGGTGATGTAAGCTGATAGTCATAGGCAGTATGTTAAAAGAGTACCTTTAATTAGCCACATAAAAATTAGGTCCAAAAAACATAGTCAATAGAAGTTCATGCACCTTAAAAATTGTATACCTCCTTGGAACAATTGATTAGGTTTACGCTGGATTATTTTGCAAAACCTTGGATCGATTAGAGGATTGTATTACATCTCCTTTTATAAGTGCAACATTACTTTTCGTACAGTTTTATAGTTGCAATGTTATTGACTTTTATGTGATATACTTTCAGATTAAATACATATAATCTGCCATATCGTTATGCACCTTTGTCCGTATTTATTTTCACTACTTAAAATAATTGTACTTGAAATAAGTGCTTCAAGTACCTACATACTAGTACTTCTTCCAACCATTCACGACAGTATACTGGAATCCTTCACTTCCAAATTCTTTGATTTCAGTAGATCTTTCAAATATTGAAAGTGTTAAATTAAAATTAAACTTTCTAGGTATTTTAAACCACAACTTGAGCAGGTTTCGAATGTATTTTAACTTTGGAGAAAGACTAAAACAGCAATTTTATCTGCGTTTACCAATCCAAAATTCATGCAAAGCCCTCTGGACCATCAGTTTTCAAGACAGCATAAATTGATTTAAATGGCACCTATAAGTAGGCAACAACGAAAGTAAAGGTGAAGTACAAAATATTCAGCAAAAAAGTAAACGATAACATTTCAGTCACAGTAGTTATATGAACGAGGAGATCAATATCAAGATTCTTTCGAATTAAAACGCTTTTGAATTGACGCGTGTTACAACAATTTTCCCATTTACTTTCCATTAAAAAATACATGAATTTATAAGCCATAGAATTTAACTATATATTTTAAATAATGCACATAATTTTTGCATGGCTTTCGTAATATGCAGTATATTTTCTAGCACAAGTAAATTTTAAAATTTAGGATTTCTTTTCTCGCAATAACAAAGTGACGTTTAATTTGATTTGCTTAGAGCATTTAACATGTAATTGTACTTGAACTGTCGTGTACAAGTATTTCTTGGTAGTTGAAATAGCTACTTAGTTTTGCAATATACTTACCCCTTCAAGTAGTCGCGTGGGTCGCTCGATACTTAAGTATCTTACTTAAGTACTACCTACAATATATGACGTTTATCATTATTGTCCTCATTTTAAAACATATCAGAAATAACTTTTTGCAAAACACCCTCGCTTTTTTCACGAAGGCAATGATTTATCGATAGCAGTGATAGGAGTTTGCGGTTGACTTATCAGAAAATAAAAATCGCAAAAGCAAAAGCTTCATGACGATTCTCGAACTCAGGCCACCGTCCTGCAGCGTAGTAACGCCACTAATGCTGTACTAATACAATATTGTGCATTCCTTTGAGTAAATTCATTGATAAAAATTGATTTTGCATCGCCTCAGTACGCCCCGGATGTTTGTAAATCTTATAATCGCACGGGTAATCTGTACTTAAATCGTGATCTCACACACCGCGAACAGAATCAGTATTATGTCATACAATAGAAATTTAAAACCGTAAAAAAATAAAAATATCCTGTTGAAATACTTTAATGGAATCCAAATAATAGATAATAATTAAATTGTCTACAGAAAACAATTAGTGATCCAACAGTCTAAGCTGCTGTTTCTGGGATGTTACTAGAACGTCGAGGAAGKTAATAGAAAAACACGAATTTTAAAATCTTTTAGCTTGCAATAAGACAGACGTGGCTCAAGGACATTTGTTCTAATGACCTCTTCACCAATAACTTAATCTTTCTACCACTAGCTCCTCCATCGTAACTTTTAGGTCGTGTACCCTAATCACAATCCCTCTGCTGGAAAGTAATTTTAAAAATTTACCTACGTATGCACTCAAATAAACAATTTTGCTTCATATCTGAGGTTTTCATCGCCCATTCTTAAGTATTAAATTGATATAGCGCTTAAGTAGTGATCGCCTTCACTGGGTAACAGAAATTGAATACAGCCACCGCATACAGAAATATAAACCTATGACTGCGATGCAACCATATAGAACATGTGACGAAATTTCCAATGGGAATGGTGTTTATTCGATAATTTTATTCTTATTTTCTCTTATTTAACAGAAAAAATGTTAGAAGAAAAGAGAGTACACAAAGCTTTTGCTATTGTAATAGGCCTCAATATCCGCATGACTACATTTACAAGCGTATACGAATAAAATCTTAAGGCAAAGTAGCAATCGCAATTGACAGTACTCTTCTTTTTGTCGTTCTAAATATTCTTGAAATGTAGTATTCCAGAGTGTAAGTTCAAACTTAGTTGCCTCAAATTATACTCAGAAAGCTTATGAATTAAGTCAGGATTTCATTTGGATTTCACACAAATTTTATCGTATTACATACAGATTCTGGCCGATCAGGTAAATTTTTTCAGATACCCCCTACAGGAAAAAATCAAGCGGCGTCAGATCAGGGGAACGTGCTGGGCATTCTAAAGCTTTAGCCTCTAGCCTGTCTGGAAATATCGCATTCAAATGTCTACGAACGTTAACTGCAAAACGAACCTGCGCACCTTCTTGCTGAAACCATATCTGTTCAGAAGGACGCGCAGCATTTTCACGATTAGGGAACAGAACAAAATTTTCTGAACAGATCTGCTGATATGGTGAGTGAGAGCACGCTGTTGTACGGAACACTTGGAATTCTCTTGCACATCTAAAAAAACAAAACTTTCTTCGTTCGTAGCAACCTCTGATCGTCCTGGTTTTTGACAATTTTTAACACCGTGGGTTTCGTCAAAACGTTGCAATGTTTTAATAACTGTTGATCTGGCAATTGATTCACGATCTTTATGAATTGCATTCTAGAGTGCAACCACTTCCGAATAACTTCGCCTTCTATCTCCATAACTAACCATTATCAAAATTTCGACGTGATCATGTTCAGTTAACTGAGGCATTGCGATTGCAAATAACAAGGTGAGTGAAATTTATCACCAGTCACGAGGAAAACGGAGACAGGTGGAGATTTTGTTCTTACTTAGCGATAACGAATATGGTTTTTATCCCGAAGTTTTTTGCAAGACCCAAGTTTGTTATCACACTTTTCTCAACTCAGAAGCAATAAATTGTACAAGTGTGATACATTTTTTGAAATCGGGAAAATATCCTTTTCAATGATGTGCCCTTTGACCCCCCTTCTCATTTAAAAAAAATGCGTCCATATTTCGGAAACGAGAGCTGACACGGAATTGGAAAATTTCCAGAAAATGCATCTTAATTACCCATAGGTCCATGCACAATTTCAGAAAAATCGGTTGAAATGAACCTGAAATATACTGCTAGTTCCATACTTTGTAGCGACCCTGTATAATAATGTTGCAGTGCGCTTGCCATGTCCAAATGTCTGAACTTTCTATCATTAAATCTTGTCCAGATACGTCCGTAAAGGACTCCTTACTAGAGGTGGGCATTTCGATTCTTTTCAGTGAGTCAGTTCACTGCACCTGCTTCTTTGAACTAAGCTGACTCAGTGAGTCGGCTCAAAAGAGCTGCAAGATTCCTACGATTCGCGGTCATATGAATATCGTCATGGCTCTCTATCCGTCTCTATTTGATCTAGATCTCTCGTATCCGAGACGTACTTAAAGTCTGGATTTACGTATTTGTTTTTGTTGGACAAGCCAAATTATCAAATTTAAAATTAAAACCGGAAGTAAACTTGATAACTCCCTCGTCTGTCCAGCAACAAMGTGGMAGAAATAATATTTGTAATTTAATACACTTTTGTGAATTGTAGAGTTGTGTTTTTGTAGTTGTTTGTTTTATTTTTGTTACATACTATCTTTGTTGCAAACCCATATATTTACGTTCGTTAAAACGTCGACTTTCAGTTATTAATTACCTGGCTCATGTCGTTTACATAGATTTTGTAACTATGTACCAGTGTACCTACTTAACATGTTGGGAAAAAGAATGGATAGAACAGCTCGCCTGAGCCGTATCAATGAACGATAGCTGCGTTCAGTTGTCACGTTGTCAGCCAGCTCGGCAATTCAGTTCAGTTCGGCGCTGAGCCGGAGAGCTGCATCTACTGAAATAAGTGAGCTGCCTCAGCAGCTCTTTTAAAAGAGTCAGCTCTTCGATGCAGCTCACTCCTGAGTTACACATCTCTACTCCTTACTCTGTTCAGGCCTTCGATGGTAATATTAAAGCACGAAACTGTTGACTGAACCACATTAAAAACTTGAAGACGCACCGATTAGTAATAACACTAATCTTGTCCTTGCCGCGCTATATAATAATCGATTAATCTGCTCGGGCGTCCCATCGTCAAGTGTAAAATTTCATGTAAATGGGCGTGAAAGGAATGCACGTATAGTGTGTCTTACCAGTGAAACAGATCTCTTTCCCATGCTGGGCGAGTCGTCGGGGTCATCGGGTGGATCCGGGGGGCAATCAGAGTGCAGGTGAGAAGGCGGACGTGAGGAACGCCGACCCCCTAGCTGGCTGCGCGTCCTCGGACTTCGAGGTGCCGGGGATTCCATCCTGTCGCACCTTCAAATAAAAAGTTTAAATTAGTTAGTAGTAATGAACTTATAGACTTAGATATTATTTTAGGCTTTACTTCATCTCAAAGGTAGGAACAGGAACGCAATACAAGGTTTTGTATATAACTTTTGTGTTTCTGTAATAGCAACAGTAAACGCATTACTTCGGTGATTGAGTGCGTTAATGAATTTCATTCCATAATCTATCATCCTGATCTAACATTGGAAATTGTCACTCATCTCGCGACTAGTGATGCCCACGAGACCAGACTTTGAAAAGTCTCGTCTTGTCTCGCAAGGAATTTTCTTGATGTTACCTATATACATACGTGAAATGCATATAACATCAATTCCAGCTTTTATCGCTACAAACAAAAACAAATCATTATTAATTGGTCGATGAGGAAAACGAATATAATATCTAACATTAATTTATCGTACGTAGAAACATAGTTAAATGCCTCCTGTACACTTCAATTCCTAATGGCAACAGTCGAACAAAGTGTTTCTGTTTTTGCCGGCTAATTCAAGCTTTAACCGATTGCAGATAGGTGACGCCCCATATTAAGTGTATAATTTTTGATTAAGTACAATGTGACATAATTTCCTTTTTACTGGTTAAACGTCAGGTTTTATTTTGTTTGCAAGTTATAAAATGCCACGACAGTGGGTTAAACTCGGATCAAATTTGATGCAAGTTTGTGCAACCAGGCCTTTAAGTTTCAAATCTTTAAACTAAGAACCTAAGTATGGTTTAAGCGAATTCAACGAATGATGTCTAGTTTTAAATTTATGGTTTTTAATTTAATCATATATAACATAAAATTTATTGTGTCTATCCGACAGCAGGGGGGTTATTTAACTAAATGTTATATTTGTGCAAATGGATTTAAAAAATTTAATGCAACTCTACATCCCATTTTGTTAGTTTTCATAGCTACTTAATAAAGGGCGGCACATTTGGAAACCGGAAGTTGATAGGTTTCTTCGTTTCTTAGTTTTAGTAAAAAGTGGTGGGCTGTCTCTGCGGTTACACTATTTTTTTTATCTGCTGATGTAATTAGATCACAATTAAAGAATAAAGGCCGCGCGTGTTCAATTTTCAGTGCTGTATTCAGGTACTGAAAGGCAATCGCCAACAACTGTTGCGTTGCCTCTTACTTTACATATATATATATATATATATATATATATATATATATATATATATATATATATATATATATATATATTTCTAAGTAGCTAATTTGTAATCTGCAATCTTATCGAATAACAACTTTCATCCCATATTAAACATTATTACTACTAATCTAATATTTACTTTCCGTGCTTACAGCATATCAGGGCCTACAATTAAGTGCAAAAGTTTTTATACACCAAGGGAATTACTTAGATGTTTATGCTCTACCAGGAAGACGAGTTTACGAAGACTAAGGGACTTTGGCCCTAGGTTTTATATGAAAGCTATKAACATCGAAAGATTTTGAACGTAAATGTATTCCAATAGTTCGACTTTTGCTTTGATCTTAAGCGTTCAATTTCTTTATTTGTGAATTCAACCATTGAGGCAGATTTGAAATAGGAGTCCGTTATGGATGAAATTACCAAAATTCCAAAATATTATACTTGCACGGGAAGAAAAAGCTCATGCAAAGTTTTTCCTTAAAAAAACCTCTAGATCAACATGTGAAAGAATTAGATAAATTTCAGAAGCAGGACAACAAAGTTAGTATAACAATTGTCAGTGAAACAGTTATGATGGGATACTTTTTTTTGTGTTTTTTCAATATTTTCTTAATATAATTTATAGTTCTCTGCTTTATTCCGAATTCTTTGTGATCGAAATATTCGATGTTAAAATCAACCATCTTGTTTCACCCGAATAAAAATAAAATAGGACTAAAACTAATTAGGTCGGTTTTTCTTCTGTTTATTAAAGTTGATGTTAGCTAAAATCAACCCAATAACCATGACAACACCTTAATGCG
This sequence comes from Rhyzopertha dominica, assembly GCA_025024175.1. NCBI lineage: Eukaryota > Metazoa > Arthropoda > Insecta > Coleoptera > Bostrichidae > Rhyzopertha > Rhyzopertha dominica. The sequence goes on along the minus strand of QCXZ01000138.1, from coordinate 730,898 downwards.
ATTGGTTTATATTTTAAATACACAGTTGATTTTAGCTTAAAATAGAGAAGAGAAACCGGCCCATTGTTCCTCATTATCATTTTGCTGTACCCAATAATTGAAAGCTGTTTAGGTAACCGTATTTCTTTTAAGTGATATACGTTTAATTTTACTTTGTGTATATTTCATACCGGCCAATAGTCGATACGAAATTGGAAAACACTTTTATACTGATTTACTATTATAACTATGCAACAAAAAAAGTTTAGGTTTCTGCTATATCTTGCTTGATTAAAAAGCTATCGTAAGTAATACTGAACTCTACAGTATTGCATTTATTTTTGTAAATAAGCAAACTTGAATGTAATTTAATCAGAGTATTTAAAATCAACATTGCACTTAGATATTTTTGATATATCATCGATTTTCTAGTACGCCAAACATTCGTTAAAAAAGTTACCCAAACCAACCTCGAATAATTTCCGAAATATAGATGCTATCCAGCCTTAACTGATTACCCTGTATAATATATGGATTCAAGTGGTATGGTCGTTACTTCTTCTACCTTTGACGGCGATTGAAATGTAGATCATATCCAAAACAAACAGCTTAAGGAAAAGAAGTTTCGGTAAAACATTAAACAAAAGGGCAGGACCTACGTATTCTTTTCATTCTGCGAGCTGAATAAGAATCACCCTGTTACGACAACAAAAACATTCAAAACAGCGTACCGTTACCGCATAACAAGAAGGCGTGTTCAAAACCCAAAAACAACAACGGCTGTGACGTTTGGTATGCGACTCGGTAACATTTCGCATTATAGTCATTGTATTCATCTCGGCTACAATACAATCGGACGTTTGGCATGCGCCAGCTCAATTGAGGCAGTCCTGTGGTGCACCAACAGTTAAACTGCAAGTCACACCAACATTAAAATTCACAATGATTACAAATAACAGGTAATTAAATTATTTAAATCGTTCCGGGCGATTCATGTCTGCGTTGCGCAATGCGCAATTTGTAATGCTGAGGGGGTTTTGAAATATCGAAACCTCTCATCTGGGTGCATGTGCGCCTTTCAGCTTCAGAGCACCAACGTAGAGAGATTGGTGATACAGGTACCAAGATTAATATGTTGTGTTGGGAGATTGAAGATAATGATACTACGCTTGTAATTAATTTGTGCCATGGTGAAGGATGGACACAATTTGTCTTGAGGATACTTTTTCGTCAGTCTGCCGCAGATTAAAAATCGTATTTATCTGTTAAGGTAATATTTGAGCTCATGCATAGAAAACCTACAAATTCTGAATCTTTATTCACGAAGAAATCAATAAATTATTAGACGCTTTTGTTACTTTATATTAAAGATGGAGTATACAGGGTGATTTTTTGAAAACTTCACACCTTAAATAACTTTAAATATAGCAAAAATTGAAAAATTTGCAAAAACAGGTAAACTTTTGTTTGCAGGGGGACAACTTTTGAGATAATGGATTTTTAATGGATAGCGCTTACTCTCTGAGAGGGTAGACACCGCTTTAAAAATTTTAAATGGAACTATCCATCTTGTGATACATCATTTGAAAGCTTAATTCACAAAGAGTCTGGCCATGTAATTAGTTTTACCACGTTTAACTTATTGACGGGGTAATAGATTAATAGTGCCTACGAAACAGGTTGCTTACTAAATTGAATATTTTGGACTCTTTTCAACAAAATGTATTTTATTTTAGAGCGGAAATAAAATTTGTCCTTACGAGAAAAAAATTGGAAACACAAAGTAGATAATTATTTAGCCAATTCAGTATAAACTGTCGAGTTGCAATATCAAGTAATGTCGAAAGAAAATTTTAAGTATTTTTGGCATTTTGCTTAGGTGTAACAATTATTTTTAACAAGTTTTTTTAGGCTTAAGTAAGGACAATTTTTATTGTAACTGCAAGACAATAAATTTTGTTAAAAAAAGTCCAAAATATTCCATTTTATAAGCCACTTGCTACAATGCACTTTTTGACCCACTACCCCGTCAATGGGTAAAAAATAGTAAAACTAATTACATGGCAAGACTCCTTGTGTAATAAGCTTTTAAATGATGTATCGTAAGATGGGTAGTTTCATTTAAAAATTTTGAAGGGGTATCTACCCCGCCAAGAGGGTAAGCGCTATCCATTAAAAACTTATCTCAAAAGTTGTCCCCCTGCAAACAAGAGGTTACCTGTTTTTGCAAAATTTAAAATTTTTCCTCTATTTAAAGTTATTTAAGGTGTGAAGTTTTCAAAAAATCACCCTGTATTTACTTAAATGTAACAAATGWGGTCAAAAAGATTCGAGCACCATATCAGTTCAGTGTCCGATAACACCTACACAACAGCAGTAAAGGCACCAATACATTTTGCAAACAAAAGACCGAAACCCTTGCAACAAATTAGAGGCAGTAAACCAAAGAACGAGGTGCAAGTTCAAGCGCTAAATACAATTTATAGCGACCATAAAGTCAGACAGCATGACCGTTCCGTATGGAAATTAGAAAACTCCAATCAACGCCGACCAGACAGACCGACGGCGCATTACAATATTAATTATTCGAACGCCATCCCGTGTTATTAAGTTTTAATTATTGCACTGGGATTTTTTGCGGTGGACCAGGGAGCCGTTAATCACTCTCGATGTCCACTCCCTTCGCTTTGATAAATGGACTCAAAACGATTTGGAATTACTCCCAGGTAAGAACAATGAGCTGCTCAACATCTGCCTTTGGTCATGGCCCAGTGAGTGCGACCGTTGTTGGCGATGCCAACGGACGAGGGTTTAAAATGCGGAGTTGTCGGTGACACTGAAATTAAAGGACTGGCAGATTTTAAATTCTAGCTAGGATATATTATGTAAGGTAATAAATGGTAAACGTAACAACATTATCACTTTATCAATAAGTAGAGTTTACCCAAAGATGTATCATGTTAATAATTTTTATAGTTTCTACTCTTTAATATCATCATCTTCAGCAAACTAAACGCTAACGAGGACAGGATTATAATATTCCAAATATTTAAACAGTGTTCCAAACTAATAAACCTATCATACACAACTGAACTCACGGGCGTACCCAGCTTTTGGTCTGGGGGGGGGGGCAAAGCAGGAATGTCTTGTAGAGTATAATTCAACATAAATAGAAATAATAAACGTTTATAAGATATAGGTACTTAAGTAATTAATGAAATATTTAACAAAATATGAGTAGATACATTTTWTTTGGGAGAATAAAGATCCGTGATCCACGTAATGTATAATGATATCATATACGAAGTACCAAAGGAACATAAATTTCACCTTAAAAGTTCTACTAATAGGAACCGACGCGCCCTTAATACAGTTTCAACTTCTTGTCTTAAAATTTATCGGGGTGCCATAATCAAGTCGTGCTCCTGTGCATGTCGCATCGTCGACATTTTCTATTAATTGACTAGCCAATACAATAGGAGGCACTCTGCACTAACACTCTTTCGCTGTATATTGCACTAAGTCGATGAATGACTTCCTCCACGGACTCTAGTAGAATGTCATGTAAGATGACTGTGTTGGCAACGCAATAACTAACACTTTGTGACGATGTTTGAATTGCTGACTACTCTCTACAACAATAGTTGGATACCGTATTTCGACACAGGCTCACATTGTATAGTAAGAAATTTCCGTCCGGAGGGTTTAGATTTACGACTGATTGGTACATTTGACTTTTTCCCCTAGTAAATATAAGCATATTTTCTGCAAATTAGTTATTGGTCCAGGTGCATGTACAAATATCGGACTCTATCTTCACAACTGATTTTGCTTTATCACTCTTACTGCACTAGTTCTTTAGCCAGTACTGTACTTTATTGTAGGTGATGTTTAAATTCTTTTAAGCTGATGGTAGGTTAATATGGGATGCCAAATTGCATATGTTGCAATTGTAATATTTGTCCTAGTTTAAAGAATGACTGCATTCCAAATAAAAATATAAGAAGATCAAGTTTTTCAAAAAAACTCAAGTTTAATTGATTTTAAACAAAGAGATTTACCTATTCATTAAAAGTTCATAATGATTAAATTTATTGTTTTATTTTTGTTTTGTGGGGCAGTTGTTAAACTGACTGTAATTTTTAAGGAAAATAGAAACATATCACTGGATCTATACGACTTAATCGGGTTCTAATTTTTTATCGTGCTTTTACATGACTTCGCACTGTATATGTTTAATTATCTTACTGAATTATTTCCATAGCATCGGCAGTTTAAATTTTATAATTGGTATTAAAAATGATGATTACTATCCAAGAACGTGCGGATATGGAGAATTTATTTTACAAAAACAACGACTGTAAATTGTTGGGCCCATTCTTTTTGGTTTCATTTGCTATGCTATCCAAATAAATGACATAAAAATAACCAGTTTCATGTAATATATCCTAAGTTATCAGTGCTATTTTACAATTTAGTAACATTACATATAGGAGCTTATCTATATTTAGTAGATACTCGCAACATCGGTATTCTAATTTTGAGTTTATTATATTTGCGTACGCGTATGTATTTAATCTACCTATTCCACTCGCAGTTACGGTCAACGCCCTTCCTCCTTTCACCCCTTAAACACCTGGCAACAGCGTCATAAATAAAAAACTTCTCGTTACAGAGTTAAGGTTGAGGGCATTCGAATACCCCATGTACTAATATTTGACTTACAAAGCCGGCAATTTGTCTTCGGAAGAATGCCATTGTTTAGCTCACGATCGGTTGGCATTTTGAAGCGAGCGTTCATATTTAAATTGTGTATTGTATTACATATATTATATAATATAGTGTTCGAATTTCTCTTTGTKAGTATTTGCAGAACTCCGTTTCTAAGCTTGAGATGTATTCGCTCTTGTAAGGTACTTAAAGTGCATAGCGTTAACAGAAAGATTGCAAAGCAAAAGTTATGGTCAATAAATTTCGCTTTTGTCTTTGTACCTAGAGGACATGAGTGATTATATGGTGTACTTTATAAAAGACTATTGTCCTGTATTATTGTTAGTCAATGGTAAATTAGCTTATTAAATCACTATAATTTTTCATCGTTAAAGGCTATAATATAGTTGTTTGTAAGAAATTATATAGAAACCTATTGGACTGGATGTATGTGCATGCACTATATAACATATTTATAAAACCAAGCAACAAAAAAGTATAAAAACTATTGATAAAAAAGGATATACTTTAAGTCAATATTGTAAATAGAAGGCAACAAAGAAATACAGCTCATTTTATTACTAGCGGAAAGTATATTTGGTAAACCGTAGGTTGATATCTCAACATAATGGTCCTTCGGGTGATGGAAAACCATGAATCATTTAACTTGCAGAATGAACAAAAATTTGTAAAAAATTCAAAAAAATACGAGTTATGACTTTTTTCAATAAAAACGAATCGAATAATTATCACGCCCCGCTACTTCAAAAAACGATTTTAGAGAAATTATTATCACTATTTGAGGATCGAACAGCTATTTTTATAGCCAATTTTAAAATGTGAAAAAACGCAGCAACTATAAGATGTACATAATTTCTACAGATTGCAAGTCGACGCAAACAACATACTTAACCACTAATAAGTAAAGATGGCAAATAACCTAATAAAAGACCGTCTATTTTGGTTGTCAAGTCGGTTTCGCTGTTTTTTAAGCTCATCAGACAGAGGCCAACTAACACAGACGGGCCACTCAAAGTATCAAGCGAACCAACCAATAATAAAGCACAAATGGGCCTAGCGTCATATATATACTGATCCACCTGCAATAAGTGAATTATATAACGGTTATAATCAATTAGTTGTATGTAAGTACATATACCACCTAAAAGCTGTCAGTACAATACGTTTGAACCTGTGTGGACAGTGCCAAAAATTACTACGACCAAAATGTTGGAGAAACGGATTTAGAGACAAGGCAATGAGATGTTTATTAATAGAAGGGGACTTCAATAGCGTGTTTTATTTGATTAATTTGTGTTGTGTATAAAAATATATCCCAGTAAAACAATTATTCCTGGATGCTCCATTCCAAGTATTCTCCACACTGCTGGTATTGTTTAATATTTGGGGTCTAATCATGTTGAGTGGCTCTTCCATTATGTCCATGTTAAAGCTGATTAATTCATAAATGGGAATTATTATTATAACGGGGAAGCATGGCTACCAATAACTGTTCTGTGTATTGCAAGCAAAAAGTCAAGCGCTTAGTATGCGAAACTGCACGTCTGATAAACCTTCATTATCCGCAAAGAGCATTTCTTAATTGAGTGTACCCGCCGCATAATACGTACGTCTACCGTTTACTGGATGTTGAGTATCCACATAACACTTATTAGGATTACATGGAACTACTTTTGTAAGGAAGAAGGTCATAAAATATAGCTAAGTAATATCATGTTTCATCGTCAGATAATCCGTGCTGTGGTTACAAGCAAAACAAACAGCACGAAAAGAGCACTGGAAGAATGTGCTGGATACGGAGTCGGCTACCGTATCTCACGGTTTCTTTTGTATCTTCCACTTGGTCTCAAATAATAATCCTTTTCTGCATCTAGACTTCTACAAAGCGGATGAATTACGGCAGTCGTAAAAGTACGGCGGAAGAAAAATTGCATAAAATACGTGTTATTCACCTGTTTATAGCATGGGCTTATTTACAACTCGTTTTTTTTCTTGAGATATCCACCTAGTGTGTAAGAGCAGCAATCCCGTATCAAGTTTATGCGCAGGCCACCGCCCGTAAATTACAATGTTTGATTTAAAAATTCTTTGATTCACCTCTTGGCCACGATACTGCAGCTATAAAATCGTAATAACAGTGGATGGCTTGTAGGGCCAGTACGTTAATGGTGGAAAATTTTGTATCATGTCTATTCAAAAGTAGTAAGAGCAGTTCAAAAGTAGCAGTTGGAATTATTGAATGTTAAAGAGTCAGAATGCGAATAAAGTGAAATAGCGAATATACGGTATATATGTGTGATATAATGTATAAAATGCGTTTAAGTTATGAAAAAAAAACTAAGATTTTTACGATATTAGCTCAGTATAGCTCAGTTGTATATAGGATAAGTTGGAACAGGTATTCATGATTACAAAACCATTTATTAGTGCGTCCTTTTTCTAAAATTTGTAGGTGTTTTTTAAATGCATATGTAACGCTATCAATTTATTCACAAGATACTACAACTTTTAATATTTTTGAGGGAGTTAGTTAGTATTTTATATAGTATTCTTAATACGTAATACACATACAAGATGTATCAAACTTAATGTCATTTTTTCAAGATTGGCAGGACCTGACCGAAATATTATAACATGACCTTCGTAAAAAGTTGTTGATTTTTGAGATAGCTACTGTCATTTTTACGAATTCATGAAATCGATACCCAGTTCAGTTTTTCGATTGCAACAGCTGTAGAATTTCATATCTTAAGATTTTGGTTACGCAGCCGTTACTAAAAAAGTCCAAAAAAATCAATCAAAGCAATTTATTTTCTTCTATTATAAATCAAAACGTTTTCCATACACTTTAGTTATCCACCCCATAATCTATTTTCTTATTTTTCTTATTCACTTCTAGCAGTATTCTTAGATATATTTAACCTTATAGTTACAAATTTACAGTATTTTATTATTTTCTTTATTCTGACTTAGAATAAAGAACTGTAATTCTTGAAAATTAATGTTTAGTATTTTCAATTAATAATATCTTTCGCAACAACTCGCTAAATTTTTCGAGACCTATGTAATTATTATAAAACGCAATTTCCTCTAAGAATATCTAACTAAATTATACTTCGAATATCCGATATGTGTACATAAGAGTTAAGTCTGTATTTTATAAGTCACTCTAGATTTGTTTTTTAAGAAAAAAAGATGTATATTACATATATATTGCGTTTGTATAACTAATAAACACATTTCGGTAAGTAATTTTTGATACTCTTTTAGGGTGTCATACATTAAGTCATATTAAACACAACACAATTTGAAAATAGAAATTAGGAATTTCCGTAATAATAACGGCAACACCTGAAATGAGCATGCTGCCCAATAATTAACTAACTCAGAACTGGCTTGGTCAAAGAAAAAACTGCAAGCTTTTATGATACAGTTATTTCGGCGCATAGTACGAATACTTACCTGTAATAGCTCGTCTTACAGATAAATAGATTTGTTAAACGACTTAAAAGAAACTCATTAACTATTATAATAAGCAAAATTGTTTTACCCAGGCTGTATCACAGAGATACAAACCCCCTGAAGAAAAATGTTGGTGATTAGTGTCTAGATTCTAGCTCGGAATAATATCAGAATGCTTCATAGTCAGAACATTGTATATGGTTGCCAAAATAAATGTTAGATTTTTACAATTCCGGTGTTAATATGTAATTCATTAAAAATTGCCACTTGTTTCATACATAACTACTTAAAAGTTTCATACTATACTTTTTTGATTAGTTTGTCACGAGGATTACAACAAAAAGTCTTTTTAATAAGGCCACAAAATTTATTTGGCACACATATTTTCAAAGCAATCCAAAATATTCGTTACTAGGTTATGTACTCCTTGAGTTTGCCTATCCTTTTTCGGGAGCCAAACTGGCAGTTGACAAATATATTATAGATTTCAAAATATTCCGCTACTTTTTTTGCAAAACGCATTTCTACGGAAGTAGGCAGCAGTGAAATTGGACTATAATTCAATATATCGTTGATCGGCATTCTTGAAGACTGGTGAATTAAAGCTTCTTTCACATTATCCGGAAAAAAGTTTATGCAATACACATTATTATTTCGTAAAAGGTAGTTGTTTACAACTAATATATATATATATATATATATATATATATATATATATATATATATATATATATATATATATATATAGATCGTTTTACCGTTTTCCTTTTTAATACTAGGCAATATCTGATACTTCTATGTAATAATTTGAAATAGAAATGTAAACTGCTATCTATATGTTCGCAATTAAATTCAACTGATATTATGTCTTGAGCACTTTGAACAAAATAATAGTTATTAGGAGCTGGATTTAAATCACCATAATTGTTTTTTATTAATTTTCCTTGTTTGATTTATTATGCTGCACATTTCTATTTTTCTTCAATCCATTGTATTTTTTCACGAGAGATTCATTATCAGGACAAATCTTACACATTTCGTACATATACATATTTAAGTTGTTCTTGGATTATTTTAAGTTCCTTGCTGAACCATTGACATAAGCCCCATGTTTTCCGGTAGTGTACATTGATTTATTAGAAATGCTTTATAAAACTGATTCTGAATCTGCTCAGTAAAGTGACAAAATGTAATTATAATAGCGCCACTATTTAAATTATTGATAAATTGCCTTGCTCAGTAATAGGTTTGCATGCTTTCTTAACAGATTTTGCCTAACTTATATGTAAATTAGATATATATGTTATCTGTTAGTAATGATCAGAAACAGATAGATAGATAGTCTTTATTCAAAACGTTACAAAAAACTAATTTTTTGTTGCATGTCAGTACATTAATACCTATCTGTAAATAAGACAAAATTTACAACTTTAACAAAATAAAAATAAATACATAAATAAATACAACAATATACATATTAGGACATTATAACATAGGGCACTGTTCCTAAATTATATAGATATTTTTGATTCTAAGAATTCACTGATGGTATAAAAAACATTCTCTTTAAAAAAAAATTACAGTTAACTTGAACCGGTTGCGCTGCATGGGCTTCGAAGTAGTTTTGAGCTTGTTGGTGATGCTCATATTTAGGCAATTGCACCTTGTGGTTATTAGAAGATTCGCTCCTTTGATGTTGTAACCATGTAATTCACCGTGGGTTTGAGGTTATTTAATTAATTGATGTATTTCAATTAAAGTTGAATAAGTATACATAGAAAATAACGACTTAATGTGAAATTTGTGGAACCAACGTCTACAACTTTCGCGTTGTGATTATCTGGCCAAAATAGTCACTGCTTATTTCTGAAGTTTGAAGTTTTACGTTGTCCCCTTTTATATAATTGTTGCTAAACGAAAATGTTATTTTTTGAGTTTTATCTTTGTTTAACTTGTGACAGTTACTATTGCACCACTCTTCTGATTTACTCAGTCATTCTTCACATTGAATATTAATTTGACTTCGGTTCTTTGAAGTGAAAAGTAAGGTTGAGTCATCCGCATATAATATGATTTAAGAAGGTGATATATGAAGAGAGAAATCATTTATTTATCTAATAAATAGTAATGGTCCAAGTACCGAGATGGGGTACGCCGTAGCGTAATTTTCCGATTTTCGAAAATTTGTTGTTTAAGTATACGATTTACTTCCTACTTTGTAGATATGATTCAAAGAACAAAGCAAATGTTACACTAGTTTGAATTTCAATAAGTTAGTAGAAATATTACATATATATTTTATCTTGCGTAGCTGCGGCAAAACCTAGCGTAAGCCATAAAGATGCCATCACATTAGTCAACGCTACAGTTATTTCGTGTTCATTTACTATTTAACTGCTACTCCGAACACCAGAAAAAAACTAAAAAATGTGCATTAAAATTTCCAAATAAAATAACATGCTCATCACGAACAAGCTAGATAAATTAAAAGTTTTTTTCAATAACCATATCATTAATATTTGAACAAATATATAAAGAATAGTTGGGTTTAGTTAATAACAATATACCATCTCCTTACGAGTATGTCTAAAAAACACGGAAGCTACAATATATTTTGCAATATTAGTCGTGAGCTAGTGTACAGTAAAACAAATTCATTCATTTTGTCGATTATAAATCTATAAATCATTTTATTTCTAAGTGACCGAAGATTTAGATTTAAATACTTATGTGAAAGTGATACCGAATATTCGAGTACATCGTGTAAAATGGTGTTATTCGACTTGAAGAAACTATCGAATGCAATGCAATTTGACAGTTTGCTAAACAAATTTAAACACAGTGGGACGGTGGGGGCTAACTATAGACTGAGACAAATAGCGATTAAAACTGTGGTTAGTGAGTACTAATGGGTGTACTGCAAGAATCGATGCTGAACTCAGTTATTTCTTAACGTTTCTAAAAATACAGTGGTCGTATATTGTGTATCGAGTTTGTTAATATATAGGTCAATTTATCATTTATGTTGGTAACGGTTATTTTTTTAGAGAAGAATCGAATGCTTCTAACACTATATATTATGCAATCACAGTACTTTGCAGGTGGGTAGCCCACTACTAATATTCTGTAGTTATTTCATAAGCTTTCTGTGTTCCAGGTAGTGATTTGTAATAATGCGAATCCTAGTAACATCACAATTTTCGGCGAAGGTGTTGAACCGCAAATAACAACAAGCAATCCGTTTTAATTTACGCGGATTAGCAAGTAACATTTTAGTTATTAAATTCGTTGTGGCCGCAAAAATCATTAACGAGCCACATTAATCATCAGCCTGGCGGCTATGATCGATAGCTTAATCAGTGTTGTCTTCGCGAGGTGAATAATTATAACAGCGCGTGAAGTCCTGAAGTGAATGCACTGTCGCTGGTGCTTATCTGCATCTAAACTGGGTGATGCATATGGTGTGCCGGTAAACTGGTAATAAACGGCACGATCAACGTATGACGCTGCAATAAATATGTGAAATTACCCTTCAAATTGGAAGAACATCAAATTTATAATTTCTACTTTCTAGCTGTACTTTCTCTGAGTTAAATGTTGTTGAACATGGAATTTTCTTGCTCTTTATGGGTATTAGGCTATTTATAATCGATGTTTATAACGTAAAGAATAAAATCTGTGTTAACACTGTAAACGAATATTCGATTAGAATCGCTGACCTTTGGCATGATTCTATGAGATTGTTTATTAGTTGAGATTTGCTCTGTCCGATACAGGGTGGACACGGTGGACAGTGGTTTAGTAGTCAAGGAGTTGTTGATTGATATAGACAAGTTCAAACAAAATTTTGTTTGAACTTGTGTCGGACGAATTTTGAGGCTCTCGTCTTTGACAAAGATTACAGGGGAAATCGAAACGTCAGACTTTTTGTCACTGTTTTAAAGCGATAGCGATCTTTTCGAGAAAATATTAACTAACGTTCGATTTAATAAATGCGGACGGTTGGAAAAAATCTGTAATGTGACCCACGAAAAAATTCTGAGGCGCCACTGGATTCAAAATAACAATATCTATCAAAAATGTTTTTACAGTTTTTATATTTCTGCATATCTAAACAAGATATTGAGAATTGTACAAATGTTAAATTATTCAAAAGTTGCTCATTGTTGTAAATATCCAAATGGGAATCGAACCGCGAAAATATGCTGTCATCATGGGCGCACCCAGCTTTTGGTCTTGGGGGGGGGCAAAGCAGGAACGTCCTGTAGAGTATAATTCAACATAAATAGAAATAATAAACGTTTGTAAGATATAGGTACTTAAGTATAAGCACTGAAGTATTTATTCCATGAATAATCATCGTAGATTTTCTGCAAGGCGACTTAAAACATCTTCTGTGAAATAAAGACAAAATTATTTACATATTTTCTATGTACACTGATCATACAAAGCCCCTTTATTACTAATTCAGTTATTGATGAACTCAGTTATGTGAGGCGCATTCAGTTGCATCGCTCTCGCGTTTAACAAAAAATGAGTTTTTACGTTTTATTTGGGAGAATAAAGATGCGTGATCCACATAATGTATAATGATATCATACGAAGTACCAAAGGAACATAAATTTCAGCTTGAAAGTTCTACTAATAGGACCACGATTTCTGATTCACAATTAACACATATCAAAGACTAATGCATTAACCAATGCGCTTTTAGTACAGTTTCAACTTCTCACACTAGAAGCATTAGAAATTTAAGGTAGGAGTTCATATATATAGGTGCTAGAGATACAATTGTAGTAATTTTTACTCCCCAGGAAAAGAGACTCGATGGATAACTAACTTTATTAAAACTCAGAATGACAAATGCCTCAGTATTATGCGTCAAGCCAACCTTCTTAGATCGCCAGTGCATTGCTCTCAAAAATTAACCGACTACTTAATATTTTAACCAAATTAAGCTTCACTTAAATAAATTGAAATATATTTAATTGCATTTTTAACAACACACCTGGTTTTAATTCGTGCTGATAATGCTTTTACTGGATTCCTAAATAAATTGACTTTCATAAACGTGAGTTCGGATGGATTTTTAGTTTTTTTTTGTATTAATTGTTAAAATGTAATGTGAATTTAGAAATTTGGTACAAAAGTTAGAGCTATCGCCGAATGAATATATGACACATTCTGATGTGATTCCATATAACAGTAGTTAGTGGAACAATCTTTATAGAAAAAGGTAGAAGAGCTGAACTAAGCAGAAATCGTGTTATGACTCATCCTGACCAAGATAGATTCGTAACAACAAGAATGTTGAAGTTACAGTTTCAAAACGCACATGGCATCGATTAAGCTGGGAAACCATTTGACAACGACTTATTAGAGGTCATTTGCAAGGGTCAAATATGAGTTCTGGATGAAAATTGTGAAATACACTTGCCTACAAATTTTACTGTATTTAAAATTTTGTAAATAAGACAATTTTTAGGTGTACACACATAATTAACCAGCTAAATGTATGGAAGGGACCAGAGTTGGCAACCCAGGTCCAGGGGGGGGGGGGGGGCAGCTCCCCCCCCCCCCTGCCCCCCTTCGGTACGCCCATGGTTGTCATATAGCAGTAGTAATATATTATCCACCACTTGGGCGTTAAAAGTCCAAAATTATAAAGCCAGCAGGCATTCTTATAGATATATATTTCAGTTTTCTAACGTTTTTCCAATCACTGCTGATGATAGTAATGAAAATTGAATTAAATATTCAATGTAGGTTCGTAAAAGTATTGGTGGGATGCGTTCACACTTTGTGAATGTAGAAAACAGAGCGGTGTAAATTACAGAATGGTCGGTGTTAAGAATGGCCATATACTTAGGTCAAGTACCTACTTCCTTGATTTAAGAACTATATGATAAACCTCAAATGGAAAAGATGTTCACTTTTTACGGAATATTGTGTATAAACAGATGTTGAATATTATATTTATTTATTAACCATTTATTATGCTCAAGTATATAATGTTCCTGTAAATGCAGTTAATAATTATCCTTTTGTTTGTAACTTTATTATGCTATATCTAAAGCTTCATGTATTTTAAAATCCAGATCCAGGGCCAACTGGGATGGTATCTATTGGGGATATGTTCCACCAATTGCGCGGCGACGAAAAAACTATATGTTATAGTAAACACTAAAGACTAATATTATATAAAAAAATGTAGTTGAACCAGGAACATATAAAAATCTAAAAAAAATTTGATCATTTTTTTTTGTTATAACATTTTTAACAAATGAATTTAAGTAGTGCACAATAAACCCACTACATATGAAAGTAACATTTGGTATTTTTTTGGAAATTTTGCAACAACTCGATTTCGAATTGTTCATTTTTTCAGAAGCGGCATTCACCCCCTTATCTTGCTATGGCCTTTTCAGGATTCTCAATTCTCTAGCGGCGGTGGTACTTAGGGAGTACAGAACTCTCGGGAATTTAGGCTTATCGGGTCTATTAAATTACCTCCCATTTTAGGACAGTGTACGTCTTGTACTTTCGAACGAGAGTTTGACTCTTCTTGATAACTTTGTCCAGCGTCATTTAATCACGGATTTTAAACTATATCGATCAAAATGATAGACTTAGTACTACTTTTCTTAATTTCTGCCAGTTATTAGGTTTAAAGCGATATAATAATGTTGTAAACTGTCTTGATATCTCATTTAAAACATATTTATATATAATTCCTGCAAATTTAACCGACTCTTTTGATATTTTTGTGCTTGCTTATGTACCTACGCCCAGAAAACGTAATTATCTTTATCATGCTCCTCATTAAGATTGGAATTAAAATCCAGGTTTTATTTTGTTTTTAGTGTAGATGATTTAAGACAATGCATTCAGAAGAAAGTTGATGAGATTAGAGCAAATGTAGTGGTATTCCATGATCTGATAAGCTGTGGGCGAAGACGAACTGTAAAATATATTGAGCAGGAGGGAAGATTTTACATATTAATTGATTTTAATTGAGAAAATGTGGGTTATTGTTTTATGAGTATAGTCATGATCAAACATTGTGGTCATGACAGGGCCGTAGCTAAAAATATGATTCGGGAGGGACGCATAGTTATAAAATAGTGTGTGTCAAGAGAGTGCTACATGGATATGGATATCACTAAAGTAGGAATTATTAGAATCAGTATCAGTTTTCCACTATATATTTATTATAAATCAGATAAAAGTGGAAAATTTCAGAATTGCAATTTTCGAAGTGTTTTTGCTGCAAATGATTTCGAGAGCCTCATGTGGACTAACATTACCTAAGTCCATATCGATTGTCAGTACGGCGAGCTCACTGAGCCTTTCATTGCTCCGTATGTAAGTTTTGATTCCTTTTGGTGTTGAAAATGATTTCTCTGCGGTAACTGTTACTGTTAAGACCGGAAGAGATGTCAAACTCTTAAAAAGATATTTGATCTTAAACTTGAATTATTTGGGCTATATGTCCATCGTTGAGTAATCCTGGTCAAAGGATTTGATCTTTCACTGACGTCTGTGGTCGGCATCTTCGGAGGATGAGCAAGTTAAAAATTATCAGAGTATGGCATTGAATTCAGTCACATCTAGGCCGAGCAAAACCGTCATCCGACTCCACTAATTTTTGAAGCATCATCTCTCATGTTAAAGTTATCTTGTTTGTGTACATCAATAGCTTCTGTGTAGAGTGGAGACTAAAGGGAATTTGTTTTGCAAATTAATTTCATGCTATCAAATATAACATTACGTTCCAGCACTAAAGAGTATTTACCCGCAGCCACAGCAGATCTTTCTGATTGCTGTAGCCTACAGCATCGCATACGTTCAATAAAACGAGTGTGAAAACTTCCGTTAGTTGTTTTCATACAAACTTTACCACAAATGCTGCACACACCAGCCTAACATAGGGAATCACGTATATCTTTTCCAGTTTTTAATAATTATTTAATCTTTCGAGTAGATCGATAAATTGTTTTTACTTCGTTCACCAATTCCGTCTAAAACACTTTTGACATAGCGTAGGATAAAGCTTTTCTCGTGATAGTTATTTGTTCATCTAGCGAATGATGGCATCCCAGTGGCGTAGCATCGTAAATATTAATGTTCAAGTAGCTGTTTGCACTCTTTTTTTGCCGGGACATAATGCTTTATTTGATAACACGAAATGGACTTGTAAAACAGATTCTTTCTGTCCTCGATTAAACAGAGTAGCTATTGAAATACACAAACAATTTTACTTTAACATGAGAGACGAGGAGTTAAAAATTAGTAGCTTTTGGTTACCGGTTTTGTTAGGTCGTAACCGTGCGGATTATATGTATGTGATTGACAGTTTTTAATTTATCTGGCCTCCGAAGATGCCAACCACAGACGTCGGTGAAACGTCA
This sequence comes from Rhyzopertha dominica, assembly GCA_025024175.1. Classification (NCBI taxonomy): domain Eukaryota; kingdom Metazoa; phylum Arthropoda; class Insecta; order Coleoptera; family Bostrichidae; genus Rhyzopertha; species Rhyzopertha dominica. Next base: position 714,315 of record QCXZ01000138.1, on the reverse strand, counting down.
TGTTCTGACCTGAGCTGACCTGACCTGACCAGAATCAATTGACGACGGGCATATGGCCCAAATACTTCACGGATGAGTTTAAACGTTGTCCGCGAAAGTCTACGCAATTACAAATATTCAATCACTGAAAACCTCAGCATTTTTCTCAAATCCTTATAATTTTTATCACCTCAGTTTATGAGGGTATAGCAGACTTTGAGACTCAATGAAGCATTATCTAGTCTGCGACATATTCCGGGAGAAGTATCTGCAAGCCTGAAAGGATTTCCGCAATTTTATCGCGAAACTTGTCTGATAAATTCTGAATCAACGTATCGACACAAAAAATAAAAAAGTATGTTTCAAATTGAGCCTCCATATCGAATGTGTCATTCTTTATTGCTGATGTCAGAGTTTCTGTAAACATACACATGCAAAACAATTATTGTTTTAAGATTCCACAGCATTGTAGTGTTGTTTTAATGAGCACCCGTTACTATACTAAAGTAACGATCGATGATACATGATCGAAAGGTTTTCATTAACATCGTAGGTATTTGTTTAGTCACGCTTCCTCATTAAACAGACTGTGTGCTCACGAAGCTCACTAATCACAATTTTTACTGCCCCCTACACCGTTTGGAAGAAAGAAACCTGAAGATATCTTGAGTTATGTACTCTGCATGCAAGTTCGTGGCCTTGATTTTTCCGCAGCATGTCTGCACGAACCGAGGAAATAAGTGCAAGTTCCATATTTTCGTATCGAAGGTTCACCAACCGGACGGGCAAGTTCGTGTGAACCCCGAGTTCATAGTTCAGTTCGTGAAGAACAAGGATGGCCACGCCACGCCGCGATGTTATCATCCTGATTGTATATTGTGTCCAAGATGAGATAGTAAATCAAAATAAATATACGACAGGACGAGCCTTTTGATTCCAGGTTCAATCGCTTATTCTCTGTCTGGAGCGTGGCGTGCTTTTCGATTTATTACGCCTGCATAGAACTTATTTCAGTTTGCTGAGGGTGGATGGGATGAGCACATACACGTAGAAGATGGACCATGCAAGATAAAATGAAAAACTCATACTGAATAACAACACAAGCACACAAGATGTTAGAATGTAAGATCATTAAGACAGAAAACAATATGGCTTGGTAACAACTATATGATGATCAAGACTAGAACATATAAAGGGAAATTATTTTATAGTGACTCATTACAAAGTTTCGAGTAACCTTCGAGGCATAGATGGGAGAATCTATGTAGCATAAGCTGCCCAACAGAAAAACGCTGCCTACAGATAGTTATTTAATGGCTATTGCCTATGGAAATTCAAAAATTCTATGGAATGGACCACCTTCTGTTGCTGCTCCTAGCAACACATATCCACCCAGATAGGATCGATTATTTTTCTTTGTTTTCTCTGCATATATACCTCCAGTCGATGCATCTGCAATGCTTGAGCTGTATAGCAAAGTTAGTTGAACAGTTTTAATGAAAAACTTCAGGTTTCCACAGTCTTCGGGAAGCTTGTCTAGAGATGCTTACGATTCATAGAGGCTAAGGCAGTCGAATGTGATGGAATCTGAATTAACATGCTAATCATCAAAGAATTACTTCCAAGATGTAGAAACCAAAGAAGAGCAAGAGCCCAAATGAAGTAACTACTCTAGATTAATATATTTTAGTTGAGAAGCTGATGAGGAAAACAAACAAAAACGCTAAAACTTAATAAACTGCTTAGCTTAGAAGCCCTCAAGAAGGTAATACGGAATGGAAAATATAAAAAAGACTGTTCTGATCGCGATTGACATTAAAAACTTATTATACCGGGAAAAAGATAATGCAAGTCTTGCACGTAAAGACCGATATTTGTTCATAACAACTCCTTAGAAGGATTCTTAATTGGCAGGTGGACTAGATTATCCATGAAGACTTTTCTCCTATCAAAAAGGCACACTAGTATCATCAGAAGCAAACTAGTCACAATTTTTACAGGTCGTTTTTTATGTTTCTCCTTTTCTTCAGCAATGAAAATAGTTTTATTGACCGAAGAAACCTCCCACGCCTTATAACAAAAACAACGTGCCCTTAGTATATATTATAGATGACTCTATATATTTGATATAATATAATTTAATCCCTTGCAATTATTATCCCTACTTAACGGAGAATTTTATGCAATAAACAACCACACCCTTAACTCTATTAATAAAATAAAGGACCTGGGCGTCATTGTAGACAGCAAACTAAGATTTGAATTGCACGTTGAAGAAATAATACAGCGCTCGCTCAGAAACTTAGGTTTTATTTTTAGAACCACAACTAAATTTACCAATATAAAATCATTTAAAATTCTCTATGATACCTTGGTGCGCAGCCATCTAGAGTATGCCAGTGTTGTCTGGAATCCGTTGTATTACAAATACATTAACCGAATTGAACGCGTACAAAAAAAATTCATTGGTAAGCTTAATTATAAGTTTAACAGGGATCTCCACACCTTGACTTACGAATATAACTTAAAAAAGTACAATATGACAAGCTTAAGCAAACGACGCGAGAATTTTGATATTATCTTTCTGTACAAGGTAGTTAACTCATTGTTGTCAACGTCTTTAATTAGTCACGTAAATATTAATACTCCTCTATACCCTCTTAGGACTAAGAATACTTTTCATGTATACACTTGTAAGACAAGTCACTGCCAAAATTCACCGTTATATCGTGTAATTTACACTTATAACTCGGCTTATACTCATCTCGATATTTTTTCACTATCATTAACATCTCTTAAAAAGATCTTGAAAGAACCATAACTATAATTGCTAAACTGTTAAAAATAACATTTCAGATGTAACTTATTCAATCACAACTCCTCTCAACCCTAATTACTTCATTTAAATACGCTACCTAGTGCTTTCCTGCTTTTGGATTCTCTGAATCTGTTGGAAAGTCAATGTAATAAATAAATAAATAAATAAATAAATAAATAAATAAACTTATGATCTAAACCATTTAAGATGCCTAACCGGTAAAAAAGGAATCGACAGTTCATATATTACAACAAATCATCAAATGATCATGCTTTGAGATCAATAATTGCGAAAGCATCATTCACTGACATGTTCCAAGAAAAGATTTTGATAACGAATTAAACAACTAAGTTCACATTTTCTATTCCAAATATATATACTCATAACAACTTCGCTAATTCCTAAATAACTATTGTTCTTAATAATTAGATTAGTTCTTGCAAACTATAAATTCCTTTAAAATTAAGTATTACTATCGTAATTTTTGTACTATATATAAAATTTTCGGTAAAATTCCTAAACCAATAAACGTTATAAAAAAGGCGTTTAGGAATAGTAGAGAGCAAATCACAAAGCATTTATAACATTAAGAACGGCAGTTTCTTTCTGACACCGGTATAATTGAATTTTATAAAAGAAACGTATAAGAAACAAAAATGCATGACAGCTACTAATGAATTTATAAACAGAGTTAAAAGAAAGGGAAAGGTAACATATTAGAAAAACACAAATACATAATAGTAAACTTTTGCTTTTAACCATACAAATAGTGGTTATGTATAATAGTTATATGCGGTCTGAAATACGTTTGAATCCTATATTTTCTAAGCCTTATCTAATATACGTACAATTATTTACTATAGTTTCGTATGTACCTATACCATAGTCAACTTTTTACTTTCAAATGTATTATCCTGATGCTTTTTCTTAAAAAAAATCAAATCAAATTTGAAACCTTTTTTTAGAATTACAGTTACTTTAAGACACTATTATTATTTTTGTACAACTAATTTTTGCTGTTTTGAGTTGATCCATAATTTTTTTAACAATACAAAAGCTATTTATTTCATTGAGTGTTCTATCTTTTTAATGTTGTCGTTCTTAATTGGCACTTATGCAATATTTAATGTATCTACGAACATCTAACTTGAGCAATACGCTTACAAAAATCGATTAAGAATTGTCACCTTACAATATTTTTACACTTTTTTCATTTTGGTACATTACAATTCTTAATTCTATAATATTACGGTTATGTTAGAAGGTATGCTTGATAACTGTGCGCTTGGAAGTATTGTTTTGGTAGGCAATTTGTACAAACAGCTCTAACTTGTGAACTATTAGCACTTCTAAATAATGTAGTAGTATTGTTCACAAGGCAGCAATGCTTTTCTCCATTCACTTTTGTTAACATTAAAGTGCTACTGGCATGCATCATTCACCTATAAAAATGGCCAGCGCGCTAATAAAAGCAACTTTTGTGATTTGTAAAGAGCACAAGGCGCCAACCTGCAAATAAAATCGTACGATTCAAGTACCATTTTGTTGTGAAAAATTATAATCTCGCTTCCAGTTGACAAAGCGGCCTTGTCTAGTGCTACGGTATTTTAATACACTGACTGTGTTCCACCATTGTTCCATGAGACTTTGTAAATTAAAACGGGCAACAACCATGAACGGATGTTAGAGCGCTGCGTGCACATTTGAGACCACAGAGATTCAGGAATAAGGTATGGTAAAAATGAATAGTAACACTGTTATTTATTGATTTTAAAAATAAATTAAATAGTGCATAAGAATTCAAACTCAAAGATCAAAAACAAAATGCTTATTTGCAGAGGGGTTCAAGTCGGGGTGATAGGGTGGGAATCGGAGAACATCATCGTGGCTCTTGCCATTTAACAATTTGTCGATGACATGTTTTAAAATGGTTTTTATGGAGTTTAATCAATTCGTACAATTCGACTTTTATTGGCGAAAATGAAGTATTTCTCCTTCGCAACCATTCCATCATTTCTTCCTTCCTTGCACACATATTGGGGCACTTTTTGACTTCCACATTATGGGAAGGCGCATTATCGATCTCCAGCACATTTCTTTGTGGCAAATTTGGTAACAATTTTTGCTCCACCAATTTTTTATAGTTTTGGAAGTTCATTTCACCGTGGTAGTCACCAGTTTTACTTTGTGATTGGAACCTCAGGTGAGCGTTTGGTATAAATCCATTTTCGTTCTCTGCTTTTAAAATAAAAAATAATTAGCCTTTGGCCTATAGACACAGGTTGGCGCAAAAAAATCGTTTGTCATCATTCCAGGATTCGAAATGAGTATGGGATGAATTGATATATGTCTCGCCCATGTATATTATGTCTCGTCCTTTTTCCTGCATCTGTTGAATATGTGGTTTTTTCATAAGCAGCTTGCAATCAGTTTGTTTCTTCATCCATCGAAAATAAATTTTCTTCATCACTCGTCTAATACTAGTTTCAGAAGCCGTATAATTATTTTCACTGTTGAATTTTTGGTGGATTCCCTTCACTGTTGGTGTCTAATAAATTAGAAATAAGCATGTTTTAGCGAAACAAATAAAATAATTATGAGCATATCTTCATAATGCAAAGGAGCCATTACTGTAACCAAACCTCAACTTTTTTCCACAGTGTACGAATTGATGAAGAACTACCGTGTTAAAATCGCCTAAGCCCGTTTTGGTTGAATTTTTTTTAGTTTTTTGTCTGGCGTCAAAAAGTTTCTTGTTCATTATTTTCAATTGCTTTTATTTCCTTAGTGACATTCTGCACATTCCTCGGACTGACGCCAGTCGCCAGAGTAACACGCTTCTGAACTTTTTTGGGGTCCAAGGGTTGACTCAACTCTGTTTCCCGCAGCATAAAGTGTATCACATTTGCGAATAAAAATCATAATTACAAAGGCAAAAATGTTAGGCCACCTCTGATGTGAAGAAGCTGGCCTAGACTCTGTTCTGCTGCGACCATATAGGTATGCGAATTTATATTAAACTTTTTTAAGATACTAATCTAAATTATGTACAATGAAGAGAAGCAACATTCGAATAATGCATGTGTTCATTCGTCTCCTTCGAACTTGTGCTCCTGTTAAACCCTTAAAATAATTATATTTGAAAATGTAGTCCATGAAATCATTTGCAAAACGCGTTCTGAAGCCGTGAAGTTTCTAAAACTGAAAAAGGTTTTTCCCAACTATACGTATGTAGAACTTAACGGTTACTGAAATATTGTTTTGAAACTGTTCCCTCGCTCAGCCAGCCCAATTTTTTCACCTATTTCGTTACACTAAATAGTGTAGTTTTTTATTTTTTTAAGTAATGCAACATATGTTCTAAAATAACAAGCAGAAAACGAAATTATGCTAATCTTATTAAATAGTGATAAGGTGAAGAAAGAGTTGATAAAATTTTGCAAATATGGCCGAAATTAAAAAAAAAGTAGCAATGATCTTGGAGACAACGGCGTGTTTCGAGAGGAAAATTAGTAGAAATGTCTGCCCTTTAACCTAACTGACAAATTATGCAGTTAAAGTAACTTTCTTTGACATAGAAGTATTTTCAGATTTATCCCTAACAGGGTGCGGTGCCTGCAGTCAGACACAGTGGTCAGATAACGATAAAAAAGAACACATTAACATACTTGAATTAAAAGCAATTTTCCATGAGTTAAAATGTTTTGTCAAGCAAACACATTAAGATTCTAATTCGAACGGATAACAAAACTGCYGTCTCGTATATTAACAGGATGGGCAGTATCCAACACCAAAATCTTAATAATCTCACTAGAGAAATATGGCAATGGTGTGAAAAACGCAAACTGTGGGTGTTCGCATCATACATACCATCAACAGAAAATTGGCTAGCCGATAGAGAATCACGTATTACAAGTAAGAATACTGAATGGTCGTTGGCAATTTTGCACTCAATTTCGGACTCGGCCCTACAACAATACAGTCGTACCTACCAGTTATGGTGGCAACACTGTAAGGAAAACAAGGTAACATTGTTCACAGCAAATGCTACAGAAGTGATAAAATTCCTTCAACACATTTTAACATCCAAAAACCCTAAATATGGTACTCTAAATTCACATAGATCTGCATTGTCTCTATTAATAGGAGACTCAATTGCCACTGACACAAGAATTTCTCGTTTTATGAAAGGAGTATCAAGATTAAGGCCATCTAGACCTAAATATGATAACATTTGGGACCCACACATTGTTCTAAAATATCTAGAATAAAAAGGGCCCAACATAAATTTATCTTTAAAAGAATTGTCACAAAAATTGGTAACGTTGTTAACAATAATAACAGGACACAGACTGCAAACAATATTACTCATAAAACTATCGAATATACTAGAAAACCCAAATGGTTTACAGATATTAATTTCTGATCCTATTAAAGCATCCAAAATAAATAAATCACATCCGTGCCTGTACATACCATTTTTCGAGGAAAATAAAAATATGTGTTGCGTCCACCTTAACGCATTAGCGAAAAGTAACAGAAAATCTAAGCCAGTCAGAAGATTTTCTGTTCTTAACTTACAAAAAGCCGTACAAAAAGGCAACTAAACAATCTCTAAGTCGATGGGTAAAGGATACTTTTAAAACATCAGGGATAAATACATCTGTTTTCAAGGTACATTGAACCAGACATGTCTCAACATCGTTCGTACATATACAATCGTGGATTAATGAAAACAGCAGGCTGGACAAAGGAATCGACATTCACAAGGTTCTACCGAAGACCAGTCTCAAACCCAAATAAGTTGGCAGAAACAGTTTTACAGTTTGGATTAGAATAGAATAATTCTACCTGCGTAGAAGTTTTGTTAATATATGTTAATACAATTAATACAAATTAATATAAATTTACGTTGTTGGCATACTTCAAAGTTTATTTAACTCAACTAAGTACATTCAACTACCAGCCATACAGAATCGCAAAATTACATCTCTAAACATCTACATAGTGATGCTGCCATATAATTAACCGATCAAACGAACTTACCTGTGATGAAGTTTGATCGTAATTATATGAAGCGTCCAATATGAATATATCACTTCACTCCCACCCTTAGAAAACAATTTATTTACTGAATTTGCGATTCCTTCTCATATCTCTAAACAAATAATCTGTAAACACCTTGGCAGACAAGTGACGGGTAATGGCCAACTGGTAAACTTTTTTTTATTGTATAATCTTCGAAAAAAAATGTGCACATGACAGTACTCAGCAGCGTATTACATAGTGATATATTCGGATTGGATGCTTCCTATAATTACGATCGAACTTCATTACAGGTAAGTTCGTTTGATCGGTTAACTATAGCTCTCTCGAAAACACAAACGAGGCTATTTTATTTATTAATTTATTATGTGTACACACATCTTATTTTAACTTTACTTTCTTTTACAGATATTTTTACTAGTATAAATAAGAATTTCTTCGACATCAGAAGTCGTATGGCCAATTCTTCATTCAAGGAAATTTTCTCTGGACTGGACTCAACCTCAGGAACCTCACTGGGATGCTAGCATGCGCCTGAATACAGGTAGGCATTTTTAATAAAAGTGTGCCCAAACACACACAAAGACCGTTTGAGTTTATTTGAGATTTAAGACTCCAAGTGCGTGTAGACCATCTTCTCTTACTTCATTAGCCATATATTCATTATGATACCTTTCTAGGTGTTAGACTTCATCTTCCAAGATATGACAATTATAAAAAAAACTTAAATGACAAAATAATAAGCTACAGCATTTTTGGAGCTACTCGTAAATGTAAAACGTTGCGTTTATTTATTGCATGGGCAATTCATTCGTTCAGGCTTTCATCCTCGACCTTGCATTAAGGCTGCATGTCAGAATTGATGTCTTAATTTCAGCAAACTCTTAACAAGCGAATGCTTCTGCGATTGCAATACAACGGCACGAGAAACTATTTATTTCCTGATTATCCGACCACTGTTATGACACAAGATGGGAAAGTAAATCATCGTGAGCTTCTGAGAGACCCAATCTTATCATTTTAAAGCGTGGATATTACGCCAAGAAATGAAGCAACCTCAACTCAGTAATCAGCCGTACTTGCGGTAAATTAATATCAAGACGGTTGAAAGAAAATTGTTATTAAACACGCATTGAAAGGCGGTCGTGATGTTCAGTAACTTTTTTGCGACTAATTCGTTTCCATGTGGCAATTTTAAAATCATTACCATGCAACTAGGAGGTACAGGGAGAATTACCTCCGCTCCAATTTATATGTCGTTAGACTTTTTTGAGCTGTTATGTCTTAATGGTTGGCTGCTGAAGTATAGCAGAATAATTATTATTAGTCAACAAATCAAAGCGAAGTTAGAAAATGTTCAACGAAATACTAACATTAAATGGCGAATTCATCATGTTAATGTTTCACGACGTTTTGCTTCTACTACATGTATAGCCACTTTATCTGGTGCGTGTTTTATATTAATTAATATGCTTAAATTGCACGTCAATAACAATCAAATATACTGAACTACCTATATATAAAGCGCAATTTCACAAATTTTGTAGGGTACATATTCGCAAAAGTGGTTATGTCAAAGAATAAAATAACCAATGCCAATCCAATACACCAAATGTGTTCATTTGAACTACTTTAAACTGTATTATATTGTATAGTATATGCTTAATAAATAATCCGGCTTATATCTTTTTGCTTTCATTTCAACAAATTTAAACATTTTTTATTTAAACAACTAAATTTAGAATATTTCATCACTTTGGGCATGAATTAATTTGCCATTATTTATATTTATACGTGCCTGAATACTTGGAACATACCATCATTGTAAAGATTAAAATTATTAAACTCGTTAGACTGATATAAATTAACGGTTACCAAGATCAAAATTGAGTAAATTCTTGATGTGAATTGAATTTAACTGTTAATGCAGTTTAACTCGCTAATCTGCCAATAAGGTATACTTTAGAGAACCACATCTTTTTATGAAACTACCGTTTGTTAATTATGTTTTCACACTAAACGGCGCATGCTGGTTATTAACATTAGCATAAACTCGGTGCTCTATAATTTATTACAAATATTGGAAGAGTATACACTTTAAGTGCTAAAGGTTTGATACTAATTTCAACTTCCAGTTCAATAATTACTTGATATGCAGAAACTCATCTACAGAGGCTAAATTATTAACAGATACCTAACACTGCTTGTGTTATAATTAAGAATCTACTTGTAAAAATACTCATATTATTATCTATCTTCCCTATTGTTATTCTATCTTCGAAGAGTTAGCTACTGAATAAGTTATTTCTGACACATACCTATAAGCGTTGACAATTAGTAAGTGTTAGATATATATAGTTAATGTTTAGTCTTTTAATTTTTTTAAATCGGGATCTGTTTCAATTTCTTTCTTAACCTAATTCTGGATATTTTATTTATTTATGCTATTTATTATGTTTATTAAACTAACATGTTCTAAATCTTCTTCAACACAACTTTTTTTTTTGTGTATACATTTAGATTAGAATCGTTGACATCCAAGTAACAATAGCTAACAATTCTAAACATATGTCATTGCTTTGGATGCATATGCAACTGGCAAATTATTTTGTAGTATAAAAGAACCCATTATATTGTTGGAACTGTCAGTTCATAAAGTTATTGACTTATTTAAAGCAAAAAATGCTCATACTGGAGTATTTGGTAGAGACAGTTTTAGGCTTTAGAATTTATCTCCATAGAGCTTGTTTCATTGAAAAATGAACTCATTTTTACACAAATGTCTTATACTGATTGGTATCCATAAATTTTCTGGCTTTGTTGCTTCTTTTTTTCTGCATCTGTCTCACTTCCATTTTCTGATATACATATGTTTTCTTTATAAAAGCTCACTCCTTTTTGCCTGTCTCTGTCTGTCTTTTTTTGTAAAATTTTATTTTACTATTTTATACCAGAAAATATTTCACTAAAAAATTTGTGGGGTAATAGAAGTTCCAAATGGTATTTTTTTGCACTTATATATCGGCCAAATGGGGTTGCAATTGTTACCAATCAGAAAACACTAATTGGTAAAATTTCTTGTTGGTGTATAGTGTTGAAAACATTTTCGAATCTCTTAGAACCTGTGTCAAAACTTCTACTGTGGTTAAATCATACTCCTATCTTTCCTCAATTAAATATTTGTTTAGGACACGCGAGTCAAAGCATACTTATTCTTATTTGAACATTTGGCTTCATAACAACCACTGCTGAATGGATAAATTCCGTTGGCCTTGGTTGGTGTAAAAAACCTGATTTCTTCTCTTTTTCAACTCTTTAAGATTATCTTTAGCCGGATTCACTAGTCACAAACTATAACTGTACTTTTAACGAATGTGTCATGTTGCATGAAACATCAAATGGAGAGTCGCGTTCGTTAAAAAATTACTCAAGTAAAATTACCTACTGTATCCTGACTTGACAAATGACCACAAGACATTAATAACAATGTCTGGTTCATGCACAACAGTACTTAAGTGTTATTTATTATTAAAAATACAATGTTTTTTTTCAAGAAAAATTAAGGATTGTTGAATTAATATCTATAGCAACTTTACATACTTATAAATAACAATAATGACGTAGATTCTTATGCCAAGAAATGGATATGAACACGGAAGAATTCTTTAACTCTACAAAGGCAATCAAGTTGGAAATTCGCAACGTAGGTAGTGTGGTTGGAATATACTGAAATCATGTAAGATTCTCTTGTACAAGCTTTCAGTTATGTAAAGGTGATGTGGTTGGACGACCAAAGTCAAAACTGTAGTGTGTTTAATCGTTTTAATAATGTGCATATCTGTACATATGTATATGTAGAATTTCTCGACAAAGCTACTTTCATTTAGAAAATGATTTTGAAAATACGGGTTAAACTTATATACTTAGGCACAGAATGTAACTTTTTACATGATATTTCTCTTATGTTGCTTGTAAGGTAAAAAACGATAGAAGTTGTTGCTCTTCCATCATGAGATTCAAGTGACCTTAGTGTTTAATTACTCCTCTCTCTTTTTTTTGTGTTATTAAAGAATGTATTTCGTAGTTCCTTATTTCACTTTACCCGTTTACGCTTGTACATTATTTAATTTCTTATTCCTTAAAACCTATTTTCTGTTATTTATTGAGTGTGGACTCTATATTAGAAATATTGAGCATGGCGATGTTAGTAATTTTTTCATTTATTGGTTGCATGGAAGATCACTAATCACACCATTGTGGACAAGTGAATGCAACCTGTTTCGCTGAAATACAATTTAGTGCCTATGTTTCGTTTTATTTTTATTTGCAGCGAATAAATTACGTTTTATTCACTTAGATTTAGTCCACCACTAGACTTATAAAACAGTTGATGACCTGTTCTGATGGCTGTTCTACAAGTTACAACTTTAAGGAGATTAACAAATTCAGTTTAAAACATATTGAATTTATGGATAGATAATAATAGTTTATTGCTGTTACTTTAATAATTATTAAACTGGGTATATGTTTAAGAACTAAATAAAATAATACAAGAATTTACCAAATAGCTATGGATATCTGACCATATTCACTGAACGTTTACTTTAAAAACACAAGGTTATGTTATATCTATTTACGATTAAAAATAAAAACATGACTTGAGCTAAGTTCACAAGAAATATTAGTATCCGAAATTTTTGCCGAAATATTCACTATCTAAATAGTAAATTAGCGAATTGATCAATTTTCAAATGATCAAATAACTTAAGTACTCAATCCAGCCGGAGAGCCAAAAGTAATATTTTTTATCGTGGTATATAAAGAGAGGCATCTGCTAATGTTCAATTAATAAAAAGTTTCATTCCCATAGTAAGACGTAATTTTAGATGAAGGTCCATTTAGGATTTCAACTTTTTTTAGATCACTCTAACACCGCCTTTTATATGGCTTTAACAAATAGCTATTTCTAAAATTAACAGTAACGGTTTATCTGTTATTCAGTTTTTAATTCAGAAAATTAATATATAATTCGACGAAAAGTGAGACTACCAACTATTTTTTATTCAAACAGCAATTTCGTTTGTATTCGTTATAAAGGTATTATACTTTTTATACTGAAATTATTGCGTATTATTCCCCTTTTTTTAATTGTATAGCAACATATAACAAAAAAAACTCTAATTGTTTTGTAACGTTGTGTTTTATTATAACTTTTCCTATATACCCACATTTTTTGTGTAATCGAAGTATACAGTGCTAGACTTACCTCCAAAACCACCCCTAATATCCAAACACGTCCTCGCGAATCCAAAACTTCCAACAGTCACGAAAAGATGATCGTTGAAGTCCCCAAAACACACGTGTTACGCAACACCTTCCGCGGAGAACACCACAACAACACTGGAAAACCGGCATGCTACGCGAGATCGACGATCAAGTCATCCGTGCATTTTGGTAGGGAGCGGATGGTCCCTGTTTTTAAAGACCGTGGATTGCAATTGTTATGAGAGCTATCATGGGGGCGCAGGATAATGAATACAATACTGTGGTAGGGCTGGGTTATGTAGAAAGCAAGCGGATTTAAACGGAACAAAACAACACGCACTCATTCAGTGCTGTAAGTACACAAACACTTACGTGTTAGGGCGGTGCAGGATTTATTGTCTCGTACTGAATGGATAGAAATTAAAATGCATTTGTTGTCACTTATCGTACGCGCTCACACTTAGGGTATAATATATTCCAGCAACCCTATTCTAATTATTTCATACAAACACTTAAGTATGAAATCATGATTTTTGACGGCCTCGTAAACTACCTACCTAAGAACTAAATTAAAATCTTAGGTTTGTAACATATTCCATACTCCTTATTCCTGTGCTGATAATGCCCCTTACAAGTGCGGGCGAAATATCGACCTTATTCCAAATTCAGACGCGGTCTAATCCAAAAAGATTAAGATTGCAATCAAACTCTGACCGCGAAAGCTTACGTTCTTACATACCTAAGAACTATACGGAATTGTTGGTTACTACTAAAATTATAAATATATTTTGCTTTTATACTAACTTAATAAAGAAGCACAACTAATTTCTTTGTATAGTAAAGCTTCTTAATCACTCAATTAAAAGAAATGTGTATACGCCGTAGTTTGAAAGACATACTGCTAAGTGTATTCTCCGTTTGATTCAACATCTCTGCAAAGGTAGGTACTTTTCTTGAAAACTCAAAACCGTATCCTTTTCTAATAGTAAATATTATATTTTTTTGCAAACTTGTTATACAACAATCAACCTGCTATTTACCAGAAATATAAAAAAATGCAATTAGTAAACGCATGTTGGTCTTTTGGCTCACTTATATAAGCAGTGTAACGTGCATTGCTGCTTGATGGCAACTTTAATACTCATAATTATATTAGGAGTACATTGTAATTTCGCGTTTCTTGAATTGATGAAATATTATAATAACCACTTTATATCTTAATCATAGGTTAGTATTGTTACATAAGGTACTCAGTTTTTAGAACTTTAGTACGTAAGTGAGCCAACAGTAAATTGAAGGCAGTTTTTCTACTAGGTTTATAAAAACCATTTTGGAAATGGTCTTATAGTTTACCCAAAGATATACTGTGTTTACGGCCTGCTAACGTACATAACAACAATTTTGTGGAAAAATGTTTCTAGGGTATTTTGAATTGCATCGTATTACCATTGTATGTAAAACGATAACAAATGTCATTACATCAAAACTTGWAATATTGTTGCACCCTGGGGTTTAGGGTGCGGTTGGTTGCGTTACCGAAGACTAGTACCTGAAACAGAAGGGACAAGGGCAGGAGTGATWCGAYTTAGGTCGTTTTAACATAACAATTTATTAAGGATTTAAAAATAAGTCTGTAAACAAACACAGGTACATAAAGTAAGTAATAAAACATTAATAAAGACAAAAGGGGGTCTTCAAGTCTAAGTATTAGACTGATTTATGATTGATTATTTTCACTATTTATACTAGAATAAGCGCATACGTCACAAATATCGTACGATGGGTAAATTGCTGTACTAGCGCGTAACTTTCCGTTCACCAGATGTGCAATGAACACAAAAATGTTGATACCGACGTTAACAATGAAATGAATTTAGAATAATTGTAGTTGAATTGAATAGAAATAAATTTGCAAGATATTCACTGCTTGGCAATTTTGTTAGTGGTTTCTTTGAAATATATTACAAAACAAATGTACGTAAGAGATGGTTAACTTCCCAAACAGGAAAATGTGCGCATTTTACAAGATCAGAATATTTCTATTAGAACTATTTATCGTAGGATTAAGGATTGAGAGCAAAAATTATCTCGCATAAACTTACCAAAATGCGTTACAAGATAAAAAGTAATTGTAATTAAAATTTGGTTACAATTACTTTAAAGAAGTAATTCATTGCAATGAAGAGAAATAAGTAAGAGAAAATGTAATACCTAATCATTGTAACACTAATACTTACTATCATATGTATTAATAATTGTAGAAGTCTCGATGAAGACCTAGACACCTATCAAATTTTATGAAATCATCTGGAAGTTATCTAAACATATTTAAAAACTGTAATTTATATTTTTAATTGATACCCTATATTTCCATTAATTAATATCAACCTCGGTTTAAAGTTAAATTTTAGTTAAATTGGGATATTAGCCAAACAATTTCCTGGTCACGGAATAACTATTTGTAAGTAATCACCCTGTATATTCCAACAAGTGCCAAAAGAAACAATCGCGTACACACATTTAAACTATTCTAATTAATCGCAGACATTAATATACAACAAAATTTTGTCCTCTGTAAACCTACTTTTGACATTTTCGCTGCATAGATAGTGTGAGAATTTCATCCATATTAGTGCAATACAAACAACATAGGTATTTTATCCACGGTTCTGTTTTTCTGCTTCAACTTCTGTTTGAAATTGCTAACATTTTTTAATTCGTGTTTGAATATCCACAGATGTACTACCCAAAATGGTTTCGTCCCATTAAGTTTCAGCTTGTAATGAAAAATTGAAAGTGCATCAGCGTAACATGCTATAATACCCACAAGGATGCCTCCGCAGAAATTTTTATCTGGGCTACCCATATCGTCGATTAGTTCTTGTAAAAACAACATTTACATTCCATGCATTATTTAGTAAACACCAGAACGCAATTTTGCCACATCCTTATGCGTCCTGTGCCTTATTTATCCGTCACACAATAATTAGAGATTGCACAACACGCTGGGAAGATGCCACGTTCTGCGTAGAGCAAGACAAGATGATTAATTTTTGTTGTATATGTGTGTGCGCTCAGATTCGCGTATGCGGAGTTGTAAATTACATATCCCCGCAAGTGAATTCATTAATGCGTCCCACAGGTGGCGATTATAAAAATCATCGGCAATTATTGTTTCTAAACTTTGCAGATGGTTTGACCCAAATGGGTATACTGTTGAAATAAGCAATCTGTAAGTACGATCGAAGCTATAAAGCTATCGAACTAATAATTATGAAACTTAATAATGTCTAATTCCAATCTGCGTTGAGATTTTAATTTATATATGTGAGTACCTAGTTCGGAACACCTTCTTTATCTTATAAGCAAGTGGTTATATTATATATTCTATACTTCTAGTGTGTTATCTAGTAACAATAATCAACGTTACTTGTAACTCTTTATTTCTAAAACTTACTTTCAATAACAGAAACGAATTAAGCACTAATTAACCTAAAATCGTTAATATTTGTTTTAATAAAGGTATGGGCTAGCCCTGTAATCGATATGTTTACCAATTTTCAAATTCTTTTAACCTCTTCTATGTCAAGTAATAAATTTAGTTATGTATGCCTTAAAAGAAAAAATAATGTTGATGCTAAGGCACATACACATTTGTGACAAATTTTGGTACTTAGCTATATCTTCATACAAACTCCTTTTATTATTAGCTACGTCTATTGGTTTTAATGTTAAATATTTTAGTTTAACATCCATTTTGTAGCTACATAATTAATTTTGGGCTTCTCACATATATATTTCAATATTCGAATAATTGTACTTCAACCTGTTATTTTATCCTACATCCCATAATCGTCTAAATAACTCCATGGCAAACTGTGTACACAAAAGTAACACCAAACAAGTGTTTCTGCATTACAACTTTGCTTCTCATGTCTTCCTCAGAAGTAGCTGTGAAACTGAGACACCGAGATGAGTGTTGAAACGTCAAGATTAAACGACCAACGTGGGAACCAGCACAGAAAACAACACATTATCAACAACAACCGCTTGAAACCAAAACAAACCTACATACATAGGTATAATGGACGAGATCGACTACAGAAATAGCAAAAGTAGCCACATTATGGGTAAATTAAAAGCTTTAAAATCTGTTAACCCTAAACTGCGGACGTGGGGTTTTCACACGTAAACGGCAAAATATATTAGGACAAAAAACCTAAAATTTTTTAAATAAATTTTGTAACCATTATTTCTTGTTAATTTTTGGGTTATTGTACTATTGCTAAATTATATGATAACAAAAAAATGGTCGATGACAGGACTAGTTGTTTTGAAGTGTGCTTTAAACTTCAGTACCTATGTTCAATACATGATGTGAGTAAACAAAGCACTAGTATAGTTTTAATACATTTATTATATGGTACATGTTTAAAAAGGTTATATAGTTACAAAAAAAACTGTTTACCATCGGATTTACTACAGTTAAGGTTTCACTTCCATCATCACTGCTTGCTGATGTCGTGATCAGATTCGTCAAAATTTTCATCTAGGACATCGTCAATATCACCGGCATTATTTTCTACTTCATTAAACCAATTTAAAACTATTTCGTCAAAATCTGTATCCCCGAAAGGCATACGTTTTGAAGGTCCGGGCATGTTGCCGCAGCAATTTCCCGGATAATTTTATAACGTAATCGCGGACTTGCCGTCTGTAAGACTACTCGTTAACTAAATCTCTAGAATACCCCGTATTTTAAGACGCTGGTTTACTATATTAGGCGTAAAAACTGAAGACCAGTGTCAGGCTTGGAATACATGAAATGACAGTATTGTGGGCATTACCCAAAAATTGCAGCATTTCTAGTTCCGCTACCGTCTGTCAGAAGGCACGTCCGCAGTTAAAGGTTAAAAATGCCTTTTGCTTGTTTGGCAACACATCTTGAACTATTATTTTCATAAAAGAGTTGACTACAGCTTATGAAGAAATTTTTAAACTCTCAAACCTTAGCAACGATTACCTAGTTTTTAATAAAGATGTTTTGGTTCACACAGAAGATGACTCATACTTCTTAGACCAGGAGTTGAAGATTTTTACTTACCATCAGCATTGTACTTAAAACAGTATCTGCTGTAGACTGGCAAATTCTGTAACATATTATGCTAAAATTAGATCTTCGCCGACTTTCTTAGCTTCAGTAAGCCGCCGCAAGTTTGTACAAAATTTCTTCTCTCGGTGATATCTTTCTGCTKATTTTRACGGGATTATTTTTTTTTTACTTTCAACCTCCTTTTGTTTTTAAATGAGCTCCTATTGGCCATCCTGCTTTATTTTCAGAACCTGACGCTCTGGCATGGGGCTACTTCTCAGGTAGTATGTTAAAATCGGTAATGCTTTGTTGAAACCATCTGGTGTAGTTTATAATCTACCTCGAGGCGCAATTATGGGACCTTTGATGTTTACTCTGATTGTGTCAGTATTAGTGCCACTTTTATGCAGATGACACGCAGATATTGTTCTAACTCAGCAAATTGAACCTTTCCGCCATGAAAGAGTTAACAACTACTGATTTAAATATACTATCTAAAGTTTCAAGGAAACATTCTCTCTGTATCAATCCCTCGAAGATTAAAATGACCCTCTTTGGGATTCCTTACTATATAATACTGTATAGTTGAGCCGTTCAATATAAGTATGGTAATTGTGCCCTGGAAACTGCATGACTGTGCTACAATTTTAGAAAATTTGCTGGATAATTAACTGCGTTTATCATTTTGTAACTTAAAAGCAACGCAACACACGGCACTTTCTATATTTAAAAAAATATCTTTGTGATGTTATGGCTTGGTCTACATTTAATTTTGCTGATTCATTTTTTGGTCGGTGTTTAAATTATGAGTGTTTTAGAGTACTTCAAATGATACAAAACTGTTGCCTCAGCTTGATATGCGGTATCCATTTACTCTGCCTCGGAATGCATGTATTTATGTTTTAAATTGATTTTTCTACATTTAAATTGGTTTAGCTCCATTGACTGGTTAAACTGTTATATTATATGGCTAAATGTACATGGCTGAGTGGAAGAGCAGGTATCGCTTGGCGAATTAACTCCGCCTTTTCGCGTTTGCGCAATATTTTGTTTCCGATTTAGTATTAGTATTAATAATATACTTGCACATTTGGCGAATAAAGATTTATTATTATTATTTTTATTTAAAAAAATATAAAGGCACCACAAGTATGTAGGTATAGGTACCTATATTTGGCATAGTTTGAAAACATAATGTAATACTTGTTTACGGGGTGAGTGCTCCTTGGGAACAGTCCATAGTTGCTTAACGAAGCAAGCTAGAGGAAAATGTTTTATATGAAAGGTGTTTATATTGAAATGCTCTACAATGTAAAAATTATTTCTTGCCTACAGGAGGCTCAGTTTTCCACAGACCACAACTTACTATGTGATTTTAAATGGAAAATCCTATGTATTATTGCATTTTTTAATTCCTCGTTTAATTTTAAGGTGACGTTGTTAACTTTAATGTGGTATGTCTTGAGACGATTCGACGTTATCTGTCATGTTTGTGAAAAAATTGCCGTTTGCAATGCTTAAGAAAATTAAGAATATCTTTGAAACTAGAAAAGATGAATAATTCGGTTTGCGCCGTTTGACAGAAGAAAGAATCTTCTATTTTATGGCGTGCGGTTTATTATTTCTTCGTCAAAGGGTTGCCTGAATAGTAATACTCAGACAACGGTCAAGGGTTGCCGTGATACAAGACTGACTACAGTTTCAAATATAGCTAACTTGATTTTTTAAATAGAACGCTATAATTATTTCTACGTGATTAGTGAGCAATTAAATTCCATTTTATGTGATATAAGACTGTGGGCATGTTCCACATACAGTTTTCACAAAACTTACAAAAAAAAAAACCGCTGCAAATTGAATCAATATTTCCACATCCAATTGTCAAAATGATATTTACGTTTTTATTTCTTATACTATACGATTAGTAATCAGATTATGAGCATTTTTTCTCTCTACACTTTTTTCTAATACAAGCAGTCCTCGTGATATTAGCAAAAATATATAAGTTTTAAAATCGCCTTTTTTCCAAATAACTCGAAAATTATTAACTTAACAAAAAATTACAAGAGTGCTTTCTGATCAGAAATTTTTTTCTTTCGCGATACAATACTTCCCATTCGTTGGATGTGGAAGTAACTACCTTTTTCTGTTTTTGAATTGAGAAAAACATCCAAACATTTCAAAAGACAATTAAACTGCTACTTGTGGTAGATACCGCGGCTTTGCTGACCAGTGGCATTTGGTCAGTACCTACGAGTCCCAAAAGGTTGGAACCGGGGCCGTTGGGTCATAGTAACCAGAAATGACAGTTCTTAATTACAATCACAAATTTCAAACGCTACAAAAAACAGAAACAAAATAGTTTCTTGCATTTTTTGTGAAAACTGTGCGGAACGTACCGACAACCTATATTAGATGAAATGGAATTTAATTGCGCTTCCATCCACGTTGAAATAATTATTATAGCATGCTATTTAAAAAAAAAATCAAGTTATCCGTGTTTGAAACGATCTTTATTGTCAGTCTTATTTCATGGCAACCTCTGATGAAGGAATAATAAACCCCACGCCTCTGTCAAACGTCGAAAACCGCATTGTTCTATCTTTTCCAGTTCAAAGATATTCTTAATTGTCTTAAGCGTGTTCCATTTAAAATAACAGGGTAAGTTATGGTCTGTGGAAATCTGAACACCCTGTAAACAAGAAATTATTTTTACGTGGTAGAGCATCTGAATCTAAACCCTTTTGTATAAAATATTTTCCTCTAGCTTGCTTCATTAGGCAAGTGTGGACCGTTCCCAGGGAGCTGTGTTACCCTGATGTATATAGCAGATCTTTTTACGATTTTGAACAAGTAGTTGCTAACCAAATGTTTAATAAACCCTTTTAGTATGCCCTTATAAAGTATTTATTAGATAACATATTCTATATAACAAATATTCAAGCTTCTTATTTGAGAGTAATTATGTGGTATTGAAAAGAACGAACATTCTTTCATCAGAAATTATTGATAAATGTATATTTACCTATCTAATTTATTTAAATTTGACATTATTACATAGATATTTCCAATACAAACAATAATAACATAAACGTTCAATTACATAACCGAATGCATTAAAACAGCAATCAAATAACTTAGCTACTGACCTAATCTGACGTTAAACAACTCTCAAAGTCGGCAGGCGTGCAGGTTTGATGTCTGCTTGATCATTGAAATTTCCAAGCCATGGCTTGCTATACGGATTAAGTACATCCACGTGTCGACTGCGCGGATGATCAAAAATTGGAGCGTAATTATGTTTACATCCGTTACGAGTCCACCTTCGAAGAATATAACGGGAAGTCGCGGAAAGTGTCGCCATAAATCGTTTCAGATAACATCAAAAGTAAATACGAATAACTTTTGGGTCATTGCTTAAATGTGGAGCGGACTTGGTATCCAGTTATGCAGCCTCCCGTATGCTTAAGTGCTAGTGTGGTAATCTAACTAATAAAATGTTCATAGGTATAAAAAATATAACACCGAATACGGATTGGGACCCTTCAAGGATGTTATGATTCATCCCAACAAGCAAAATTATTTTATAATTTCCAAGTAGCAAGTCATAATTGTTTTATTGTTGTTTTATTATTGTTCCTCGACGTCTATTTTTTTTATAAGGTACTCCCCTACGAGTATTCAGCTTCAGTACACTAAATTGTTATAAAGGGTGCGCCATCTCGAGCTTCGGTATGGAAATATTGAATAACTTTGTTATCCATTCTCGGTATGATTTGAGAAAAAATAATTTGGAAACGTCATTTCAGTACAATTTTAACCATGAATAACTTTACGCCTAAAGAACGCGCGGAAATTGTGACCATGTATTTGGAAAATGGTCGTTCAATTGTGCTTGCTCAACGTGCATACCGTCGAAAATACTGCTGTCTTAAAGTGCCTTCTGATAACACCATACGCATTGTGACTAAAAATTTCAAAGAATCGGGGTCTGTGGCAAATCATCAACGCGTTTCAGTTCGTAAAAGATGCTCCAATGAAATTGTTGAAACTGTTAAGCAGAGTGTTTTGAAGCATGAGTATCCCATTAATTACTAAGTTACTATTTTTAAAATGCTATTTGCTTTTCTGTTTTCCAATTATAAAATGTTGTCTTCTGTTGTTGTAAATTAAATAAACTATGAGAATAGGAGTGCAGATGCACTAAACTATGTTCTTCTAAAAGTTGCTTTACTTTTTTCGCTGTCGAAAAATGTGCTTTTGCAGAAATCATTTATTACTAATTTTATATGACATTTGAAAACAGTTTCGCCTTTCATGTAATAATAGCCCACTATGAATTTTAATGTGAAAACATTTTAGTTTCCGTGGTTAGCAAATGGGTTTTAGATAATGAGTTGTATCATATCGTTGTAAGGGTTGCTTTACTTTTGTCCGATAGTGTATATAACGCTGTTAGTTCTGGAAAAAGATTAGTAACACAATTATTAATCGATATTATCTTTACAAGGCTGATAACAAAATAAGAGATATTGTCAGCTGACAAGTGCTATATTCGTAAATATAATAGGTATAAGAAATCAAACACCTCTGATTATTGTATATTTAATAAAACCTTGTTTATAACATTTTATAAGTAGGTACTTACATTTAATTTAGTACAGTGTTTCAGTTTAAGTTGTGAGTTCTAAATTTTTATAAAGCGAGATTCATGTTAGAAACCTTTGTCAACTAATGATGCATAGTATACAAAAAACGATGCAAAAATGAAAAAATAATGCAAAGTAACTTGGCTAGGGTAAAGAAATAAATAACGCCGCTGTAACGCAGCTAAGCTTTTGGTCCACTTTACTCTAACTTCTGGAAATCTATAAATGTGGAAATTACAAAGTGAACAGTTGCATACATATAATTATTTTGACCACTCATTCAAGATATTGTTGAAATGTTTGAGGGGGTTTGGTCTTTATTATGGGTGATGTCTGTAGGCTTTGTAGAATTTTCTCCAATAACGGAAACTGTCTTTCGTTTCTGAGCGATCCTAAAATTAACATTACACTACAATTTATTCTGTCCATGAGTGACCTTAAAACTTACTTGGCCTGTATTCTCTTATAGATAAAAAGTATTAAAAGAGGAATTGGTGTCATAATTGCTACTGATATAGGTGCAACTAAAAGAAATAATTCCGTATAAAATAGTGTAACAATAATTCACATTATCTAACAGATTTCTCTTCGTTGTGGATATAAACTTGTGTTTACCTGTGCTTAAGTCTGCTTCGGGCTGTGGCAGACAGTATCGTACTAAAACAATTGCTATATTGCTATTCTGAATACCAGATTCTATGGCAATAGTCAAACTGTCTGTTTCGGATTGTTTAAAAAGCAGCCCAGCCAGATAACCTAGGATATATCCGAGCCATGGAATACCAAATCCAGCTACGATAACCTGTAAGAAGGTACCAAAATAAAGCAGCCATAGATTGAAATCTTAGTCTTTTGGGGTTTGATCTAGTCTGATGACGTTTCGCCCGCACTTGTAAGGGGCATCATCAGGACAGGAATAAGGTGCAAACCTGACGCGAGAAACACGAAAGTTTATGGTAATGGATGGAAGGCAGAAAATGAAGAACAATTGCGAAGGAAAATTTTCCAAAAGATTCGGGAAATCGATGGTACTACCATCCAATCTCTTACGAGATACTTGCAAACAGAAATACTGCATTATAAAATATTTTTATTGTTAAGAAATGATGTTAATCGTTTAAGCAAACTTTAAATTTTGAACAAATTGTGTTAATTTGATTTTTGTCTCAAAACTTATGTTACACACGTTATAATTATCACGATCGAAACGTCTATCTTAACATACAATGCAATAAATGGTAGCCTACCTGCCATGTGAATAATTCCAAGAGATATGTATTCGACGCAATAGCAAGTGCTACAACGAGTATTAGCTTCACTAGCACAMCCTTTTTTAATATCTTCGTAAAAAAATCAGCAACTTTCCTAAAATACCTTCTGATACAAATACCGATTATCAATGGTAGAAGCAACGTAGCAGCAGCTTGTGTTATTTCCAAATACGGTACAGTCAGGTCGCCTTCTTCAAAAATGGTTCTTCCTAGAGTAAATATCCACAGAGGCATCATTGCAAAAGCAGCTATAGTGGATACGGCGGTCATAGTTATGGAAAGGTCCAAATTTCCATCTAGTAATACCGCAAAGAGATTGGAATTGCCGCCACCTGGAGAACAACCCACCAGGAAGTAGCCTAGCTGGATCGCTGGATTGCTTGGGAAGAGAGCTACGCCGAAAGCATAGCTTAACTGAAATGTAAAGGAAAAGTTGTCAATTTACAGTGGGCGATGATTACGCCAAAAATTGATTTTTATTCCAAATGTAGATTTAATAAATGCCTACAGACAGGCTAAGCACATTAACGCGACTGATTCCCTTGAATTTACATTTACTAATGAGAAAGAAATTTCTGATATTGTATTTTCTATTAAATCTAATACGGCTGGTTTGGATGAAATTTCAATGCAGCTTATAAAGTATAGTTTTGCAGTAGTGGCACCGATTATGGTACACATGTTATAGGTCATAATTATTTTCCAAACACATGGATAAGCTCGCCTATCAAAGTATTGCCAAAAATTAGTGCACCTGAAAGTTTATCCGATTTACGACCTATAAGTATTTTACCGGCAATGGCAAAAGTGTGTGAAAAAGTTCTTGAAAAACAGCTAAAAGCATATGTTCAAGAATATAATATTGTTTCACAGTATCAATCGTATCACCGGTCAAGGAAAAATGGTAATACCTGACTTTTTTTCTCCATTATAGCGATGAAGAAAATTGTTTTTATTCTTTTCGTTCTTTGTCAGGCTCAATTATTCTATTTACACATTTCTCAACTCAGAAGCAATAAATTGTACAAGTGTGATACATTTTTGAAATCAGGAAAAAACATTCTTTTCAATGATGTACCTTTGACTACCCTTTCCTATAAAAAAAAATTCAACTTGGAAACGCGAGCTAACACTCTAATAGGGAGCTGAATAAATTCCAGAAAATGCATTTTAATTACCAATTGGTCCATGTACAATTTCAAAAAAATCGATCAAACAGAACCTGATATATCCTGCTGGTTCCATACTGTGTAGCGACCGGGTATATTTGCCACCTATAGATCGTGTAATTTAGCTAGATACTTAGGTCGTCAATTCTTGATAATTTTATGATTTGATAAATGATGTATAAAAATGTATTTTTTGTAAAGTTTAAAATATGTAGTCGGCGTTCCAGCCTCGTCTTGCGATTGCTAACAATTGATTAAGATTTCTTAATAAGTAATAAGTAATAAGATTAAAAGTTGTGTTCAAAAAGGAAAATTCTTGTTTCTATTTGCCTGGCGTAATAAATATAAACTTCGAACTAGTCACCTGTATTTTTTTAATTCTTAGGTTGAT
The DNA here is from genome assembly GCA_025024175.1 of Rhyzopertha dominica. NCBI lineage: Eukaryota > Metazoa > Arthropoda > Insecta > Coleoptera > Bostrichidae > Rhyzopertha > Rhyzopertha dominica. The sequence goes on along the minus strand of QCXZ01000138.1, from coordinate 688,635 downwards.
TAGTTTAAACTCGCGCCAGTTAATTTAAAGTCATGTACTTGTAGAGTTTCACTGCCGGTGTCAACATAGCTGTGGACTTCAGGGCTATATTAATCCTGATGATTCACCGACAGCTATCACCGGCATCCTCAGAGGCTTGATGTTTTCTCCGTCTATTTATATGTATGCCAAATTTCAAGTTCATATGTTGTCTTTCAAAAGTTATCGCGGCCACATACATATCAACAGACACACACAGTCAAAAAAATATTTTCTTAAATTTTGTTTTTAGAGCATTTGAAAGGAATTGAGCAAATAAAAATTTTTCAAATTTTTTTCGTGATGAACTTCCCATCCGTTGGATGTGGAAGTAAAATGAAAGCCACTTTGTTAACAATGTGGTTTATTTGGTACATTCTGTATTCTGCAAAAGAATTTTTTACTGTAGTGAGCTGCAGTAGGCACATTTTTTTATATTTTTAATATTAACTGACCTACAGCCTGTTCCACCTTATGTTTTTTTTTATTGCAAGTGCATAACGTTTTGTTGTCCCTATTTCTAAAAAAAATGTTTGCCGCCGGCATGATTTTTTTGTTTGCGGGACAAAACCTTTTTCTCAGTGTAGGCACGGAACATTTTCTAACATATTTGTGTACTTACAAGAGGTAATACTAAAAATTGCATCCCTAGTCCGACAGCAGGACCAACTGGTTTCTTCAAATTGTTCTTTAGCTCTTCCCATTGCAAAGCACAGCCGAAATTGACGTAAATAATACATAGCAAAATAGTAATACATATAGTAAAAGCAGAATCTATTGCCCTTTGTTGCCGAACAACCGCCACTGCCATGCTGGTTTTAAATACTGTCCATTCCTTGTTGATTTGAAAATTGATTTTAGTAAGACCTGAAAGCATCAAAGAATGATAATTCACTACTATTGCAAGTGATTAGGTTTTTACCTAAAAAATTACCAGTGATGGTAAATGAGCTGTTGTGGAAACCATTCTCACTTTCATTAAGAAACACAAGTTTGCTTGCTTGGGCTATATGTGAATCTGCACTTTCTATCAATAGGTAGTAGTCACTCACAGTAATGTAGCTTTCTGGAAAAAATTGCACATTACATCAATGCATTTTTGGACGTTGATGTATGTAACAAAAGTTTTGGCTAAAATTTATGAACGCTAATACAAAGTAGAAAATTAACAATACTGAAATTAATTAAATAGTATTACATCTTGCGACTAATCTGGAGCACATTTCAAGAATTACATCACTGACAAGTGTCCTCGGTCTTCGATGGCAGGTAATTTTGTCGCACCAGCCTTTCAACAATTCCAATATCTATTTCACGCACCTTTTGATAAATGCGGCTTGGCAACTGCTTCTCGTTTTGTGCTTCCCAACCATTACATAAATCTTTCTACTTAGTAGACTCCAAAATTCTTCGACAGGTCGTGCTTGTGGAAGATTTGGGTGATTGCTTTGTTCTGGTACATAAGGTATACGATTTGTAGCCAACCATACCCTTGTTGTTGGGGCATAATGACAGGATGCCAGATCTGTCCAGAATATAATTTCACCTCCATTATGATGTGTTCTAATAAAATTTAATAATTTTGGAAGAGATTTTCGCGTATACAGCTTTGCATCTATAGCTTCGCCTCTAACATATCCAGTATAGGGGCGTGAAATACCAGCTTCAGAAATTGCACGCCATACCAATATTTTGTCGACGAATTTTGGTTTACATTTAAATCTAACATTAACCGAAGTGTTCAGATATCATCTGTATAAAAACCAGCATTTCCTTTCATTTCCGCGTTCTCCAAAGCAAAATACTTTTCGTCCATAACAATCACTTTGTTGTTTGCAAAGTGAACTATCCGTAGTATTCGACAACATCGCGGTATACTTTGTAATTGGGCATAAGTATATTTGGGACATTTTTGTCTTTTATGAAATTTCAAACCATTTCTAGCAATTTCCCTACTGATGGTCATAGGGGAAAGTTGAAATCGCCGACCTAATTTTCTCGCTGAAGTTCCAACTCTGTTTTTTTACACTTTCTGGCATTCTGGGGGCAAACTCTTGGACGACCAGTTTTTGGTAGCTTTATACTAGGAATTCCTTGCTTACAATCCTTCATCGTGCGATAAATAGTTCTGAATGAAATATTTTGAATTTACAATTTCCCTTGTTGGCCAACTAACGTATAAATACTCTTACGTATATCTATTTTGTGAGACATTTTAAAGTAATTACAAACCAAACCAGTGCAGATATCACAAGTATTGATAATTGTTATTGTTTTGCATGCAATGGTAATATGATAATGCTAATTCAATTAGAAAAATCCCGTAAAACTTTTCTTACATACGGCTGATGTCTAGAAATATATTTCTCACTTCAAGAAAAGGGCTAATCCACACAATGTATATATTTAAACGAAGCTATTTATACTTAAAATTAAACGTAGGTATATCCCAAAAGATTAAGTGTCAAAAATTATTACTTGTGTAGGTACTCTGTCCCAAAGGAAGTGATTTGGTGGGCCCGGTTGTGTTTGGTTAGGTTTTCTATTTTCCATCAATTGTATACAAATAGCTTCCACTATTAAAGTTGCAACATTCGTATATTTAATGTCATTTTGTTAAGAAAAGGTCACAGTAAACAATGTTAAATTTCTTTTAACGAGATTACTTTAGATCCATTAAATCATTAAACAAATGACATTATTTATCATTAGTGACAGAGGACTAGACTACCTACATTAAATGTTAAAATTACAAGTGATATTGAAATGTTTTGCTGATTGGTTAAATTTGTTTACGAGTGTATAATTATCACAAGACTTTTTACAGCCGCCTTTAGTCTATTTCTTACCTCAGCATTGCAAGCATTTAATTACTAAATAATAAAATTTATAGTGGTAGATACTTCCGGGTTGGTTGGCCGTGGTCGAAACGATTTTCTCTTCGCTGCTGTTTCGCCCACTGCTGTGGTGAGCATCTTCAAAGCCGAGTCTCCGAGCGAACACAGACACAGAACACAGTCTGTGTTCGCTCGGAAACGGATACGAAGAAAAAATCTCTACAACCAGGGCCAACCAACCCGGAAGTACGGACTCCTGTAGTGAAAGCCTTAAGAATATAATGAAATTTATGTACGTACCATTTACTGACACATTATAATACACTTCAACTGATTCTCCCATCTCTATTGATCCGGTGAGTTCTTCGAACATTATTGTAAAGTTTTGCTCTGACGCTGTCTTTTGAAAACATACTGACAAAACTGGTAGTGCAAGGAACCATGAGAAAGTACTAAGTTGGGAAACCAGCTAAAAGAAACAAAAATAATGCGCCAAACTCATACAAACAAGTTTAACTCGCAACATGATATTCTAGTAGATTTACTATGTGGAACTTACCATATTTGCAGTCACTAAACAACTTTCTGCTGTAATCACAATACATTATTTATGTTAGCAAGTTTATAGGAAGAATGGCAGTTATATCAGTATTTACAAGATTGATAACGAAGCATAGTAGATAAAAAGAATGTATAACACGAAATCTAACACTTCTTGATATGATTCGTAATAAGCCATTCATAAAACCTATCTATATTACCTCATGTACTTATAGATAAAGATCTAATAGAACGCTACAATAATTTAAAACTTAACGGATAACTTTTAGTTAACTGTAAGTCATTCTTTGCCAAGTTAAGACCTTTTTTTCTGTACTCTATTTTTTCGACAGCGCTTTTCTGAAATATTTTACTCAAAGTGGTACATTTAATCAATCCAAATACGATAGCATATTTACAACTTTAATAAATCATAGAGGGCGCTCAGGATGCTCCTTGAGCTGATTCGGAGAAAAATAGATTTTTTTCCATGTATGATCATGAATTACTGCTAATCTAGTAAGCGCATTTCAATAATTTGAAGGTATAATGCAAGCTAATTAAATACAACCCAACATAAAACAGTAAAATCCCAAATAAATACACAAAATACAATGTGAAAAGCAATACGAATAGTAAAACAAGAATAATAACCATACTGAGCCATTTATTTCAAAAATATCAAAAATGCCTAGAAGTCTAATTTTAATGTTGTTATTGTTTGTCATTAGTCATTTTTTAAAGTTATTTAATAAGATTTTACCTTTTATGTTGGTTTAATTAAACGCAAGTGAGGTAAATGGGGACACAAGAAAGTACTATTTCCTGGTGTCAGTAACAAATTCAGTGTTACTGGTCGACTCAGATAATTTTGATTGTTTATCATTTCAAGTAGAATGACTAATATGTCTGTGACGCTTCTTACAACGCCATTAAGATAGCACACACAGCTTGCATACACAAAATAAATTTGTCACTCTAAGACTGACAAAAGCTTTATCAAAATACCATAAATAATAAATCTTGTAACTATGTGTAATTATAATTTGTTTAGAGGGTAAGTAACAAACATGATTCTTTTTTTGAATGTCTTGCTCCTACAGCGCCATTGCATCTGCATCACTATTTTCGTGTATATATAATATTGCTTCCATCTTTTGTGTACATGTGCTTCTTCTATTAGTTGTTAAACGGCAAAGCCAAAGCTGTGATCTTGTATGTTCCCTCCCTTTCTAAACCCACTCTGAGATTCTGCTGTCCGCTTTATGGATCAATGGATCTTTTTTCATTTATTTGAAGCCTTTCTCTCCTATGCTAAGCAATGCGATTGTTTTAAAGTCATTGTTTCTTCTCTTGTATATTAGAGTGAATAGCGCGATATCGGCACATTTATACTTATTCTAATTAAATAATAAATAAATAAAAATGCTAAAATTCCAGATTGCATTAAGGAAGCATACTGTTTGCAAGTACCAAGAGAGGGAACTATTCGCGTGAACAGTGAATAAAAGCAGTTCGTATTGCCTATCATAACGAGAACGGATATCGTTGTATTTCAATGATATAAAGAACACAACTGGGAAATTAGTTAACGAGTAGTGGCTACATGTTTTTTAAATAAAAAAAGCTATAATTGTTCTATAATGCACCTGACCTGTACACGTTCTTCACTTTCTTCAATCTAGTCATAATACATATCTTTCGTTATTTCTGATATTTTGTGTTTGATAAGATTTTTCCTTCTACTTTTTTTTCTTTTTTCACAAAGTCATTATTGCCACCTACCATGGCGGACGTCTGTTGTCTTTACTATTTTTATTCAAAACTTTATTGAAATTTCTCTTTCCATAAACTTTCGTGTTTAGCCTTCGTTATATTACGACAATTGAATTTTGTCACTATTGGGTAATGGACGCTTCCAATCTCTGTCTCTTTTTTAAATTGTCCGTTAAAATGAAAACTACAGCCTTGTATTCCCTCCATATTTGTGAATTTCTTGATGGTTCTTGATTTTCTCGGGAACTCCAAATTTAAAACTGAAATATTGGCACTAATGTCGACTTTCAATTTAAGATGTACCATAACTTCACCTACTAGAATAACAAGCACTTCGAGCACCTCCATCGACAATATTTTTTCAGATATTTCTCCTGATTTTGCTAGTGCCTTCGTGGAGGACCTTTTTGTGTCTGATCATGGTGCTCAGTTGTTCCGAATAACTAATTTTCCTTTATTAACAGGTAACAGTCCGATTGTAACTCACTATACGAGAACACATACCTATAGAAACAGGAAAAGGTTTCTGGAGCTGCTGGGCGCCACTGATTGGAGAGATTTGTTTGATAGTCATGATGTTGATGGGGTGGTTGATGTCTTCTACAAGAAAATATTGGCCGCCTTTGATGGGGCTTTCCCATTAAGACACCAATATGCGACGAAAGAGAAAAAGGGATGGATCACGGAGGGTGTAAGGAAGTCTTGCAGGACAAAGCGGGAGTTACTAATGTTAAAACGGATAAGCAAGGACGTTACCTTGCGGGAGTACGTTAAAAAGTATTGCCGGATCTTAAAACAAACTGTTGTAGTCGCGAAACGGTTACACTTTAATAAAATATTGGAGAAAAGCGATAACAGAGTAAAAACAGCGTGGAACATCGTTAAACAAGAAACTGGAAAAAATACAAAAAGGAATAACACTAACATTATTATTAATCATGACAACGAGGTCATATCTGACTCTTATCGGGTGTCTGAACTTTTTAATTCGTTTTTTTGCAATATTGCTAATCACTTAACTGACAACTTGCCTGTTTCCGGGAACCCACATATCTATTTGAAAAATGTTTCTAGGAGCTTCTGTTCATCTTTTTTTGTACACCCCACTACTGGGTCTGAGATCGCCCAAGTCGTTCGCGAAATGAAAAATAAAACATCTTGTGGGTGGGATGAAATTCCAATAACCGAAATTAAGCATTCTATCGATTTAATTAAAGAACCACTTGCTCACATATTCAATACTTCGTTTTTGTATGGCATCTTCCCTAGTAAATTTAAACTTATTGGTAAAACCGCTCTATAAGAAAGGGGATAAAACCTTGCTTGCTAATTACAGACCTATTTCATTACTACCAACGTTTTCCAAAATCTTAGAGAAAATAATGTGCAATAGACTAACTAAATATATTATTACAAATAAAATCGTAAATTGTGATCAGCACGGTTTTCAGAGGGATAAGAGCACTGTTTCGGCGATCTCGGATTTTTTGGACTCTGTCGTTAGTCCTCTTGATAACGGTGAGGGGGTTCTTGGTATCTTTTGTGACCTGTCCAAAGCCTTTGATTGTGTTGATCACCACTATTTGCTGACTAAGTTGGAATTTTATGGAATTAGGGGAGTAGCACACAGCTGGTTTGCCTCATATCTAGACAAACGTAAACAGATGGKGGAAGTGTGGGGCAGGGGTTACTCATCTTCAACTGAGAAGTTCTGTTCGAGCGTACAAGTGGTGCAGCGTGGGGTTCCCCAAGGCAGTATTCTGGGCCCAATTTTATTTCTGTTGTATACAAACGATATCGTCAGCAGCATTAATCACTGCAAATTTACCCTTTTTGCGGATGACACCAGCATCATTATCAAATCTTCGGATAAAGAAAGACTCCTTTGCAAGGCATCAGAGGTTTTGTGAGATATTCAACGTTGGTTCTTTGCAAATAAGTTGGTCTTAAATTGTGAAAAAACAAACAGCCTGTTATTCCTTACACCCCGTGGGACCGCGGAAACGTTAACTGTTAGCACGTCGTGCGGCGATATCCTGTCCGTGGAGGAGGTTGGGTTCCTTGGATTGAACATCGACTGCCATCTGCAATGGTCATCACATATTAGAAAATTGAATAGTAAGTTGTCGTCTGCCGTGTATGTGCTATACGTTTTACGAGATTTGGTTGACATGAGAACTTTGACCACAGTTTATTTTGCATATTTTCAGAGCCTCTTGCAATATGGCATTGAATTTTGGGGTAACAGTGGAGATATTTCTACAATATTTAAAACGCAAAAAAAGCTGTGCGGGCTATGTTCCGATTGAAGCAAACAGATACCTGCAGGCAAGCCTATAAAAGTTTCAATATCTTCACTGTTACTGACATGTATATTTACAGAGTGAGTCAGATTATTTTTTCAATGAAATCAGTTTTACCTGTTCACAGGGATTTTCATGATTACGCCACCAGGTACAATACGTAATTTCGGCTGCCTAAATTTAACAGGTCGTCATCACAAAATTATTATCAATATATGGGAATTAAAATATTCAATAATCTACCAGACACCATTAAAACCAATGTACCAACTAAGTTAATATTTAAAAGAAACTTAAAACGTTGGTTGTCTGGAAAAACATTTTATGACTTGGACGAATTTTTTGAATTAACTAAGTAGTTATAAAAAATATTTTTTTCTCTTCTCATTTTTACCACCTTTATTCTCGTTCTTGTTTCTCATGATTGCTTCTACTGATTTTTATTTGCTGCGTCAGTATGCACACGTTTGGTWTACTGTTTCAGTATTCCGCTTTTTTTTTGTTTTTTGTACGCCGTGCTGTGTTTCCGCTGTGCGCGCGCGCGCCGGTGCGGCTCTCGGCTGTTAGGATTGCACCTTAATTTTGATTTGAATTAATCCCATACGCCCACGCTGGGCAAGGACCACAGTCATTGTTATTAAGTACTACATTACTGTACGGTACATATGACTGTAAGGTATTTTGTGGGTATAATAATAATAATAAAAATATATTATATAATAATGCTACCAATTTGTGTGTTAATAAAACTTTTGATTTTTAGGTATTTAACAGGCTTAAGCAGTTTGGGAACCGTTAAGCTGCACAATGGGTTGAACTTCATTCTCATCTATTCCTATACTGTGAGGTATATATAATTTGTAAGAGTTCTAATTGTATGTATATATACAAAGGCTTGGCGACAAAAAAAGAACTTCTGCAAACAAGATAGTCATACTAAGTTTAAGGATCCTTAAACACTTACGACGAAGGCAAAATTTCAATAGGCTACACATTTTGCAATCATCACAACACACTTGAACTAAAAATGCTTATCACGATTACTTGCCATTTTAATACAAACAAGGTTAGTGAGTAACATTATTTTCGTATTATCTTTTACTTTCTAACTGAGAGGATTACTTAAGCACGGGATGATTCACTGCTTTCATGTGTAAATAATTATGTACGAAACGCTATCTGAAGAAGTCTCCTTCATGTTGGTGTCTTGGATTGATGAATCATGGGGTCTAGATAGTAACCACGGAACTGAGCACGATTAGAAAGAATCTATGCTGACAAGGGCTAATAAATGTGTTATCATGTAATTTGTTAAACCTTTTATTAGAAGCGCGTAAAAAGTGGAGTAAAATTGTGGTGAGAAACTGTTTTCAATGTTCGAATCTTTCTTATATGAACCGGTATGATGAACTAGGTAAAGCAGAATTTATTAGCAAATATAACTTCATTTAACTAGTACCTACCTCCACTCACTCTMTAATTCTAAAATCTTCATACGATTTTAAATTGTTTGTTGTTCTAGAATTAGTATTTCTTTCTGCTCTTCTTTTTCAAGAACTAACTTTTTTCTTGCTAGATTTTTCTTAGATAACACAATGCTGTTCTACGATGCAAATTTCTGTAGGATTTTTTTGTACTTCAGTCAAATTCCCTTTTCGATCCAGCATGTTGGTTTAGCTCTGACTTTTCCTGCCAAATTCTTTTGGCCAAACATAATCCATAGAAATATTCTTGTTAATACCAGAATTAACTCTTCTTGATCTTTCCATGAAGATATCTTTCTTGTTCCTTTGTCTTCGTCGGAGTCACCAATGTTATTTCTTTTTATTTCTTTATTTTTCTTTACGTTTCAAATACAACCAACTATATCTTTTTTTATTAATGTTATTGTTTTTTATATATCAACCAACTATGTTTACTTGATTATGACAGATTTCGATGGATGTTGTAGAATTTTTTCTTGCATTGATTTTCAGTCTTTCAAAACGTAGTTTATGCAGATTTGCAAATTTTGACAATTCAATAACTTGTTGTCTAAATGCATTTTATATTATTATTATTATTATTATTATTATTATTATTATTATTATTATTTAAATGTACTATGTGCAGTAAGTAAAAAAAAGTAGTTTATGCATTCCTCTCTAAGGTTTCTGCCAAGTAGGCAGATTTTATTTCAGAGTGGTCACCATTTGTCTATAATTATTTAAAATGGCAAGGTAAAAAAAACTGCGTGTTTATTAAGCAAAAAAAATTACAAAAACTGTATTGTAATGACAAAATAAAACAGATTGAAAATTTTAAGTGTAGGTGTATGTGCCCGTTTTTTAGCATTTTCAGCAATTATTTTTGTGATAGACAGGACAGTGATTTCTTAGAATGGGCAATGTCCACTCTGACCCCTTTTTACCAGGGGTGACATATTGGTACTGGTCTAGTAAAGTAACTAACTGATCTTAAACAATAATTAAATAAAAAAATGAGAACTGATTAAGTCTTCTTTAAAAGTTAAATACACTTTACACAAACAAAGGGATTTTTACAATTATTGTGTATTTGTCACTAATATAAAAAAAATTGAAAGCGATTTACATGCCAGCAACACAAGAGTAATGTTAATTTAGGTCAAATAAATAATTTAGAACTGGACGATTGAAATTACAAAAGTAATTTAGTATAGTAACATTTTTTAACTTTTAACGATGTTAAAATTCCAAATAATTTAATTTTAATGATTTATTGCACAAATATAATGAATGTAAATCTTCTATTGTGTTTATTTAACAATAGTTGGTTAGGTAACGAATAATTTGTTGTTACAAAATCTGTATTTTTATACTTTTTAAATTGTTTTAAATGTTCATTACCTTTAATTAAAAAGATTTATCCTTTTGTTGCAAGTTTGATTGTTTCTACATATATTTCTGATAAAGTCAAAATAATTGTAAGAGTTTCCCTTTCTTATTAATTGTTCTGGTTCTGACGATGGTTGTTAGCAGGAAACGCTTTACCATTTGATTAATAAAGTGGATTCAACTTGAACTGTAGGTAATTTTTAAAGAAAACTTGATTAAAAATTGAATATGTTATAGATTAAAGATGATGTAAACTTGATAGAGGGATTAGGATAAAGTGAAGCATGTAAGATTTTAAGTTAATTCTTCGTTGATAGGTAGTCTCTTTGTAGTTACAACTGTAATGCAATGAGGATTTGTGGTCGTAGGTTGACTAGGCTGGGTAACTTGATGGTACCGAACCCACACTATTATGTTATAAAAATTAAAATGAGGCAATAATTTTTAAAAAGATATTTGAAAACTTGTTGGTTACATTTAAACTGCTAAATTAAGTGAAAACGCTTATGAATTATCATGAAATTAAGTTAATTTTTTTATTAAATATCCTGAATTGATTGATTCGTTTCATATTAATAATTGTATTGTATTGAATTCGAGGTATTCATAAACAAATGCAGATTATCTAGATTTGGAATAGTATTTTCCGAATATGTTCCCATTAAATGCCTTTTTATCCTTTGTCATTTTACCAGTGATAATCGCTCTTTCTTTATTTTTAAGTAATTGAAAAAAAAATTGAGATAGTTTCGTTTGGTTTATATAAAAAATTATACACTACTATAAAACAGTAGGATATTGGAATGCCAATTATCACTTCGGTTTCAACTCCTCTTCACCTGCCTCCAAATGTTCAGTATCACCACAAAATTTGTGATCTCTTCGAGTAAACCTAAAAAAGCTAAAATTAGGCAATTAATTTAAAAGCTTTTCTTTTACCTTGATTTCCCTTGTTTATAAATGATCATGCAAATTAATGGGACTGGTTGCATAATTGCCACCGACATAGGAGCCACTGGAACATAAGCTCCCGATTAGATACAGATACAGCAATTAACAACAAAGATTTACCTGTAGTTATATCTGCTTGAGGCTGGCCTAAGCAAAATCTTAGAAGAAACACTGCTATATTAGTGTTTTGAATGCCTGTTTCTATAGCAACCACCAAACAGTCGGAAGGTGGTAGTCTAAAAAGGAATGCGACGAGATAACCCGTAATATATCCACAACATRGCAGACCTAACGCTGCAACAACAATCTGTGAAAGAAGAATATAAAATGTAATACAGAATTCGAAATATTATGAAATTATTTGAAAAATACCTTTAATATAAGGACTTACATATAATACGAAGAATTTTCTACAAGAATTTTGAAAACATCATATCTATACTCACTCATTTAACACACAGAAGAAAGAGTTAAGGTAGTGGTAAATCAGAACGGATCAAAAGGATGGAATCTCTGCCCAGAAACCTGGATTATCAAACGAAAGTAAAACGCATATTGAAATATTTGTTAATTTGGATAAAAATTATATATCAATACTTGTCCACTTTGGCATGTGTTGGATAAATCAGTGTTATCTACATGAATCATAAATTTATTTTGAATAGCCTAGAATATAAATAGTATATACAATATATACGAACGATAATTATTGCCTGGAATCATATCACATACACTCATTTATAGTATATACAATAATGTTATATAACTTCTACTAAACTGCATAGATCATCTTTATTACTTGCTGTAATTATCCTGGTAATTATATTAATGGTATGTTTGTGTTTGCCGAAGTACTTTAATAATTGCTTAAATCTTTATTGAGAAGTGTGGGATACGTAAATAAATACCTATAAAAACGTTTAAATAATCCCCACGAAGATTAGGAAATGACATTTAAATGAATCACACATTTATCACATGACTGCAAACGATTGTGACTATAGGGAGGATTTCAATCTTGCTTTGATCCTTAAGTGAAAATTAATTAAATATTACGTATATGAAAAAAGAAAAATTAATTTTCCAAACCCATAATTCCTGAGAATCGGTGTTTCATCATATTTCAAAAAAAAAATCCGAAATCTTATACAAGAAATGGATGGCAACAGGTCTACACCATCTTTTAGGACGATAAGAAGAACCAAGAACTATTAGTTTACCGTTTCTAGCAAGGTTGAAATTAGGCAACAAATCTACGGACCGAACAAAGCTCAAAGTGACAACGAACTCTTTAATACTTAATGTAGAAGCAAGATTTCTTTGAAGAACCTGGTAAAAGCTTAAAATATAAGAAATACTACAACCGGCGGTTTCTTTGTGAAAAGCCTGATATTCTGCAAAAAATCCACATTTTTACGAATGTTTAGAGACCAAGAAGTAAACAGCATATAAAAATTTTGTGTTTTTGACGATACTTGAATCTTTCAAAAGCAAGGAATAAATGTACATGACAACATGACTTTCTTGTGGATTGTCAAATAGCGCTAATGGGACAAGATACATCATTTTAAACACAGGAGGAAAAGGCGTGTATGTAAAAGCGATACTGAAGATACGACTTTGATTTTTTGTTTCAAAAACAAATCGGAATCATGACAATATGGAAGTGAAATTAAGAAAAATTGTTACCACTTCTGGAAAACCGAAAACTATTTTTATTGATAACAACAATCATTCCGAACTAATTGAAAAAATCCTTTTTTCAAATTGACTAAAAGCACATGAAATCTTGGATTAATAATTAATACAAGAAAAAATTTAACTAAAATAGAACGCTTAAATATTACAAATTGATACAAAACTACAGATGAATTAAGCAGCAGTCATGTTACTTAGTTGTATAACATACGTATAGCACCTTACCATTGTTAATACAACGGGTTTGGTAACGAGATAGTGAGGAAACGTGGAGGAAAGCTTTTTCAACAATTACGCCTGAAATTCGAAAAATAAAGATTGTGCACTACTTTGAAAAGTAAGGACGTTATATTTGAGCTCTACGACACCCACACTCAATTTATTATGAATGTGTAAGTAAGTACTTACATACTGCCATACTTCTAAAAATTAAATCTCTTTTAATAAAATTTTAATAAAAGACTGAAAGTGTCTTTAAATCCAATGGTTGCACACTGCAGACAAATATACGCGATATCTGCTTTACCACTACTTTAACTAGTATCTATCGTACTCTTTCTTTTAGGTGCTAAATGAGTGAAAATAAATAAGATATAGTGACATAAAGTGGTTTGCAGCTTCTTGGACACAGTAAAATATTGTCCCTATAACTAAATTAATAATTACCAGTTTACAACCCACCCAAAACTTGTATTAACAACTTGTATTAAACGGCTGTAGATTAGTTTTTGTTGTGTAAGTTAATACACCATTTATCTAAACAGTCGTTTTCAAACAGTGTTTTGTTTTTATATAATGATTGTTAATTAATTACTTTACCTTTAACAGAGAATATATTAGAATACATTAGCTTTCATTTATTATCATGGATCAGTACACGTATCCATGGTCGAAATGAAATGAGTGAATTTCACTGTATAGGCATAATCGGCGTAATTATACTAGTGCTGTTATTTCGGAAGTACTCGAATGATTACAAGATTTAATGAAACGGGGATACTTCTTCAATAACTTGAATAATCCATGAAACGTTTCTGTTGAGTCACAGAAAGGATTGCAACAAGCGCAGAAATAATTATCACCGGAAAGCACATTATCATGATTGGATCAATCCAGGATCAGTTTCAGATCTTTCGATGGGTTGATGTCTTTGATGAAATATAAGAGAAAAAATTGGTAGTTAATACTGCACGTTCCTTGCTACAGTTTTTTAAAATTGATTCTACGTATAATCGTGTATTTAACGAACCATTTTAGCACTGATCACAAAAACTCAATCACCGCAATTCGAGTGACTATAGTTAACTATGTTGGAATTTTATATTGCTCTGTACCGGCTTACCTGCCAAGAAAATAGTTCCAAAAGGTAAAAGTTAATGGTAAGTATGAATATGCCAATAAACACCAGCAGTATCACAGAAGATATCTTCACTATTTTTGTAAGAAAATCTCCAACCTTCTTCATATATCTCTTAATAAGGAAACCGATGATCAGGGGAATTATTAACGCAGCTGCGGATGTAGTTATTTCCGAATAAGGCACTGTCAAATCTCCATTCTCGAAAATCACTCTTCCTAAAGTGAACAGCCATAAAGGCATCGTTCCAAATGAAGCTAGCGTAGAAACGGAAGTCATAGTTATAGATAGATCCAGGTTTCCATCTAGTAATACTGCGTATATGTTTGAACTGCCTCCAGGAGGTGAACAGCCGGTAAAGAAGAAACCCAGTCGCATTTCCAGGTTGTCCGGAAAAAGCAGTTTGCCCAAGAAATAACTGACCTGAAAAGAAAAATTAATAGATCGTATTATTATTTATTCATATCGTGTTCACATTTATTTAAATATTTACACTTCGTAATAAGTAGTTACACTGTGTAACACTAAACTGGGAATTCTCTTTTGCCTTTAGTAGACTATTTATTCGTTTGACACAAAAAAAATAAATTTTGATTTTGATATTCAATCAAATATATTATAGTTAAATGCAGATATATCTATTTCGCTATCATTATAGCTTATCAGTGCAGTTTAGGTCTAGTGCAGACAGCACGGCATAAAACTGGTTTTGCCTTTATACTAAAGGCTTGATATAATGTAAGTTTTTTGTGTAACCAATTATAAAAAGACTAATTTTACTGACGAATGTGATATTTGGCAAATTAAGCGATAGAAACGAGTGAAGTTTGTAAATTATATAAGTGAAATAAAATCAGATCTTTTCTAAATATGTTCAGTATAAAACCTTATTTAATTCCGCAATTTCATTAATTTCAGTACTCTGAAATCAAGTTTTTGTCAGTTTTTGGTGCATAATTACTAACCAAAACAAATATCGAATAAACTAAATAGTTCAAAATAATTTTTTAGGGTTTTTTCGACATTTAGGCCTTTATAACGCGAATAAATCTTTGCTACTTCTACTTCTCGAACAATTAACATGGTGCAAATATTTTTACCTAGCAAATTTCACACTTTATACATTGAAATTATTTAAAAAAAAACACGTTTTTACTGTCAATTTTGTAGGTTATATCCAGGGCATCCAGGATGACCACGCGCCTCCTGTAATCTCAGTAGATCTTTCTAAAATATTTTACGGACAACATTCAACTCACTAATGTGAGTATAAGATTTATTATCCCTACGAATTGTCTTGGCTTTTTTGAAGTTGAAACCACGTTCTGCTCGAGTATGTTTTGCCAATGCCGTTTCTCTAGATCATGCATCCTTTACACTTCTTTCGTAAGCACAAATGAATTTTGCCAAGTTTTATTGGTATGTCCAATGTAGGACATCAGATGCTGACTTGGTGCTTTATCTTTATTCCTCTTTTTAATTATTGACAATTTTTCAGATATGTCAACTACATGAGCAATTTTTTTGTATTATTGTTTTTTTTTTCATTTGGTAGTGTTCAATTTTTTCATTTTATGGTATTATAAAATCTATACTTTCTTTCATGCGGCTCAATTAGTTTAAAAGCTCTATCTATTGTGACAGACATACAATATAAAAATGGGCTAATACAACCCCAATTTCGCACCATGTTTTGAGGCCTTAGCATTAATACTGAAAGATGCGTCATATTCTCAATGCGAATGTTTTAAGGAAATCAAAACAAGATAATCATGCACCGCTTGCAATGTAATATTTTGGAAAAACGTAAAGCAGTTATGCACAAACATATACCGATAACATGTAACGGTTTATTTTAGGTATATTTCGAAGGACAAATATAAGTACCGATAATGCTAATCAATATAAAGCGTAACAGAATGAATTTTTGCACACTCTTAGTATAGTCACATGTAATAGTTTTTGAACGGATAATTTTAATTTTACTAAATTATATTGTAAGGTGTAAATACACATACACTGTACCACAATAGTGGTAACTTACCATTGATAACTAAACTTAAGTGTTTGTATATTTATGGTATACTATAAACACTGTAGGTAGTGTGAAGTGATCTGACCCAATGCAACGGTGTTAAATATATTGTATAATACAGATAATTTAACATTTTTTTTATAAATCACTTTCGTTTCTCTCGCTACATCTAGTTAAGTCATAATCCTAATGTGTAGTCATTGTACAGCCATTTTCATTGCATCTTCTAAAGTATATAATACGCCGTTTTAGCAAAATTTAACACACTTTTATTTACCACTTCTGCTAAACTCTCGGAGAAAATGCTCATCAAATCCTTCCATAAATCACTATACACTAAATTTGAATACAATTGCTCGATAAGAAATATTTTGTAGTCAAAGGTCAGAGCTCCCATTATTGTCATATAAAGATTAGATTAAGTTAATTAAAAAAATAAGTGGTACTCTGGTATTTAACTGAACATCAGCTAATTCAACTTCACCTAAAAGTGAAAATTACTAAACATATTATGTGTTGYGTAAAACGTAGACTTTAAACAACAAACTTATGACTCACCAACAAAGGTTACGTATAAAATGTAGCAATAGTAGATAACATAATGATTCCTGAATTTGAAATAAAATGAATTACAACAATTCATGTCAACACGGAAGTGCATCAATTACTATGACGTGACCTACCCCATATGCCAGTCTATCGCCGGTATCTGGCTATCAGACTTGAATGTGCAATGTCATTTGAAGACGGCATGAGTAAAGAATTTGAATCATGTGCAAAATTTGTCACCCCTGAACATTTAGGAACATCATGTTGAGAACCAGCCATTTTATACCTAGGTTCGCTTTGCTGAAATGTTAGAAATATATTTATCCAATTTTATTGGAAAAACAACTACGAGCGATCTTCCAAACAAATGACGTACACACTTCAGATTGTGTCCTCTTCTAACGCTGGCTGAATGAAAAAGGAACAAGAAGAAAGTGCAAAAGTGTCTGTCTGTTAATGCAAAAAGATAACGTAAGGAAATAAGTAGAGTACTTATCTATCAAGCATAACAGAAAAAACCAACCACGAAGAACAAAAATCCGTTGAATCATAAGTATACAACACAGGCAACTATCTAGTCGGAATGGGTAAATAAAAGTTCAGATAATGCAATAAAAAGAAGGGTAGCATACTAAGGAGAAGTACCTATTAAAATGAAAATTACAGCAACCATGGGAACAACTAACTTCCTAGGTAGATAAAACTTCGGAAAAACTACAGAAAAGGATTACAAATTTAAACTCCTTGTGCCTGCAACCGATATATAGAGGAGGTCAAGGATACTTTTAAAATAAAAAACACAAAAATTAGCCGTTGCATAAACAACACTAAACCGACACTCTAAGGATAATCACATGAAATAACACAACGACTAGTTACACTAACTGACAAAATTTTTGAAAAAGCATATTCCCTAAATATATTAAAAAACGCTAGCAGCACCGGTGTGCACGTAAGGATGTCAAGTAAACTTCACCAAACCAGTACAAATTTCAATAATTACCAGTAGATGCAAATCCTATGTCGGATCTTTTCACGCATTTTGGTACACTACCTATAAATGGATATTGAGCTCCAAGCCCGTCGCGTCGGTAGGGTGGCAGGGTGGTATCATAACGAATACTGTCGAATACTTAATAGAGAAAGGCCCTTAAGTAGCAAGATTTGATCTCTTATACATTTTTTCTATAAATGATTCATGCAACACGGGCGGCGTTGATTTCTGAATTATTTGAGCCGCTTTTTGTAACTGCTGCCAAACTACAATATGCACGGCGATAGTAGTGAAGGTTGCAGATCAATGTGACCCCACAGTTCCGAAATATGATCTTTCTGCAACCTTAAAGTTAATTATCGCACAAAACACTACAGAATATGTTGAAAATACACACTTCCAGCCGTTTTATCATATCAAAATATATCAAATAGTTCGACAGATGACAACTAAGCAATAGTTTTGTTCACCTTCCCGAGAGGCGGCAAATTGATTTAATCGATAATTTCCATAAGCACCCCGGATGCATGAATCATTTATAGAAACCCTGTATCATTGTGAAACTTATACATTAGCAGTAAAGAACATAAACTTTTCAGGAGTAAAAGCCAGAATTTGAAATATAATCTTACTCACAACAGGCATTGCTCCAAACTGCGTTACCAATCCTATTGCTGGACCAATTGGCCTTTTCAAGTTGGTTTTCAATTCGTCCCAGTGCAGAGCACATCCAAAATTAATGTAAAGCATAACAACCAAAACAGCCACAGATACTGTAAATACTGTATCAATTACTCCCGATTGCCTGGTAACGGTGACATCCATGCTGTCTTGGAATACAGTTTCACCACTGCCGTCTGAGATTCTGAAAGTGATCTTCGTTTGTCCTGTAAACTTTAAAGGTTAAAAAATGAGCAACTTCGGAGGGGTAAATACGCACCCAGAAAGTTTCCTGTTATAGTAAAGTAGCCGGTGTAGAAACCCTCATAACTTGCGTTTTGGAGCAGTACTTCTTCATCGACCACAGCTACGTGTGAATCTTCACTATATATGTTTAAGTAKTAGTCACCAGATATTTGTGAATTTTCTACGATGAATATAAAAGAAAATTGAATAGTTATCGATAAGTAAAGGGTACAGTGCTTCCATAAAGTAGTGGATAACATAACTTTGTTATTTCAAACTGAACGACAACATTCTAAATAACCCATTGTATAAGCATAAAGAATTAGACAAAAAAGTACTAAGATAGGATTACCTAGCCGTCAGGTGTTTGTGAGATATATATTCCATGCTGACTAGTTGAAATGTTCAGGCCAACTGTATACAAGAGCGAGATTGTTTGAAGTTAGGTTTGATGGGAGAGAGTCATGTGCTTTTAAGGATTTTACGGGCTTTGCAAAAAGGCATCAGTTAGACGTCGTAGGTAATAATTACAATTTCATTACCTTTAACAGATTGGCACATATTTTTGCAATTGATAAACTACATCAAATTATACAGGAAAAAGAAGTATTAGGACACCAACATTCTACTATCATTTCTTTTTGAGGTATTTCAGCTAGAATGCTTATTGCTCAGCTGATTATGTGAATAATACTCAAAATTACTATTAAAAAGTCGACATTATTTATACTTATTGTTCCTTGTGTCCACCATTATGCTGGATGCTTATAATATGTGGAGTTGTATTGTTTTCAACAGAACATATCAAGAAGCTTTCCCATTTGAACCACTACAATACGACCTTAAAAAAAAGGTAGCTATTGCAAACTGTTTCGTAAACAGCAATTATTTAACATGAGATATCTCAAATGATTGTAGGGTAGTTGTACCTTAGTACCATTCTTTAATTCAATATGCTATATCATGGGGCGTAGCCAGCTCGGAACAGAAGATGGGGCAATTTGACAAATTTTGGAGGTCACCATTGCATCATAAAATAATACAAAATAACATAAAGAAAAACAATATTTGTAAAGAAATAATTTTTGAATAGTAGCTGCGAATTTTTTCAACTACATCTACCACTAATGCTTAGCATTGCTAACTCATTCAATATATTTACACCAAAAGTTGATCTTAGCCATGTTTTAATTCAGCGAAGAGAGATGAATGAAAGCTGTATCAGTATGGCGTTTCTAATTGTAGGGAAAACAATTTGGATTTTTTTGAAAATCTCAAGAATATTCGGCGCTTCCTGCACCTTATCCATACGATAAGCCACAATTTACATTCTCCTTTGAGGCCTTCCAAGTTGCAAAAAGTTGCACAAGATGAGATGAAATAACCTCATTCCATCGATTCATGTTACTTGGATGAAAATCTATCAATAAAAATACGGGCGATTTTTCTGTAAAATATCTGACTTCTAAAGATGATATGATTGAATCCAAGTAAAGAATTATAAGTGACATTTTCCAAAATCCAATATGCTTCTATGCTTTTGTCGACCAGCAATGCGGGTGGCGGTTATATCAACATTCAAATGACTTGCAATATTGCCTGCGTCTTTCAAAACTTCAACTGTGACGTTCTCCGCATTTTCCCGATGATCCCTTAGAATGTCGAGCGTTCCAGTATAGCGGAATACTTTGCAATTAATGCTACTGAGACAATGAATGAAGATGTTGTTGTTGCTGCATTTCCCCCTTCGGCCAATGTAATATCGACAAAGTGATTCTTAATAACACAGATGCTTTTGTACTTTTCTGACCATCTATTCTCACACATCTTTTAGAGATATTTGCAATAAGCTTGCGTCGTAAAATGGATTCGCGAATTTTTTTTATTATCTCCTAGAGAGTTTCAACACAGTTCCGAATTTACGGGATAACGTGTCATTGACAACAAGTATCAGCTTGTGCGAGGAACAATGGAAGTACATGGCTTTCTTTGTATTTTTTGTCCCAAGATCGCCTGCACACCTTTTTCTTTCCCCGACATGTTGGAACAGCCGTCAAAACCTAACCCCCCCATCCACTTATCAAGATTTAGGTTTAAGTTTATTACAAAATCATCAATGGCTTTTGCAATACTTTTGGCATGAAGTCCTTCAAGCTTCATAAATCCTAAAATTCCTCTTCGATTTCGTCGGAGCGTAATAGAGAGGTGTTCTTTTCCAGAAATGTCTGAGGTTTCGTCAGCCAGAATGCTGGAAGCTTAAGCTGCTTTAACCCCTATAACGATATGTTCCCTGATTGAGGTAAATCATGTGTCCCGGAAAAATGATATAGGAAACAATCAAGAACGATGCTTTCGTTTTTTTCAAGTTAATTTTTGCGAAGACTGGTGAAGTAGCATGTGTACGGGAACGGCCTCCATAAACGATTTCTGTTATAGGGTGGTGTCCCTGGATTTGTACATGTGTTTTGCAAAAATCGTGCATTTGTACCTAGTAAAGGGTCTGATGATAAAAAAAAACCCAACTACCTCTCATCGAGTTGGCTAATGGCGGAAGCAGCACACAGTATTTGCAGAAGGCACCTTTGGGTCGCCTTGAATAAGCCAACCAAGGTGAATATGTGTCTAGCTACTGATGATTAAATTTGCTCTTGAGGAGTTTGGCATCTGTCCAAAAATCATAGGTTTTGGAGGTAGCCAAACGTTTTGTAGATGTTTTCTCTTATGAACCGGCTTACTGGTTGCCTTGCCGAGGAATTCTCCGATATCATTTTCATAATGTATACAATTTCACTTTCACAGTTAACGTTTTTACTTTAGTTTTACGACCATGGTGTTGTCTGTATATTCCTATATCAAATTTTTTAGGGGCGACTACCCGCCGTGCCCCATCCTGGCTACGCCCCTATGCTCTAATCAACGGACTGTTCAGAACAAGGTCATTCCGTTTAAAATAACAAAGTTGTAACTAATATCTCAATCAGTTGATGTTCAACATTAGATTATTCTCGAAACATCCTTTTTGAACCACTATTCTATGACTTCAAATAAAAAAGTTAGCTATTGTAGACTGTTCCGTGTACAGAAAATATTCAACATGAGATATCTCAAAAACAAGTAACTGTAGGGTAGTGATGACTCAGTACTTTTTTGTTTCATTCAACGCCCTTAATCGAATGCACTATAATAAAAATCGGGTCGTTCTATTTAAAATAACAAACTTGTAGTCCATATCCTCGGTCAGTTAATGTTTAATTCTTTATTTTTGTAAATCACTCATCCACACATCAAATAAAAAAGTTATCTGTTATAGACTATTACTGTCCCCTTGCATTTTTACTAACCACCAAAACTTGTTATTTTATGCTGAATCACTGCATACTGGTTTTTGTTTGAATAAAAAATAATAGATTTATTTTGGAGAACTTACCTCTTACAGTTATATTATAGTTGATTTCGACTGATTCTGCCATTTGTATCGAATCTTCCAACTCATCATGTGACAAGATCCAACTTGTCTGGGCCACGGTATTTTGGAATAAAATAAAAAATAGTACAATCGTCAGGAAGCATTGCAGTAAACAGGATGAGGAAGGCATCTGCAACGAAAACGTACTGTTCTAATAAAGGCTGTATGCTTACTCGAAAAGTGGTTAGGCCACAGCAAATCGAATGAAACGGTGGATTATTACGTCAACCTCTATTACAACCGAAACATCGAGTTTAGCGTGTTTTTCTTGCCATAACCTATACATTATCGAGGTTTACTAATGGTACTGCCTGTAATAACTTTTTGTTTGAGAATAAATTATTTAATGGGGCACGTACAAAACATATTCCTTTTTATTTAAAGAATGCGAAAATCACAAGGTAACATACCTGCGTATATCAATCAGATGCACTATGGTTTATCAATCTCTGTTAATAATTTCATTCAGGCATCTGCGTTAGGGCTAGCAATAAAAATGTACGCACACGATGTGAGAGCATAATTTTGATATAAAAATGACCTCTCAACCTGTTACTAAAAACATATTTGAGGTCATCTTTGGTCAGGTCAGGTCAGGTCAGGTCAGGTCAGGTCAGGACCTCTCAACCTGTTACTAAAAACATATTTGAGGTCATCTTTGGTCAGGTTGCCACCAGTTTAACTTAAAAACTTGCATTGTGTATAAAAATAGAAAAACGATTGCATTGCCTTGTTCTGCTATTCCTAATTACTTCCACATCCAACGAATGGGAAGTATTGTATCGCAAAAAAAAATGTTCAAAATTTTTTATTTGCTCATTCGCTTTAAAATGGTCGAAAACGCAAAAAACATTCTTGTCGGTGTGTCTGTGATTTTCTTTGTGAACACGATAACTTTCGAAAGGCTTAATATATGAACTTGAAATCGGGCAAACGTATAAATCTCAGTTACCCAAAGCGACTAGTAGGGTACCGGAAAGGGAGCGAAATTGGGGGGTAACTACCCTTTTTGCAAATTTTTATTTTGTTTTAGTATGTGATTAGTAGTATAACTGCGATTATTTTTCAATTCAATTCAATTGTGAAAATTGGAGAAAAATCGGAAAAATAATCCCCCGAATACCACACGAGCTTCAAAATTATCTGGCATTTCCCTCAAGGTTCGTTGCGAAGCGCTCGTGATTTTTTAACCTGAAAAACTTGACGACTTTATTTGTTTGCAACGAACCTATCGGGATATACCCGATAATTTTGAAGCTCTTGTGGTATTATAAGTGAGTATTATTAGTTCTTATAAATTTTCGATACAGAAAACTGTTTAGAAGATATTACCAAAAAAGTTTTCACTTAAAGAGAACGGTTTTCCTAAATATCTCCGAATATATTTAATATATTCAAAAAATGAAAATGCCATCAGATAGGAAATAAGATTTCTCACAAAAAGTTTCTTAGTAAATTTATTCAAAATTTTGCTTGCGTTAGATCATTTCAAAATTTAAGAAAGCAGTAAAAGTACTAGAAATCTATAAAGAATTGAGAAAAAAAACTATTGCCTTTCGTTACATATTTTTACCATCGTCTTAATGAAAATCAGACTTAACATCAAAAATCACCTTCAACAACACTTATGAAGCAATATATGAAATTTTGCATGAAAATGGGTATTTTGACTCCAGGGGCACTATACTAATGACCCTACCTAAAAAAGTTGAATAAATTACCATCTAGCAACAACCCGATGCTTATAAGAGGTGAGATTTCACCACCCACGTTCGGACTCAAAATCAAGTATATGCATGCACTAAAATTTAACAAAATTGTATTGACAAAAATTGCTTAGTTTAAAAAAATATGTTGCGATATTAAAATTAACAGCATTTGCTAAGCCTAGCTATAGAAGAAGCAAACACTAAACCGGTAGCATGAAGGTAAAATCTAATGTTCGAAATTTCATTATTTAACACGTATTTGTTCTTAATGTGGTACCCTTCCTTGAGTTCATTCAGATCTCTAGATTCTGTAAGGATACTTTGTAGGCCAAGTTTCCCATAGAGTTAAATCTGGTAATCTAGGAGGTCATCTACATAATTGCCGTGCATTGCAGATGTAGAAAACAAATTACATTGCGTGTAATATCTGGATCATCAGAATTATGAAATTAAATATCAAACGCTGACATTAATTATCAATTATTATTATATCTCCATCTACACAATGCCAGTTCCTAAACGCATGCTTATACGTTTAGATATTGAATTTGTCGCTTTGTCTGTTTACAACGCCATTTAAACGACACGTAGCCTGGTGAAAAAAATTGATTTCTTAAAAAGAATTTGATTGAAGTGTTATGTTGTCGACTGGCGTCATCCTAGTTTAACATCAATTGCACTTTGTACGTGGTAGTGTATTCATTTTTGCAAGATCAAGCTTACCTTGTTTGTTTTTTGTTGTTGGTAAAGCTAACAACACGGTAAGTCTAGACTGGTAATCACATAAACCGTGACTAAACATCATTAAACATCAATGGAATTCAGAAAAACCTGCCTCACAAATTTATCATTTTTGACGTCACATGGAAAATTAAATATGAATAACTTCGTTTTCATTTATTGGGAAGGTGCAAGGAATATTAGAATTGTCTTCGAACCCTAAATTACCCCTACCGTTCTTACTACACAATATACTATTATAATATAAATAACAAAACGGATGTGCTTCGTTTAAAAATATTTTCATTGTTCACAATTTGATATATATATATACAATTATATATTATTGATCATTCAAACTTAAACGATTTGAGCTTCAGTCAGTGGGAACTTGCACAATATGTGATAAATTTGCTTTTATGCGATCACAAAAATCACCAGTTCTGGAAGCTGTTGCATTTCAGAGGTGATACTTCTTCGGTGTTTTTGGGTAAAGAGAGCTCTAGGTTTGTGGAGCTACACAAGTGATGCGAAATAAACTAAGACAAAGCCTTGATGAGAGTTTCAGGGATATATTTACAAGAGATCATTTAACTTTTGCTACACTACCCAATCCACAATTTAAACAAATTTTTTTTTTTTGATAAGGAGGTATATGCACGTTCGTCTTCAAATTTAAAAGAATCAATTTTGAGGGAAAGAGATCAAATACTAAGAAATCTAGTATTCTATATTTTTGTTTCGAATTCTCTTAACATCTGTAGCAGAAAACCATGTTTATGTTTACCTTTTATGTTCAGTCATTCTGGAACTAGATACCTGCAGTAGAAATAGCTCAGAAGAAGTCTATTTAATTCTAATTAATTCATGATTCAATCCACGTTGAGCATTATGGATCAGTTTTCAACGTTTAATGAAGTCTATTTATTATCTTATTGTGATGCTTTATGTGTTTGTTATGAATAAAGGTTTTTTTGGCATAAATAATTGGTCATTTTTTTCAGCTGAAAATGAACTCAAATTAAAATATCTAATATCGGCCGACACTGATATGATTGATATACTGATGTAACTATCGGTAACAGTAGATATGTCATTTGAAAAATCATCGAAGGCGTCAAATTAAGAACGATAGTAGCGCCATCTATGTACCTAATTTGTATCTCAAAATGTGTGTGAGAAAAAACAAACAAAACAACAAAAACATGTTTAAGTGTTTAAAAATTTTTACAGCAATGTCCGCTTTCAGAGAATTCAAAATTTTTTTAACGCTCTGGTTAAAAAAGAACAGTGCCGGTACGATATTGTATCATGCAATCATATGTCTCTAATAATTCTTTTAATTTCAGTGCACTTTTTATAATACCGAAAAACCTGTTTTAATTTAATCTTTAAATGGCAACGTCTAATAAAGGTTTTATTTATTAATAAACACTATAGCACCACAGTCCACAAAGTCGCATGTACCAAGTGAATATATTTGACATCAAGATCTTACACAGAATATATTTTAGACGTTGTTGTAGTCATCAAATTATTGGTCTAAAGAGGCAAAGTTAAATTTCAGATCTTTTTTATTGATT
This sequence comes from Rhyzopertha dominica, assembly GCA_025024175.1. Classification (NCBI taxonomy): domain Eukaryota; kingdom Metazoa; phylum Arthropoda; class Insecta; order Coleoptera; family Bostrichidae; genus Rhyzopertha; species Rhyzopertha dominica. The sequence continues at coordinate 662,338 of QCXZ01000138.1, read as the reverse complement.
AAGGTTAATGAAGGTTCTTGTATATTAAGTAAAATCTACTATAAACTCGATAACATGATTATGCTTGTTTTTAAATTAATCTTTAAATGAACTGGTAAATCAGTATGGATAATAGTAAACAAATCTCGCACAAACAGTGAGCAATAACTTATATATAGTCCATAAACGAAATAGTTAAGCGAAAAATGATTAAAGTACACAAATGTCAAGTAAGATTTAACTAATATAATGAGCTTAGTTGTTTTGTAAAGGGTTTTTACTTTCGTCATCATGCAGTTTTTCATCTATTTTTAAAACAAATAATGCCAGTTGTATAAGAAAGATTTAATTAATAAATTTTAAACATATCTATAGTAGCTGGATATTTTGTATAATTCTCTTAAAAACGTGGTCTAACCTTTGTTATTCAAAAGAAAAACACACTTACCGTATTACAAAATTCCTGCAAAATGCATTTAATCACTAAGAGTGCTTTCAAGACTATTAAGTATGATTACACTGCACGCAGGACTGATTTAGAATGGAACCGAGGTAGAAGGCCATCTCAAACACTACATCTATCAAATCTGCTGGTATCAAACGGTATTTAATGCCATTTGTTCTAAGTACCAAGAATACTCCACGATGAATTAAATATAGATGCCTTGCGTTCCTTTAGGTAAATTTCCTAACTGATTGTAGTGCTTATCATGTTACCGACTCTGATACTACAAGAGCACTGTTTACGACTAAAGTGGATGGGCACATCCACCCGAATATGTCCGCCGGCTGAGAAGCGTTAAATAATTATTTCCGACGTAACGACGCGACGTTGTTGTTGCACCTAATTTGTATCTACACAACATCTTATCTCGCAAAAAGAAAGCATTAGTTTTGTATTTCCGTTGTACAGGAGGTCCATAAATATTTGTTTACTTCTTTAATCCTTGGCGGCGCAGAATGCCGGTTTAATTTTACATCGGAAAGATTAGTTTAAATGCAGCGTTTTACCAGACAAAAACGTGCTTCCTCCATTTGCGCGTATTATCAGTATAATAACAAATTAAAAAAATAAAAAAAATTGAATCACAACTTATTCTCAAAAATCAAATTTGAAAATATGTGCATTTCACAATAAGAATAGTAAAGTGATTTATTTTAAATGTTTTGACTTCTAAATTCGCCACTGGCTAGCCCCTAAATGTGTAATTAGAAGTTACCTGGCAACCTGGCTGATGGTTGAATTGGTTTTCCGTTAATTTTCAGGTGTCTGAACTTAAACAGCAACGTTGTTTTTAACTGTTACCCACATTAACTCGATACGTTTTAAATCCGGATGATAAGGCGATAAATATAAAACTGTGTGTCAATGATTCTGCAGTAACGTGTCGAATTGTAAATTATTTATTTTTTCTTGTGGAGCTTTATAATTTCGTATTACTGGGGTTTTAAACTATTTCGATTAAAAGCAATCTCTTCTGGATTTTTTTGCTTATTGTATTGAATATTAACTACATTTATATCGATGGTAAATATTATTAAAATAAATTGTGGGATAAAATATAAGTTAATTCTTAAATTAATTAAGTTAATCCTTTTTGTATAAGACAATGTAAAAAAGCCACACAATAAATTACGATTGTTTGTTATAGTATTGAATAGATAAAAGTGAAATCTGTTCTGTTTGGAAGGACGATTGGTAAAGATGCACTTATCAACAGTACGTCATGAGTATGAGCACTCGAGATAACGTGCAAAATAATAACAAAGTTTAATAGTATTATTTCTATCTTGCAGAAGTTTACGGGTAACTAGCTTATGCATATCCATTGAATTCTAAGCATTTATTTATTGGAAAACAAACTTTCATAATGCCATTTCTATAGCAATTGTCTTGTTTAATTACTAGTTGAAATAAATAACTTTTTAACTCAGTCATTTCTATACGCATACAAAATTAAGATGTTTACTAAGTACGCCTCATATTGAATTAGTTTTAGGTAAATGTGCCCCTGTTCTGTAACAACTGTAGAAAAAGAAATCTAAGCAACTTGATAATCAAGTCTATCTCTATAATTAAAAAGAATGAGAGTTATCGATGAAAATTTTGCGTTATCTAAATTTTTAGTGTACATACATGTATGAAGCTAAATCATTAAATCATTGACTGAGAGAATCAAAAATAAGGAGCGTTAAACGACTCAAGCCACAAATTTCACACTTTTAAAGTTGTTTATTAATAGTTTTAATAATAGGTAAACGTATTAGTATTAAGTCTCTTTTCTAAAACTTGATTTGCAAGAAAGGCCCATCCGTTACATTGTGCATTAAAAAGCTTCCGAATCATCTAATGGCAACCAAATAAGTTACAGCGATAAGTTACTCTGCTATTATTTGTGCAACAACATGTCATTAGGTCACTTTTCACAAAGGCTTTCTAAGTTAGATGACAGCGAAATGGATATATAATATATGGCCTTATTTAAATATATTGACCACCTTACCGATTTTTCACATTGTCCGAAAACAGGTAACGAAGCGGAATTAACAGACACTACACAGCTAACGCAATCCAGCATAAAAAAACGCGTATTATCCGGGCCAGGTATATTATTATATTGTCATTAATGTTTCCCCCCTCTTCTATTACAGAATTCACATAATTTGTTATTGGTATAACGCAGGTCACCACTGAATTACTAAATAAATTAAAAATCACTTTTGTACGTGACGACAACCTCTTTCTGAGCATTTAGGATCTCGTTCTATATATCAATGGTCGTAGAACACCGTTGATGTATTTTTCTTTTGGTCAGTACATACAAGGTACTGATCCAGTATACGACTTCCAGATATATTGACGAAATCTGTATATAACGAACCTCGTATTTTATTTGAAGGCGCGACTTCTTCATTATAATTGATACGGTATTCTAGTTTTCTTTTAACGATTCTAAATTAAGCCCATTTTCCTACTTTTAATGATTATATATAGTAGTTGTAAGCTTCAATAGATAACAGGCAGTTCACTTTGGTATATTTTATATTGATTTAAAAGCTCAAATGGGCGTTTGAAGATTCTGTATTTTAAATTTTAAAATATAAAACCAGTCAATATTAGCAGCATGCACGTCGTTGACGTTGGCTTTGCGATAGTTTCAGCTTATATAGACTTGGGTATTAAGGGTTCATTTTCCTAAGGGTAGCTAATATTATACATATTCTTATGAAAAAAGTAGACAATATTTAATACTTAAAATTGATTTGTTCTTTCATGTCGTGTATACGTCATAAAACATAAAATCACATATACGTTGTGTATTTGTTACTATTAATTAAAGTAACAGCGCTAACAACTAGCATCGACTAGGGTTGCCAATTTCCAATCCGTGATCTCCAAGACACATGGTTTTAAGGCTGGAATCCTGGACAGGGAAAAATATCAATCTGAGTTAAAGATTCTAAAGAATGAGAACAACAAGTCTTTAAAAAATAGCACCAATCATAATTACTGCCCTATATGTTTAAAAACAGTTTTATTCGAAAGCTTGCGATCGATATTTTCATGTAAGCTATTACTAACTAAAATTCGTAAAGTGTAGGCGAAAAATAATCGGAAAGGCAAACCTTGCAATTAGTAATTATCTTAGCCAAGTTATCAAGTATATTTGTTTGAAAAATACCTTAGATTCTAGTTGAATCTTTTGTCTTTCAGATAAGCAGTCATTTTCTTCCGAATATTCAGCACTTTTTAAGTGATGCTGTTCTGCAAAATATTTGGGTCTTTTTCTATCATTATCTCGAATATATCTATTCTCTCCCTCCAAGACCCAGCCTTAAAGTCTAGGACATAGGAGAACAGAAAAGGTCCAAGAGATATAATAAAATAAACTTTTACGACGGACTACATCGCATCATTTAAAATACTAGAACACTGTTAAATAGACTTTTGTTAAAATCGCTTTCCTTATTACTGTTCTAGGGTTCTGTACTCGGAAATTGCTGGTAAGCTGTGTTTGAAATGTTTCATTTATGTTTAGAAGTCGCTATTTAAGCTCTGTATTATGTGGGTGTCGGTCCAACGATGTTTATTGATGTTTTGAAAAAATTTGCCATCCCTATCATTAGTGTCGTAAACGTACATGAAGTTAGCAACTGCAAGAGCCAATTTAGATTTGTATTGACGGTAACAGTCTGCAATAGCTAACTTTTTTTATTTGACGTCGTAAATTAGTGGTTTAGATAGGAAAGTTTTATGAATTTCTGAGAATTGAACATCAACTGGAATATCTACTACAAATTTTGTGAACAGCAATTATTTAGCATGGGATATCCCAAAAACAAATGGCTGTAGGACAATGGTACCTTAGAACTTTCTTGTTTCATTGGACACCCTTAATCGAATGCACTATAAAAATGGGGTAGATATCTGGGTCAGTTGATGTTCAACTGTTTTATTACCATAAAATTTTTCTCTAAAATTCATAAATCTTCCCCATTTAAACCAGTAGGAGAATTTTCAGTGAACAAACATAGGAAGACCACTGACCACCTTTTCGATGTTTCTTAATGTGTTGCTTCTTTTTTGTTAAAATAAGAAATGTTTTTAGTTGTAACATTTCTTAATATATTTTCTCCTTAAAATTGGAACACAGGAAATCTGGTCATCCTACACAAATAGGGCATTTATTCTTCATAACTGGTATATTATTTTCAAACTATAGTATTACTATATAGTGGAAGAACAAATGGAAATGCTTTAGTTTCTTCTAGCACCATGTATGAAACAAGTAAATCCTAATAAAGATTTGCAAATAAGTGAGTTATTGTAGGGTATAAGGACTGTTTATAAGTTAATATTTTTTCTAATCTGACAAACAAGTTTAAGAAAACCCACAGTTATTAAAGTCTCTTATACCCAATGAATGTGAAAATAAATTTATGTGAAAAAAAAACATTTAACAAATACTTTTAATGGGTAGAAAGAGTACGAAAATCCTTACACTTACCTTTTATATTGCCACAAAGCCCACACAGTTTTAAATCCTAAAATTTGAAGAATGAATATAAACACTGCTCATATAAAACTAAAAGTCTATTAAAAAATGCAATACAACAGGCAAAAAACCCATATTATGTACAAAAACGTATACTACAGCTACTAATTTACATCTTGGAATCAAGAGATTGTTGGAATATGTTTGCCGTTCTCCTTGTTAAAATTTGTATCCACTTCAACAGTTGGTAGATCTTTATCAAATCCACTAAGCTTCTTGTGTCTCTGCACAATCCTGGAAACATATTTTATTGACATATCAATTAAACAAGCAATACGAATATGTTTACCTGGCCTTAACCTTCTTGTAAATGTACAACGCTAAAAGGGGGAATGGAGTCATGATTGCAACTGACACAGGTGCAACTGAAAATAGATGTAAACAACAAATTACTGACATGAACACAGTTTTTTAAATGTTTTTCACCACGGTACTAAAAACATAGCCATGGCTGTTCTGCAGCTTACCTGTAGTTAAATCTGCTTGAGGCTGCGGCAAGCAGAACCTCAGTAAAAATATTGCAATTCCAGTGTTCTGTATCCCCGTTTCTATAGCAATAGCCAAACGATCAGGTGCTGGCTGTCGAAAAACGTATGCGACGATGTAACCTAACATATATCCAAGCCATGGCAAACCCAATCCAGCTACAACTATCTGCAAACAAGAATTTCTAAGTAAATAACTTGCATTCAAGAATTGTATGGATATAATACACAGATATACAGTACAGTTAACCCAGTAGGTCCTATATGAACAATAGTTAAAATAACTTTGTGATTCGGCACCACAAAACACAGTATGACACTTTATTCTATTGTGTGAATAGCTGTAAAGATAAGAGGCTATATGGCAACAATTGTCGGTACCTGTCAAGATGCAGTGACTTTAGTTAAAAGTACCTACCCAAAGTACAAATACCTACCTAATGACTATGTACTACCAGTAATACTGGAAAATACTGATAACTGCGAAAGCAATGATATTTTTGCGGCAAGACGAAAAAATATTCACCAAATGTCATTCAGAACTAAGAAGATAACATGTAATTGTTTGAAATTCGTAAAAACATGCAAGTTTCTCAAAAGCCGTTGTTGGCAAATCCCAACAACTTCATACCGGCAGAAAAAAATTAGTTATTTTTTAATCAGTTAATATTGGCATCTATGGACTTTATAAAATTTCAGACGAATGCACCCATGTAATATCTGAAAAGAGTAGATTATTCCTTTCAGAAGCAAACTACGATAATGGCATCTCACTCAGTGCTTTCGTTTGAGAGATTTTCAGAATGGCACCAGACGCTACAAACGTCAACAACACCGGAATTATACTACTTAGACCAAATGTAACATTGACCAAGCAGCATTTATTTTCAGTACAAGGATAAACATACCCTGTTTATCCTTTCATTTTTCCGGTGCCGCTGTCTGAATTACTGCGGGCTATCAAGCTTTCTCCAGTATTTTGAAATAAGAGAGTTGCCCTGAATAAGAAAATAGCCGATGATAGCGTAAATAGTTCATTTTCATGCATACAGATTAAATTTATGGCATCACAGTTTCCTTTCAATAACATTTTTAAAAACATGTCTTTTTAGGTGTTTTTAACAAATGTGTCGCGTCAAAAATTCGTTTCGTTTCAAGACAATTTAGTCGAAATTAGAGAAAAAATGCAAGAGAAACAAAAACAACGATGTAATACCCCTACTAAATAACAATAAAATAACAAATCAAAGATAATGCAATAACCTTAATAATTGACATGGTCAACTGATGTCGCATACATCGTCACCTTACTGACTGGATATTTTCATTATGTTTAAGGTAGTGAAACTAATTTTTGTTTTGCAAAAAATAAAACATTTGAAACATTGACCACAAAAGAATGGAAAGCAAATTAATACAAGAAACTGATAAAAATAAAAAAACGACATTACGAAACCATTTTAAAATGACTTTCTCACTTTCATAGACATTTTAATATGTACAATTGTTCTTCATAGAAAAAGCAGAATCAAATTCTATGTAAAAACATACCATATTGGCAAGCGGCACAAAAAAGTGGGACCTAATGAGAAACCTTGCTCTTTCAACCCTAACAAAATTTCTAAAAAATGTTTGAAATCAATTATTTAGTAATCAAMACCTAAAAATAATACCGCATCTTTTTCAAAGACTCCTTCCAACATTCATAAAAGCATACATTGTCAAATTCGATAGTGGAAAGCAATAGCGACTAGTTTGAACGTATTTGACTTAAATTAGGTCAACGCAAGTATTAATACTCTGCCTTCTGAACAGGAAATCTCAAGCAAATGTAATATACCTGTTAAATGTATTTACATTAGTTACACTCAATTAAATTCCTTACCTGCCATGAAAACAACTCGAACAGGTACAAATTTGTCGCAATAGCAAACACGATGATAAACAAAATAAGTAGTATGGAAAATCCCTTCAGTATCCTTGCCAGGAAATCTCCAACCTTCTTCCAGTACCTCTTAATGGTAAATCCAATGGCAAGGGGTATGATTAAGGCAGCGGCGTACATTGTTATCTGTGAATAAGGGACTGCTAAATTTCCCTTTTCGAATATAACCCTTCCTAAGGTAAATATCCATAAGGGCATCATTCCAAATGCAGCTAAGGTACAGATGGCAGTCATGGTTACTGATAAGTCCATGTTTCCATCTAATAATACTGTCCATATGTTAGATGCCCCACCGGATGGGGAACATCCCGTAAAGAAGAAGCCTAACTGCATCTCGGGGTTGTCTGGAAATAGCACTCTCCCTAAGATGTAGCTTAACTGTAAAAGAAACAATTTATTTAAAATTGTCATATTTTGGCGAGTGTTCTCCGCTTATCGAAATAAAAATACTTTCGGCAGAAAACCGCAACACATTACAATCTAATAAAACAATATTTACATAACACCTTATGGTGTGTACTTTATCAGTAAATTCCATGTTGTCCTTACATACATAAATATGACTAGTACCTCTGATAACTAAAACACCTGTTATGAAGAAAGTCGTACATAAAGGGCACAAAATACCGTTTTCAAGGGAAGGTCAATTAAATGGGATTACAAGATTATAGTTATTTATGTAACAAGGGCATTACTTAGATGTTAATTCTTTATGTTCTACGGGGACAAGATTTTATAAGTCGTCCAATTTTATTTTTTACTTCAGATACGTAAATAAAATGAAAAATTTTAATATTATGAATGTAGGTTCACAAATACTTCGATTTTTTACTTTGATCTTAAGGGTCCACAGTCTTAGCAACCGTTTGATGGTACCACACGCCAAACAAGTCTAATAAGACTTGTAGTTCCTTCGTTCTGCCATTATTTAGTAAAAACCGAATAAGTAAAACTGATTCACTATTTTTAATTGTTTTTTAAAAAGATCAATTGAGGTTTTGCGCGGGTCAAATTTCTATACTTGTTTCCGTTCGCTAGTAAAAAATGTAGAAAGTGTACCCTTTTTATTTTTTTTTGTTGACTTTACAAATACAGAAAAACAATCCAAGGAAAATTCAGCTTAAGTCTTTCTTATTCTGGCTGGGTTGAATTGCTAATCTAATAATACTGTGTCGCAAGTTATAGTGGCAGGCGAAAACGTCTACATGCGTCATAAAATTTAACGTACTGAGGACCCTTAACTATATCAATAACTAGCGGGCGATTTGTTTATTTGTGAATACAAACAGTGAGACATGGTCGAAAAGTTAATGCAGTGTTGTTGCCTAAACATCTCGAGATCAATATGAAAAGGAACATATGGTCATGTAAAACATACTATTCAGGTGGGCCACTGCGGAAAAACAGACTGAGAACCACTGCGCTAAATAAATGTTGTGTACAGAAAAAAATTCGATTTTTTATAAATTACATACGTTAAACAATGTTTTTGGCACCAGCATATTGCAGATCTGATATCTTCTCATTCCAAACGGCACCAAAACCAGCAATTAAGAATTCCGCGAAGCCAACAATCAATTTATTAAAACCCAAGACGACAAGCGTGCACGCAATGTATTAAATTACACTTACCGTAGGCATAATCCCGAACTGCGTTGCTAGTCCAATCACGGGACCCACCGGCCTCTTGAGACTCTTCCTCAGCTCCTCCCAATGAAGAGCACATCCAAAATTAATGTAGATTATACTGACCAACGTTGCTACCGATCCCGTGAACACGGAATCAATCGCACGTTTCTCTCTGATGACCGTCACGGGCATGCTGTCATCATAATCGACTTGTTCGTTATTATTGTCCTTAATTCTGAAGGAAACAGTAGTTTGGCCTAAGAATATGGAAGTTTTAAGACGAAATAATAAACACATAGACATTTATTACCCAAAAAATTGCCGGTGATTGTGAAAAATCCACTGTGAAAACCGCTATCGCTTTCGTTCCTTAAATATACTTCTTTTTCTGCTATGGCTATGTGAGGATCTGCGCTTTGTATGCTTAGGTAATAGTAGTCGGGTATTTCAGTAGCTCCTGAAAATGTAAGCTGGAAATAATTCACTATTTCATTGTGCTATTGTATAGTTTATGTACTGTTTGAAATAATAGTCGATTCTGAATATACTCGTATGTATACGAGTTTCATTGGGTCTGTGCAACCTAACAGTAATTAAAATTTACCAAAACCTAATATTTACTTTATTTTGGTTTTCAATTTGTGATCGGACGGAACATCAAATATTTGGAGTACGTCAGAACCATTATCGCAGTAACAACTACACATCGTTTTTCAATTTCCATCAATCAGTATAATATGTCGTACAGGTTAATTTTGAACCTTTAATATTTTACTTAAAGAATTTAGCTATATCTAAGGGTTGATTGGTAAACATGTTATTAAAAATTGAATGTAATTTAATATTTATGTCTAAAGACATGGCTATTTGAAAACTAACTTTTTTAATTTGGTATGATTATGCAAATATAGCGAGAATAAAGAATGATGTTATGATATATTCATTTTTAACACTTCCGTATTAATCGGAAATGTTTCCTCCTTTATCGCATTTTAATGGAACATAATATAGTTTGAGTATAAACTAGTTTTTTTTAATCTATATACTGCTTAGAGATTGACAATTGGAACTTGGAAATTATAATGCATAAATGTATATGAGAGCTGATGCCCACACTGCCATTTAAGCGGAACTCTACGAACTATGCGGTGTTATGGTATTGCTGACTTCAGTGCCAGTCACATACACAACTTGATTGCCAACTGATTGCAAAAATGTAATTCAAGAATATATTTCAATCAGAAAGAGACATACCGAAGTTTGTAATGTAACATCTTATGGACTAAAGCAAGGAGACCCAAAACTATTGAAATAATCAAAGACGTCTTGGGCCATACACTAGTTACCCGGAAGTGACAAGATGAAACTCTTGCTACGACTCAAGTTTCTCAAATTTTAAGCGCAACAGTAAACCTGTCTTCTTTATGTCAACGCCTCAGTATGAAATATTTCAGAGAAACAGAACTGAAATGGTTGGAGGAGTATTGTATGGTTCTCAAACCTCTAGATCTTCTTCAAGGTCAGGATCGTGTTCATTATGGATTCATTCTTCCATGCCTGTTGTCACTCAAGAATAAATGGGCGAAGCTAAACCTTCAAGAATTTAGTTGCGGTGGTGAACTTCTTCCGACAACTTGCGTACAAAGCTTAGAAAGGAGGTTTTCCGACATACTCAACCTGTTTTCGAAAGAGGCCGTTATATCCGCAATTGTGCATCCCAAATTTTATTTGCGTTGGTATAATGTTATAAAAATAGCGGCCTCACTGTGGATACGATGATAGCTGCTGCCGAAACCTTTATTGGCCTTGGTACATGACGAAGTTGGGGAATAGTTCAAGTGACAACTGATGGATTTTTTTTATTCCTATGAATTACTACAAGACCCATCCCAAAAAGTCGCACAATCCATGAAGGAACATGAAAAAATTAAAGCAGCCAAACTAAAATTGGGCTGAAGTTTCTTGATGGCAAAATCAATAGCTTGAATGCACTTACTTTCAATCATGTGCACCCGTGAAGTTATATATTCGTAATAAATATTTTATTCAATCGCCCATTTTTAATTCGCGTTACCTAAATTTTTGAAATTTTCAAATATTTACCTTGTCTTGTCTTATGACATGTACTTTAGAAATACGATTATTAAGTACTTAACACTGTACTCGGAGTACTTTGCAGTTAGTATAGTATTTTATACTTTGTACTCCTTCAGAATTTAGACAAAGTACTTTGTACTGGGTACTCGAGTATATTTTACCTGTAGATACTTGGCCCAGCTCTGCTAATTGTATTGTTTTGCTAACTCGAAGGCAGTTCTCGAAGTTCTGTCGAATTATTGTCAATTTTTTATTCTCACTTTCTTGTGATATTATAACTGATATTAACAAAGAAAAAAGAAACAAATGATGCAGCTCTATATCTGCAATGAACAAGCGTTGTGTTGTTCGTATAAGATTGGTAACTTAGAATGTATCGTTGAATATTATAATCAAATCTTATTGATTTCAATGCCCTTTTAAATGTTATTCGTTTACACTTGCATATATTCAAGTACGAGTTATTTGTAATTCAAACTTATCCGCAACAGTACAGTAGAAATGCGCAATTTTGAAATCGCTAGTCATAGCATTATAGAACATGATAAACAACAGTAGGACGTCCGATTTTAACATTAAGCAAAATGCACAATCCTAATATAGGTATTAGGTCCCAAAGTCAGTCAAACTCAAAGGTTCGACCGATTGTCGTTTTCTAGACTGAGAATAAAGTCATTCAACTACATTTTTTAATCGTTTCATAAAACGTCTAGCAAGTTGATTTAAACTTTTCATGGCAATATTAGCAAAAGTAATATTCTGCGCGATTATTCAACTTATTGACACTAGGTCAGTGCATGAATAAATAACAGGCTTCTACACTTGAAAAACGAGCTGCCTACATATGAAATAAACATACAGCGATACAAATCAGTAAACAGTACTGTTCGCACATGTACGTCAGTAAGGTAATGGATAAAGAAAAAAAATGGTTACAAGACGGCTGAACTTGACAAAATCTGGTGTAACTTGCAAGCAACGGTAGTCAAGATTCCTTGAAACAGAGGTCGAACTCCAAGGTCGATTAAAAAAGGATTTCTAGAATCTTGTGCGAAATAATAGCGTCTATGACGACTACATTTAAAACTGTTTGCCATCAGGTTAACGGCTATAATTATGCATGCGTGCAATGAAGTATCTATTCAATTCGGTGTAATTTTGATACTATACCAAAACAGACGTTATCTACAATTTCTGTTGTTTTGCCAAGTAGCTCTACACTTGAGATAATAGATAAAATGATTTTGAAATAAGTAAATATGAGAAATTACACACGATAAGTGTAACAAAAGTCTTTATAAATGAAAATTGTCGTAAGATTACAAAAATTCTACAAAGCGTCTTCAAATCTGAATTTGCAAGGCTGTTATATTTCGTCTACTACTTGTAGGAGGTATCCAAGCTATACAAAAATGGATTTATTTATAAGCGGTGTCAATACCATACAATATGTAAAAGATATTTTTATGTAATTGAAAATAGTGCACGCCTGAAATTAATAAAATACTACTACTTTAACTATTTACAATCGGCCACTTATTCCTTGTAGTTGGTCTTAAATAAAAAATTTAAAGAAGCAGTGGTAGAGTTAGAGTTAGATAGAATGTGTTATTCAGATTACGAGGAATATATGCAGATGAGAATGCACATTTGAACTCAAAAGAGCTATTAAAAAAGTTTCTTGCACAAAATATTATAGAGGATGCAAATCATAGAGGCGAATTTAATCAGCACAAAACTAGAAATAAAAATGGACAATTATTAGATAAGAATTAGACACTGCCATAAAGAGTACAAACATAACAAATTTACGCGATAAATTAAGATTCTTAGACAGAGCGGCCATTCAATCTATGTATATGTCACATAATAACTATTCCCAATTTTCCGAAATGATAGAGGGCACTTTTTATTAATAAACTAGTGTCTGGAAATTTCTCAATCTTTAAAAACAAATTCGAATATAATAGGAAAGAATAGTTAGCAAATTAAAGCAGTCAAGGAACATTGAATTAGAAATAGAACTGCATTAAACTGTATAAAAATTGTTCGAATTTACGACCGCCATTTTCGATACATAAGTTGTAACAATCACGAATTCATCAAAGGCCACTAACTCTTCCTGTTTGTGTGATTTAATATGACCCCAAATACAAAAAAAAATGATTGGAATCATATGTGACGAACATGCGGGGCAACAAATCCCTCTTCTACATTTATTTTCAACAATGCTAACCCAAATATTAACAGTAAACTTGAATTAATGATGTAACCTGTAAAGAGCATTAAAATTTTCTTGGTTCCGAAGGCGGCTGAACCTGGTCTTCAAAGTCAATACTTTAGACAGTACAATTCGCTCCCGAATCTTTTTTCAAGATGAAAATTACCAAAATCGTGATTACGTCACATTTTGAGAATTATGTATAACAGGGAATTAACATTCGGACATTTAAGAGCTCGCTATCATTTAAAAAATTAGGATTAAGTAGTTATTCTGATGTGGTTACCATGTAAACGGCCTAATGCTAGATAAAGTCAGATCACTATCTGCTGGTAGGAATAAAATTTAAACAGGAAATACCAATCATGAAAAATTGAAGAGAAGATAAAGTGCAGAACAAGACGATTGTTGAATTAAATAATACAGCGTAGACTACCAAAAGAAAGATAGGCAAAGAACCTATTTTTAGTTACAGTTATATAGTACGTTTCATTTAATCAGTTTGTTTTACCCGAAATTCAATGTTTTTAAACTTAAAAGCAACTTTCCAAAAAGCTAGACGACAAAAAGGACTCCAAGTGAATTTCAATTATGTAACATCTATCAATATTATGTCTAATTTGAAGCGCCGGAAAGTTTCAGTGGGCATTAGCGGTGCCAAAAAAATTAAATTTCATTATCGCGTCATTGCAAAATTACTCGGAAACGGAAACAGGGCGTCTATTATCTTATTCATTCATAAGGCAGATGACGTCACAAACTAGTTTACACAATTAAACCATTTATATCAACGTCTCTGATATTCAAACACTTTGTAGCAATAAGTGCAGGTTTTTGCCCAAAAAATAATTCTATCGTTAGAAGTTTAGGGAATGTTAAAGTTACTTTTCTAAGATAACTCGACACCGTTGCTCTCATCACCAAAATATATATAAATTGATGATGCCTCGTCACATAGAATTTTAAAGCTTTTTTTGTTTAATAAATAATTGATTATTTATACCTAGATGAGAAATTATACTCCGACTATCGCTAGAAGTCCCACAACAATAAATTCTATGTTAGTACTCGCATATCTGCAAGGCATAGAGAAAAAAAGCTAGGTGCAATACAAAAGGTTAGGTATAAATATTCATTCTAGTCAAAATTGAGAACTCACGTTGATCATTTATGTAGTAATGGGCTACTTTTGTAGACTTAAAGATAGAATAACTGCCAAAAGCTTGAGTCAATAATTATACTTTTGCATCTTCAACCGTCGTATACTGAATGACGACGTAGGGTGGTGAATGAATTTCAAAAGACAATGAGTTGTTCACAAGAGTCTGATTAAGATTCTTTTTCATAAACCAAGATTCTATAGCTTAGAACAATTATACAAAGAATACTGATGAATATTCCTTTAACGTAATCCTTTAGATCATGCAGGATCAACCAAACATATTTTTTACTAAATATTTGCTAAAAAATACTTGTCACCTTTCTGTTAAGTTTGTGATTGAAATTTGTTGTTTGTTAAAGGTATAATAAGTATGTAAGATGTATGTGTGATCAAAATATGTATTAATAGTAACAAAACCTGTTCATAAAAATTTCAATACGCATGCACCGTTTACTTGGTTTTTCTGGATCGATCATCTTTAAATATTGGATATTAGGTAACTATTTAATAGGCTTTGTTCTCTTAAATAAATTAAATTTAAAATGTTCTTAAAAGCACTGAAATCGTCTCCTTCTAGTCAATTTCTCCCTCCACAATTTAAACAAAATGCAAAATATTGAAGCCCAACTTTCTGTAACGGTAATTCGATGTGCTGATGCACTCAACAGCAAATAATTATCATGTTCATTCGAACACTTGAACTTGTTGCCTTGGGGATAGGTTAGAAATTCGTGTTGCCGAGCTGCGTATGTTGTCGGAGATAGTGAGACCAGATTAAGTATATTTTAGCAGTAATTTAGTTAAATAATTTGTTTCATGCCTTCTTCCACCATACAGAATTCATATGAACTACAAGTATTTCACAGTAGTCTTGAATAAATAGTTTAACAATGAAGTTTAAATCTAGATCGTTCTCTCATAGTCTGATGATACTGATGTAGAAGAAGAATGTAGTATATATTAGTGGGTAGCGTGGTAGCGAACAAGTAGCAGAGGACTGAATCGTTTTCTGATTGAAACCCTCATAATTTACAAAAGGCTAGTACCGTTTTTTTTTTTCAGTTTACTAAATGCACTAATGTAAATAATGAAAACAGCATTTAAATGATGGATTACAACATGACGCTTTTGCTATTTAAAATTTTTGAATTAAGAGTGACTGTGCCGATTTTAATTTTGAAAAAAAACATTACAAGGAGTTATTCAAATTAATTAACTACAAATAATCAATTTGTATACTTCTTTCTATTACCTATTCGATAGAAGAAGTATATCTATTGTAACCCCGAATTGCCATTTATTTTTGTCCTATTACAGGGAAGTATATACATATAGGTAAGTATTGTGGTAATTAAAAAAATAGTAGACCATAATCTTTACCATAATGGATTGTAGTTATGTTTACTACGCGGAAGAAAAAACAATACTGGGATCGCCAAACTTACCTATAACAGACACATTATAATTGACATCAACAGCCTCTTTCATCTGAATCGAATCAACCAGTTGATCATGTAAAAGCGTCCAATTTAAATCAGCTACGGCTTTTTGCAAGAAAATCAACAAAAGCACGACGACGATGAAGCATTGTAGCATTCCAGACAGAGGACACATCTGAAACAAAACGAAAAAGTGTTAGGACGGACCCCCCAAAAGTCGATATTCAAGAACTTCCAAGGCTTCTTGGAAGTCAAACTGAATTATTTAAAGCCAACAAAATTACGTACTAGGCGACCCATGGCTAAGAAGGGACTGCGATGCAGCGGGGCTGATATTTCCTTCTTAAACTTTGGTTTGGTACTGTTTATCATGGCGGTCAGATAATGGGCTTTATGCAATAACAAAACTGTTTACTATGTGCGTGTATGTAATGCAGAAGTACAACCGCAAGAACCGCAATAAATACGTTAGTTTCCAGAAGATACCATATTGTATGAAAGCAGTAACTCGATTTTTTAAGAAAATAAACAAGCTATATTAAAAATTTATAAAAATATTATGTAAATATTTTATACAGAGTGAGTTTTTTTATGTTCTCTATAGGCATCCCTGTAACTAGCGGAGCTAGAGAAAACCTTTACTAAGATAAGAATTACAGTTTAATGAGAACACTTTAATGCACCTTTTGTTTTTTAATTGCTACCACGGATAAAAATTAATAAAAAAATTAAAAAACTGTTTTTGTCCAATATATTGAACTGCTCATTATTAGTCGTACAAAAAATATTAAGACAAAAGTTGTAGCTAATAATGGTCTGAATAAAACGGTGCCATTTGTTTTTTTTCTACAGACTGCCAATTTCGAGTTATAACATAAACTTGTGTTTTTTTTAATGAGTCATAGTTGGTCATAGTAAGCCATGAAAACGAAGAAACCGTTGTGACTTCACAGTTCAGTGTGTCGTTTTTTTCTTATAATTTGCCTGTAGTTTTAATATAAAAAAGTATAAAATTGGGTGTGCCACAGAGTAGTATGCAGACTCTATTGCTCATTGTTTTGTATTGTAGAAGTCATTCAATTATTTGTATGAATGATTAAGTACAAAATAATTTACTTTTTTAATATGTGTACTGAGAGTGTAGAATTATGACTTTCACTCGTTCCACAATGGGTGATATACCCTTGAAGAGAATGAGCGGAATTCTGGACCTGGATGTTCTAATTGATTAAAAAGTGTTATGACAATTATGTTTAAATGACGGCAATCAGCTTCTATAGAACATAGGGTTTGCTGTAAGAAGTTACACGAACCTCGGTAATAGTTTTACATTTATAAACTTACTGACTCAATAGGCCCAAACTTGAATATTTTTCTGTAGTTTGGAACCATTTTTGTGCTGTATCTAAAATTACCGGAGTGGGTTCAAAAAATTTTAAAAGTCTCGATCAGAACATAACTTACTGTGGTCTTTTAGATCTTTTTTTATTCGATTCTTTAGTGTAGCGTCGGACTATATCTGATTTTTTATAAAATATTTCAGAACACTACTAAATGCAACGATATTATATCACTGATTAATTTTAGAATTCCACATAAATCTGTTGCTTTAAGTAGGTACAACATATTTACAGCAGGTTCAGTTTTCGAGAATAACTGCAAAGGCAAGATGAAGAGCTCTATTTATTTCTAGTCTTTTTCGAATAGTTCTACAATTAACATCTAACCTATAATTTCTCCTTTAATTCCAGAAAATCTTTTTATTCACTTAATGGTATTGTTCTCTTTTGTTGTAACTGCAATGAATAAAACTGTGTAAAGACCGATTTCCATTGCAAAATGCATTTAATTCTGTTTTACTTCAAAGGAAGTTGATAAGCCTTTTCCTATGTTCATTGTTAAGGGATTATTACTTTAACGCTTTACTAATTATACTGCTTTTATCGCTTCAACTATTGGTGAAACATTAATGCTATTGAGATAACACCTGCTTACTACATACTTTCGATACCTATAACATAAAGATATCATGACATACTAATTGTTATTTTCATTGTCATTTACTATTTTACCTTTGTCCAAATTTTAAGAAGATTAATTCCCATTGTTAAGATTTGCGGATTTAGTCAATATTTCTTAAAATGGTACGACGACTATACATTACATTTTCTTAATATATAATATTCAGATAAACGCGAGATTACTTCTTAAACCTGGCATCCGGGGGTATTTTTGGGCTGATTTACAAATTTGGTATACCTTCTAGAGGGATGAATAAAAGCTATTGTCCGCGTTTTTATTCGTGTAACATACGCAACAAAAAAGAAAGCTAACATCGTTTTGGGTAAGTTAACTGTCTACTTTTATGTCAGACCAAAAATTATTACAGACGGCATCGAAATTAGAGATTTAATTAACAGATTCATTATTACTTCTACCTGTACTGGGTGTTCAAAGTTGTCAGAACAGCTCCTAGCAGCTAATTTTAGAAGTCCTTCAAAGTGCTTTTCGAAAATGCGTTGGACAAAGAAATGATTTTTTTCTTGAAAAATTAATTATTCATCAGCAAATGTTAAATAACTTTAAATACGGTAACTTTTCATTTCCTTAAAAATTCAAAATGGTTTTTGTAGGTGATGCTCGTAAATAGATTTTATTATTTTAATAAAACCAAAAACCAAATTGTTTTCAGGCACCATCAAGAAAAGTTKGAATTCAAGATTAACTTGAAACATGAAKTAAATGGAAATCACTTTAATCAACTGAAATTCTGTGAAAACTTATCAACCCACGTTTCCTTTACAATACTTGCTTATCAAAAAAGTTTACATTTTTCTTAAATGAGGCAGCAAAAATTTTAACTTGTGGGCTGAAATATTAAGTGATCATTTCGTAGGTCCCTTACTCGAATTAGTCATCCGTATGAATTATCGAGAGTGGTTCGCTTTTATTAAAATACCCGGTATATGCTGGTGTTATACTGATTTAGCCTTGACATTATACGTTGTATATTGTATATCACATGCTAATTAAATAATCATTACAAATTATCCAATGTAGAATCGTTCTAACGTTTCGATAAACAGTGATAAGTTTTTCACATAATCATAATAGTAATTCTGAAAAATGCTGATGTGTCGTTTCACTGATAGGCGATGACTTCTGGGATGCTCTCCGAGTTCGTGCTCCCGGCTAGATTCTTGCCCGAGGACTCAGCTTTTGGCCAAATCTATTTCGCTTGACACTTCGTTTCATAGGTACATACTTTGTTTCCTTGAGATCAGCTTTACTCCATTTCTTGGTTCTACTTCAAAGCAAAGGTTTATTTTATTGTTTTATGTTTTATATACACATGTCTGTAGTTACTTTTTTCAATAATAATTACTCTGTTTTATAAATTTATTATTGTTCTTTTTAGGTGCAAAAGTCTTTTACTTATATAAATATGAAGCAATCTTTAATTTTTACATAATATCTACGTTTAAATCTTTGAATAAAAACGCAAAACTATGTAGCTTTAACTATTCTGTATTAATATTTAATTTACGTTCTCTCGTTATTTATTCAAAAACGTTCATTATAATGCCTTGTTTATATATTGTTAGATATATAATAGGTAACTACAACACTTTTATGAGCTCCGGGCAAAATTTCAAAACTCGGTGCCTGTCGTTTTACTTCAGTCCTTTTTTGATAAAAAGTTAATACCCTTACATTATCACAAAAGATAAATGGTCCACGTTTGATAAACGAGGTACATTGAATGATAAATCATCTAATGACCTAATAAAATTACAAGTATAAAAATGGTAGTTGTGCACGTTTTATTATCTACTGTAGGTATACATTTTTATCATGCAGATAAGACAAAACCACTAAAATCTGCAATCTCACGTAAACGCTCATTACATACTTAATCAAAAACATACAATAAGTTACGGTGATTACCTCCATTACATATAATTTTATACTAAAACATTTAATGTGCGAACGTAAAAATTAATATGAGTGTATAGTACCATGTTTTATAGGTATAGGTATTTCTTCTGTGATAATAAAACTCTAGGCTATAGTTCACAAGCGTCTATGAATAGAAGTCATCTAAACTTACAACATATAACCAGTAGTAACTGAAACAATTTACAGCTGCATATTTGTGTCAATTCTGTTGTATTATTAAACACATTTCTTTTAGCCTTGACAATGGTAATAGCCGACGAGTCGTATAAATAACGAGCATTTCATTCGTTATCATTAGTTTACGCAAGTAAATTATTAATGTGTTAAATTACTAGGACAGTTTGCATTCGACCGTTGCATTAATTTGCGATAATACATTAATATTTAATCACTTCAGACCAAAAACAATTTGAAAGGGATGCTTCATTTTAACATGGTTCAAAAAATCAAAATCAAAAATAAGTTATTGGCATCAAAGGGTTGGTCACAGATAGTGTACACCCGGCACCGAAGCATTATCACTAATTCCTTTGATCCTATAGGATATCTCGAAATTACACCAGTCATAAAATGCCACAGCTAAATCTCTTAGTTACAGAAGTATAAGAAGTTAAAGCTGTATTATTTGCTATTTAGGAAACCTATTTTTAAGAGATGCTTAAAATGTGCTCTCTGAGCATAAATGCAAGCCTGTCGCCTACGAATTATGAACTCATAAATACGATCAATGATATTGGCATAAATGGTGTGATTTGCGGCATCCATATATCATTTCGAGTGAATATTTTCAACTTTTATTTCAACACTGTAAACTTGCTTTTTGTGATCCCAAAAATAAAAATCTAAACGGCTCAGATCTAGAGATCTTGGCGGTCAAGCAACAGATCTCCCTAATCCATCGGTTAGTATGCGTTCGACCATTCAATTGATAGTTAATTTTCACAGCCATATTTGCAATTCTACAATAACTTGTACTGCTTGTACTTATTCTGCGTAGCTTTTATACAAAACAAAATAGTTGAGAATAAATAGAGAACGCTGAATTCCTGGCGAAAAAGCCGTTCATTCGAGGACGATGACGATTAAAACTCTGAAGGGATTGTATCCTCCTCAGAAGGGGTGTGAAAAAAATTCAAAAGGAAACTAGAAAATGTCGTGTAAACAAACATTGATTTTTCTAATTTGTCGCTTCCACGTAGCGAGGGTGGCTCGTTTAAAAAAAAAACACCATGAATATAAGTTAGTGTGCCAAAAGTTACTAAATCCACCGTTCACTATAAAATAATTTTAATACTTCTAATCTTCATATCAATACAATTTATTGAAGAAACTTAAGTTTAATTAATAACTAAAATAACGTATTAACTTTGTTTTAATTTTCGCCGGCTAAAAATTCTGACTTTCCTTTTAACGCCGCACATTGACTTTTGCACGGCCTCACTCGTGATTAGCTTGGTACACCGTATCCACTTATTCTCAAAGTCAGCGAGAGAAGTGGCTTCTCTGGATGTTTTTTTGAAGCTTTCGTTTGATATTAGCCCAATATTTTTCGATTGGCCTTAATTCTGGACAATTTGGTGGATTAATGTTTTTTGGCACCACATCCACAAAATTGGTTTTTGGTACCATTCCACTGCCTTTCTCGAATAGTGGGATTTCGTTAAGTCAGACCAAAACAATACCGAATTCCTGTGTTTTTTTTTTATAAAAAAGGTAATAACCATGTTTTCAAACATTCAACCATATAGATTTCCATGTTTATAATCCAGATGGTCACAAAAGGTTTGCTTTTTTAAGGCGCATTGGCAAATTGCTTGCCATATGAGGTACTTTTTGGCAAATTTTTCTATTTATGTCGTTGTCTCAGATTCATTTAAAGATGCTCCTCCAACGCGACTATAGTACTAATTACCAGGCAATGACTTAAAGTTTGCCTTAACATAAGTTTCATCATCCATCACAAGACATGAGTCGTTTTCTCTATAAGGAGGAAATACAAAAGCTTTGCCCTTCGAACCGCTCGATAACGTTTGTTTTGGGAATCTTTTCTTTGTAAAGCTTCAATATCACATTTTTTAAATATTTATTACATACGACTGACTGATTCCTTTTTTCTTGGCTTCATCGCGGGTTGAAATTAAAGGTGTTTGTGTGTACAGACGACGAATTTCTTTCTCAAGTTTTCTATTAGGTACGCAAGTCGGTTTACCCGTTCGGCTCTTTCTAGCGATAGTTCCTACTTCCGTGATTCGTTTTAAGCACCTTTGAACAGTTCGTTGTGACGTTTGACACATTTGCGCAGTTGTTTTGTCTAAAGACTTGTATTTTCACTCCATTTTCTCAAAATTAATGAACGAACGTCAAATTCTTTCGTTGTCATTTTGAAAACTACGTGTTTTATTCTGTAAATTGTCTAAGGCTATTATGTTTATTAATAATAATGGTTTCCCGAATAATGAACTTGGTGTAAAAATACAACGTCTTAAACCAGCGACAGTTTAATAGTGATCAGGCTTTAATTTATTTATGTTTATTTTCGTACATATATGTATAAAATGATTCATATTTATAACCCATTACCTGAAGCAAGCTGATGAGCAGCTCGTGTTTCACTTAATGTTAAATGATCTATTTGAGAATGGTATAAATTTGAGTACCACCCATCGCTACCATGTTTTGTTATTTTATAGACGACGTGTCCTTTTCAAAACTTAATATTTATTGAAGATCAAAAGCTCTGATAATGCTAATCTAATGCGGGATCTGCTGTCAGAATTTGTTAAATTTTAAAAAATAGTTTTATGCATTTCTGTAAATTCGTGTAGGGCGGAGCGTTCGTTTTCTGCTTTACCAAGGCTGAAAACATATTTGAGATCAACAATGTCACAGAAAAGTCTAAATAATTTGGCTTTACACTGCATATTCATAAAAATCATAATATTGATTTAAATATAGGCAAGAGTGCTAACTCATTTATGAATGAAACAGAAGTTGGGCGAAATACCTTCTTTGTTGAATAAATAGGTACTTATAAGTTTTATTTTTATATATGTTTAAGTAAAAATGTATTTTGTTTTTGCTGCTAGTTTATTATTATTGTTTATCACTGAATTTTATTGCACTAGTATTTTCTCCTATTAATAAAATTATTGAAAATGTTTGACTGAGGTAATACGGCGCAAGATTTTGAAAATCCGGCGCGTATGCCTTGGTTTGTATTATGCACCAACCTGGCGCATTTTACGAGATGAACTTGGTTTAAAGGCATATAAGATCCAAGTAGTCCAAGAACTGAAGCCGGCCGATCTTCCAAATCGACACCGTTTCAGTCGTTGGGTTCTTGAAAAACTTGATTGATCCACTGTTTTCAACAAGAATTTTGTTTAGCGTTGACGCCCGTTTCTAGCCTAACGGGTACGTTAATAAGCAAAATTGCCGTACTTGGGCTCAAAAGCAACCAAAAGAGGTTCAAGAGCTACCATTACAACCAGAGAAAACAACGGTTTGGTGTGGTTTGTGGGCTGGTGGAATTATCGGTCCATATTTCTTCAAAAATGAGGCTGGCCAAAACGCAACTGCCAATGACGTGCGTTATCGCGCCATGATACCAGAAATTGAAGGCCGTGATCTTGACACATTTGGTTCCAGCAAGACGAAGCTACTTGACACACATCCCGTGAAACAATGGGATTTTGGCTTTATTGTGAGAACAATTCGGTAAGCAGTTAATTTCACCCTTCGGACCGATAAATTGTCCGCCTAGCTCTTGTAATATTGCACCGTTAGACTTTTTCCTTTGGGGCTACGTGAAGTACAAAGTGTATTTAAATAAGGCGGTGACAATTGAAGAATTGGAAGCCAACATTACTCGCGTAGTTATGGACAACACTTGAAATATATAGATACCTCATAAAATTGATTTTTCAATTTTTTTAATTACTTTTAAATGAATTACCCATTATAATCAAATCTATAATGAAATTGCTCAAATCAAAGCTTTAGGAAAGAGTTGGGAAGTAAAAAACGTTATAACATTAGCTCATGTTTTTGAAAAGGTACACGGGAATAGTTTCATGAAGAAAACTAAGGTAAGGATAAAGCCAGCTCATCGATGCGATAATCCTTCTAAGGTTTATACAACCATGGTCAAGCATGGAAAGATTCGAGAAAATTTATACACCTTTTTATCTGAAACTGAACGGACTATTTAAAAATTACACGTTTTCTGGTTCAAAGTAAAAGTCCGATTTAATGAACTAAATGCGATATAAAAAGTTGCTCCTCATATGAATCAGTAGTCTTTAGTAGATTCTACCTTATATTAAATTCAGTTTTAAGAACTATTAATCAATTGATCCCATTAAATCGAAATTTAAAAAAAGTCAAAGAGAAACGTTGCGATAAATTACCTCCTAAACAATGTATTTATAGTAGTGGTGGTTCTTTGAAGTGAGCAGAATGAGCAATGCCCATTATCCAACAAAACCAAGAAGAAAGAAATAAAAAAATACATAAAGCTGGATTTTTTTTAAACAAATGAATGATAACGTTCGTTATATTTGTGACAAACATAAGGTAATCGATAAACATGAGATTTAATCTTTAATACGTTTCCCAAAGAGCACAAGAATTAAATTAGTAAAAGGCATAAAAGCAAACAATATCCACAAAACATAAAGATATACATACCCGGCGATGACTCATATCCGCAATTTTTTACAAAATCACTAAACGAACACGCTCATCTAACACGTACCAACAAAAAAATGACCGCATTTTTTGTCGGGCATATCGATGTACATGACTGGTACTCTTTCACCTACGTGCAAGCATTCACAAGATAAGAATAGATACTTAATAATTAAACATAATAGTTAACTAGATAATGAATTGGTGCGGATTCAAGCAATCAATCAATTCAATTTATCGAACTCTTGGTAGCATTTCCCTAAGGTGCCAAGATTCTGCAATATACATTTCATGAAAGGTTAAATATAGATGCACTTACCCGGATTAAGACTGCCGGGCGTGGTCAAGTTAATTTGCGCAAATTTAATGGAATTGCTCTTATACAAGTTAAATAACGCCTTATTGGTGTTACTTTTTCGGCGACTTTTTGATGGTGTTAATCGCAGCGCCACTCTATTATTACGTTAGAGAACGGATTCGTTTTAACGTCACTTAAAAACTTTGATTTAGTAATTTAGTGTATTTCCTATAAAATACAGTTCTAACGTGATCAAAGTCTAAACAACGAATGAATCGGAAGAAAGTACAATAACCCTATCCTAGGTGCCTAGCTGATGGATTCGCTGATGCAGCGTGTGACATCAGCTCGCCGCGGCATCACAGAGCCCGGAAGTGTAAGGTAGCGATCCCGGGACGTATTTGGGCCAGGGGCGTACTCAGGCACATAATTCCTCCCTCCTTTAAGTTGAACGGCCTCGTTCAGTTCTGGCAGTGAGGTCTTGTAGTTCAGTTTCCATCATCTCAGCCTGACTGGTGTTAGCACAGAAAATTCTGTAACATTTTGTTCTAAATATAAACATTATAATTAGGATAATAATCAGGATTAAAAGTATAGCTCCTGAAATTGTGTAATGTACGAGATGAACCAATGGTCTGAGATGAATCTTCATTTATCTTCTGTAGATCTTTAACGATTTCGCTGAGTCTTCTGAGATGAATTTCTTCTAATTTTATTCGGTTCTTGACAACTTGCAGTTTTCTTGATGTATGCAGGAATCTCAAATACGAGTTTAGATTTCATGAATTTTTGACTTTTAGTTATTACGGTGCAATTACTTTGAATTAAACTAGAAGTATTTATTACAAATCTATTAATTCGTAGTTCGCGGTCTTCAATGACGTCTGTAGCTTTACTGATGATAGTATTGCATTTGATTCCAGCTTTATAGATTGGTCGAAGCTATTTTCAACAAGGGCATATTGGCAGTGGTCCGTACGTTTCAAGTTACGAGCAGTGGGTAAGGTAAAGGTTGTAAACAACAATAAAAATTTTGGAAAGACAAACATGCTTCATTCGTCCAACTGTTGTTTAGTAAGAAACATGAAACTGGCACCAAGATCTGACTATAGTTATTAGGAACAGGGTATATTATGTAGTATAAGTATGGATCATCATGAAAAATAGGGACTTGTAAAAGAAATACAATGCTTTCATCTGTGAATGCTATTTTAAGCTTTAAAATGCTTATTACTTCGAAGAGATATTTTTCATGCAAAATTTGGTTTAAATTATAGTTCTTGGTAAGATGTGAATGAATTTGAAGGAGATCGCTCAGGGTATGTTATTAGAACCTAAGTTGATTGTTCTTTCGAGAACTTCCAAATTTTTTCAGAGACCGTTTAGCGTATTTAGATGCACATTGCATTAAATTATAAATTTCAATGGAGTCCTGAAGTTCTGATACAGATTCCGTGACATGCGGGACTACACTATTAATAATATCTATATTTCAAGTTAGTAGAATCAACTTTGCTAATGCGAAGAAGAAGTACTAGGTTGCTCACTACCAGGAGTATTATCCTGCAAAGAAGGAACATGTCTTACTCGTTTTACTTTAGCTAAGTTAACTGTAGTATTTCTGTTATTTGAATATTTACCAAACAATTTTGTTTTGTCTTGTTTTTCTACCTCAATTGTATCATAAATGGGTTTGTTTTTTGAAGTTAGTTGTGCTCGATGCAAGTATACTTGTTTATTTTCCAAAGTTGGTATAGCCTCTGAATTTTGATTTTGCCTATTCAGTCGTGCATTAGCTTGTTCTTGCATTTTATTAAATAATTCATCGTAAAATGGTAGCAGTTCCTTTTTGCGCTTTTCATTGTAATGCTCGTAAATGGTCAACTCAAGATCGATATCTGGTTCTCGTTCATAAGGCCCGTAAAGAAGATAAAAAGGGGAATGTTTTGTAGCACTATGTATGCTAGAATTATAGACTAGTACAGCCGTTGCCATCCAGTCAGCAGGGGTATCTTTGGGAGTTTCTAATCGTAATATGCGTAATTTTTCGGTAAT
This sequence comes from Rhyzopertha dominica, assembly GCA_025024175.1. Taxonomy (NCBI): domain Eukaryota; kingdom Metazoa; phylum Arthropoda; class Insecta; order Coleoptera; family Bostrichidae; genus Rhyzopertha; species Rhyzopertha dominica. The sequence goes on along the minus strand of QCXZ01000138.1, from coordinate 635,322 downwards.
GGTCGAATGTAGGCGTTCAATCGGAGAGTTTGAGTTGGGATTATCAACTGTAGTAAAGTGCAGTTCAATTTTTAATAATTTTAAATACTCTTGTACCGTTTTGTTTTTAAATTCAGCACCGGAATCACAAACTATTCTTTTTGGATATCCGTGGTGGGAAAAATAATGCCGCAATTTATTACAAATAGTGATAGCGTTTGTATCTCTTATGTTGTATGCTTGAGCATACCGGGAAAACAAATCAATTATGGTTAAAAATTTTGTATTTTGAAAAGTGTAAGTATCAATGTGCAACGTATCAAAGGGTCTCTTAGCCGAAATGGGTCCTTGAAGAGGAATTTTATATGGATTTCGTTCATATTTAGATCTCAAACAAGAATTACATTGATTTACGATATTCGAAATTGTATCTTTCATTTTCGGCCAATAAAATTCTTTTCGTAAGTGTTCGTACGTTTCGTGAATGCCGTTATGTGTTTTATCGTGGTAATTTTTCGTTAGCTCTTTTTGTTCTTCTGATTTTGTGACATCTTTTAAATAAGTGTTGCACAAGAATAATTTGACTGAATCGTTAAATAAATTTTGACATATTGCTAGGAATGTAGGCCGTATTCGGTGATCTATGAAATAGAATGCATTCGATTTATTTAAATCGATAATTTCGAGGGCCCGATGTAAATCAGCTTCTAAATGTTTAAAACGCAGGGTAAATTTGTGTGTGATTTTTTCTCCAAACAATATAATAGTCTTATGCGAATATGATTCAGATATATTAAAGATAAACCGTACGGGAAAATGATTAGCGGGTTTTTCACTGATGGGGACTGTTTTTCCTATAAAATCGCCTTTTGAGTGAGCTGTGTCATAGTTTGAGATGGTCGGGGGAACGTAATTGTCTGATTGTTGTCTTAAAGAGTCAAAGTCTTCATCGGTTAATGTAGGATTTTCATTGATTTGTGGTATGATTGATTCATTATCTTCTAAAGCATTTATTTCTTGTCTGCTTAAAGCATCCGCCACGTAGTTAGTCTTTCCTTTTTGATAACGAATTTCAAAATTGTACTCCTCCAATTTCAATCTCCATCGAACTAATCGTGCATTAGGTTCCTTTAATTTTGAAAGCCAAACAAGAGGTCTGTGGTCTGTCTCAATAATAAATTTTTGACCAAACAGATAGGGTCTGAAATGTTTACAAGAATCTACAATAGCCAATAATTCTTTTTCTATAGTAGAATAATTTTTCTCTGCCGAATTTAAAACTCTTGAGTAAAATGCGATAGGTTTGGAATTTTGGGAAAGAACAGAACCGATTGCCACATTACTAGCGTCTGTAGTTAGTGTAAATTGTTGTTCAAAGTCGGGATAGGTCAGTATAGGTGCATTACATATGAGTTCCTTACAGTATTCGAAAGCCTTTATGTACTCATCATCATTTATATTTAATTTAGAATCTTTTCTTAAACATTTTGTCAAAGGTTGAACTATTCTTGCAAAATTTTGTATGAATCTTCTATAATAACCAACCAGTCCCAAAAATTGTTTAATTTGCTTTGTAGTAGTTGGTAAAGCATAATTTTGTATGGCCATAATTTTTTCTGGGTTAGGTTTTATTCCAGAAGGAGTTATGACGTGCCCCAAAAAAGCAACATCCTTGCGCAAAAATTCGCACTTTTCCAGTTGTACTTTAAGGTTAAACTGTCTGAACTTGGAGAAAATTTGTTTTAGGTGACTTAAATGTTCTTGCAGAGATTTAGAAAACACGATAACATCGTCCATGTAAACGAAACACGATTTGTGTAAATATTCTTTCAAAATGTTATCCATAACCCTCTGAAAAGTTGATGGACCGTTCTTTAAACCATATGGAAGACGAAGGTACTCATAATGGGCGTTAGGCACCGAAAATGCAGTCTTTTCAATCGAATCAGGGTGTAACTCGATTTGATGAAACCCTTGTGCAAGGTCAAGAGTCGTGAAGTAAGTACATCGTCCTAAGTTGTCGAGGATTTCATCAATGCGGGGAATGGGGTACTTGTCCTCAATTGTCTTGTCATTTAGTTTACGGAAGTCTATGACCATGCGATATTTTCTTTTTCCCGAGGCGTCAGCCTTTTTAGGAACTATCCAAACCGGTGCCGAGTAAGGGGAAATTGAAGGTCTTATAATGTTATCATCTAATAGTTTCTTTATTTGGGAGGATATTTCAGTTTTCATTGCAGGGGGGTGTCTAAAACTTTTGACGTAAACGGGGGTGTCGTCTGTGGTGCGTATATGATGCTTAATTGCGTTTGTGAAAGTTAAGTTTGAGCTTTCTTGGTAAAATATATCCGAATATTGCTTGCAAAGTTTTGAAATTTCTGTTTTTTCTTCCATATTCATGTGCTGGGTGCGTAATTGATCTGTAATGTTTTGAGGTGTCGTTCTGGATTTAGGTAATTCAATATCATGCGTAAATAAAGAATCCACTGGAATTCTTTCCGTAAAATTAATTTGAACTGGTTTTTCAATTGGATTTGGAAAATAGCAATAACCATTGAAGGCTTTATTTATTGAAGCGGGTAAAGAAAAGTGTTGAAATTTGATCTCCGGGGTGATAACATCGCCTTGTAATATGGTAACGGGTACTGGAATTGTTTTATTGCATGTTTTTGTTTCAATAAATTTCCGTGTAGTGTATTCTATGCTAAAAGGAATTTTAATGTTATCGAGTTCAATAAGATTATTTCTATAATCAATTTTTGCTTGTAAATTTTCAAAGTCATCTGTTCCAATAAGAGCATCATAAAAATCATGCCACTTTACTACGTGAAAATTAAAAGGATAATTAATTCCTAGTTCGTGAAGTATGGGGTATGAAATGTTTTTATTGTCTATTACAGTTTTTCTAAATCCTGTAATTTCAAAGGGGCTTTCAAATACATAATCTGAAAATTTTGAATATGCAATTTCTGGGTTCATTACTGAACTAGAAGCGCCGGAATCGATTAAAATGCGTAAATTCAGTGAAGGTAAATAAATGTGAGGTAAAGTAGGTCGTCGACTTAAACTATTTAAATTTACGTTGGGTAATCCGCCTGGGTTGCAAACTGAAAAATTTTGTTCTATATTTGGATCATCAAAACCTTCTTCATCGATTTGAACAGAACTTTGTTGTGGATAATATTGTTCTTCTGTATTATAGTATTCAAAATCGGAAATCTGCTGTGGATTTTCAGAAAATTTTTGTTCTGCTTGAAAGTTTTTGTTTTCGTGAGAATGTAATTCTTCGGAAATAAAATTTCTAACTTGTCCCGGCCTGGATGCAAAGTAATTTGTAGGTCGAAAAGAAGTTTGCTTAGTTGATATCGACATTGGCGTAGGGGTAAATTGTTTTTGAACTGACTGCTGTTTAAGCTGAGTTCCAAACAACGGTTTAGTTGCAGGTATAGGTTTCGACAAATTTGATTTATCGGCATTGTATTGAAACGGTAAATGATTTTGAAAATTATATTGCCTAGGTATGCTTTGTGTTTGAACATTTCTAGAAGTAGACGCTTGAACAAAATTATTCCTGAAGGTAGGTATATTTAAATTATTAAATGGCAATTTCGGTTGCGCAAAAGTCGGTTTATTTTGAGTAAATACTTTAGGAGTTGACTGTAATTTGCGCATAGTGTCAACGCACTGAAAACTTAAATTTTCATTTTCTAATTTTTGACATTTTGCGATTGCTTCTTGCAAATTTTTAATTTCGAACAAACGTAAGTAACTGCGGTATGGATCTTGTAAACCTAATATGAATTGCTTCACAGCTTTGCGCTCATACATTTTCTTATAAGCAACACCTTCTGATGAATCAGCAACATTAAGGTTAACGTACTGGCATAAGTCGTTAAGACACTGAACAATTTTCGAATACAGATCTAAATATGATTCTCTGTTAATTTGGAAGCATGATTCTAAAGCGTTTTCTAAAACAGATTCATCCCTCAAATCACCGTATCTGTTCAGAAGTTCGGTTCTGATAGTAGTCCAATTAGTAGCATTTGTGTTATTTATGTAATTTGAAGGTTCTCCACGGATTTTTTGTAATACATTTGAATATAACATATGTTCTTGGTCTGCATTTAATCGGCCTGATAAAAGTGCGACTAAACTGTCAACCGCTTTTAAGAATTTTGATAAATTGGATTGATCATCAAAAATAGGTAAACCATCCAACAAGATTTTTAAGCCTGTGTCAGTAATTGGAGTATTGGTCGTCATGGTAACGGTGTCTAATAAGCACTGATTAGATTCGAAATTGGTTGTTTCACTTACATCTAATGACTGACTAGTTGAAGGTGAATAAGGATTGAATTTTGATTCTTTGATTAATTTCACTTCAAGATTTTTGGGCATTTAAATATTTAAATTTAAATTTGAGTTAATTACTTTGTTTCTCTTAATAACTAAGGAATAGGCTAGGTTAAAATTCAAACTTACAGCGTATACGAAAGAAGCATGTCGTTCGTCGCAATAGTTCTAAGAATTTTTGTTTCCTTTACCCAGTGTCCTGTACTCTTTCGCCTGGTGTTACCAATAGCTTCGGAGTCCTTGCCTATCTGGTACTTCTGTTAAGAGCCTTGTCTACAAGTGACGGTTTCTTCTACTTCCGTATCAGCAGGGCTTTGTTTTCCACGATGGAATGATGTCGCTGCTTTGCTGCAAATGATTCGAAATTGGCGTTAAAGAATTGAAATTCACCAGGTGCTCCCAAGAGTTTCTTCTTATAGGATCCCGTACGCCAATCCTGTTCGCAGCGCCAGTTAAATAACGCCTTATTGGTGTTACTTTTTCGGCGACTTTTTGATGGTGTTAATCGCAGCGCCACTCTATTATTACGTTAGAGAACGGATTCGTTTTAACGTCACTTAAAAACTTTGATTTAGTAATTTAGTGTATTTCCTATAAAATACAGTTCTAACGTGATCAAAGTCTAAACAACGAATGAATCGGAAGAAAGTACAATAACYCTMTCCTAGGTGCCTAGCTGATGGATTCGCTGAKGCAGCGTGTGACATCAGCTCGCCGCGGCATCACAGAGCCCGGWAGTGTAAGGTAGCGAYCCCGGGACGTATTTGGGCCAGGGGCGTACTCAGGCACATAATTTACATACAAATTGCCTATCTATCTGCCCCAGTTTCAAAATTAAAGGAGGTAGAGTGTGCTCCACTCTAGTAGTGGCACAACCCTATTTTTGTGTTTCTAACTAAAAATGTTAATTTGTTATCAAAAGATTTATTCTATTTGATTACACTGGTCAACAACGACTTTTTTTTTCTTACATTCTGTTAATTGTAGCGGATGCGCCTTTTTGTACGAATTCTAAAAATATTTTCACTAATTTTCCAGCACGTCAAGTGCAAGTTGTAATTGTTTTAATATGTATGACTATATGTTTTATTTTAATACATATTTGTAACATCTAGTTAGAATCTGTTATATTTGAGTTGCTTGAACAAGTCTTGACAAGTCTCTTGCTTTACCATTTTAAGCCAGACCCCTTTTTCATTTTAAACCAATCGTGTATTAATCGTTTCTTAAATATGTCATTAAAGACAGAAATCTTTTATATCAAATTGAGTCAGAATGTTCCCCAAGCACGTTCAATATTCCCAATATCTCTCAAGTGCATCAATGATTCGAGTTGTCAGTGTATCACAATCGCCAAGAAGATCTATCACAATGTTTTTCAACCACAGGTCTTTCTTTTTGCAAAAACATTGACGGTTTGATGCTTGCATTAGGTTATAAACACAACGTAGAAGAATGACATCTTTTGATCGATTCTTCTAAACTTAGAATAAAAGCGGTTCTGTTACACATAGGATACGCTGTTCATATGATGGAATCCTATGAAAATATGGCACGCCTTCTAGACACAATTAATTACAACAAATATAAGTGGTTTATTAATGCCGAATAAAAAGTTGTGGCAATTCTAACAGGTTTGCAACTTGGATACACAAAACGTTGTTGTTTTATTTGCGAAGCCTGGCAAAGATTTTGCATTATGTTGTTAAACAATGGCCAACAAGAAAGAAGCATATTCCTGGCCAAAAAAAAACATGGATTTCAATATCTCAAAGAAAAATTTCCCGGCTTAAGTAATGCGAAACGCAAAGAGGGTATCTTTGTGAGACCTCAAATTAATCTCTTAATGCAAGATGCAGCATCTGAAGAAGTTCTAAGTGACTTAGAACGAACTGCATGGAACGCATTCAAAGCAGTGGTACAAAATGTCTTAGGCAATAAGTGATCTGAAAATTATAAAGATATTATTGATGAACTTCTTCAGAGTTATTAAGCAATGGGTTGTAATATGAGCCTGAAGACACATTTTTTAAATTCTCATTTGGACTTTTTTCCTCCGAATCTTGGCGATGTTTTTGATGAACATGGCGAAAGATTTCACCAATACATTGCTACTATTGAAAAACGTTACCAAGGAAAGTGGAGTAGTAAAATGCTGGCTGATTACCGCTGGACACTAAAGTCAGAAAGCACACCATCAAATTACAAAAGAAAAGTTCAGAGAAAACATTTTAGTTCCTATTAATTAATTTTGGTCATTTATTAATATTTGTGACGTGCTAGAAGTTAATTTAATAAAAACAAATTCTAGGAATAAGTTAATTACTAAAACAATTAGTGGTTCACTACTTGCACGTAAAAAAATTAAAAGGAAAGGCAGTTGTAAGATTTCGAACTATCCAAAGAAATGGTTGGAAAAATGACGCAATATGTGTACTCCTTTAAAAATAAAGGTAATATTGGTACCATTACAGATAATATTGAGTTTATAAATAAGTAAGTTTAAATAAAGAATTATACTACGTTTTTTATTATATTATGCGTACGATATTTTCTTATGTATTATAATTTTTGTGGGATTGGTACGATGATTAAGGCTACGGCAGTTGGCGCTTCTTCTGTCCCAGAGTTTCAACATTGATATTCTACAGCATCTCAAGATCTGATAATATGAAATAGTGGTGAGCTGTCAAAAACTAAAATATATATTTAAATAGTTTCGAAGTTATATTCATTGCGAATGTATTCAGATTTAATTATAGGTAGCTTTTCACAGCAGTAAATTATATCAAAGATATGTTAAACATGGGCTCAACAGATTCGGAATAAAAGCAGTAGGGGCAAATAAGCGTAACTGGTGTGTCTTCTAATTGACAATTAACAAGCTGAAAACCAACATGTTAAATTAATAAATGCGGTATTTCGTATTTACTATCTAAATGCATGCAGTGTGATATTGTGTATACTAAGTTAAGGCACAAAATGCGCCGCCCATTGCATCAAAAATAATCATTGATTAGATCAAAACAACAAGAAAGTCTTACATTGCAAGAGAAAAGGTAAAAACCTAACCTTTTTGTAACATCTCAAAATTAATGAAGCACTTAAAAACATTTAGCAGGCCTGAGATTTTTACAACTAAATTTAGCAACCCCTGGAAAAATAAGGGACGTGAACAAATTCTGCACAGCTGATGCTATTTGAAAATAAAACGAAGTTGTCGTCAAAGCCATGAAACTCGTGAAACAAATTACTTTCAAACAATTAGATGGTTTCCAAGCCACGTAATTAAAATAAATACATTAATTTTTATAATCAAAATATTCAAATGCAAAACAAAAGACGTCATCATAATTCACAGGGTGTTTAATTCAACAAAATCTACTTTTACAATGGTAGATACAAACACATATTTGGACATATGATTCTACATAAATATTCATCAAAGTGAAAAGAATTTAACAAAACTAATGAAGCGGTTTAAAACAGTTTCAAATCATAAGACACTTATACAGTCACGATACCCATGAGTAGTGTCATCTCGTGGACTTTCACTAGTTGTAATGCCAAACCAGCTTTCACAGACCTCAATGAATTGCTCTCAATGGTTTGACCGAATACTTTGTTTAGTGAATTTTAATTCCAATGTCTAGTTTATTTGTCCGTCAAAATACTACGAAAACCAAATTATTATAGGCTTAATCGTTAATCATTTAAAAATGTATCTAATTATCGCAGATTATATTTAACCACTTCGTTTTATTTTAAAGAGTTAATTATTTAAAATGCATAATCTGATTTTTTCACATTAGAACAAGCCGTTCTGGATAACAATTCAGGCATGGCATGTAAATGCTTGGTGAGTTGTCATAAGTTACTTGTGACCGACACTACGACACTACGCTAAAGTCAATATCTCGAGCGAAGCAATTGTAATTGCTCCTTACGACGTAACAATTTGCGACTGGCAAAAATTCATATTTGCGTCATCAACATGAAGGAGTAATGATTTAAAAATGTATCTAACTAATTATCGCAGATTATATTTAACAGCATCGTTTTGTTTTTAAAGAAAGAGTAAATTATTTAAAATCCATAATCTGATTTTTTCACATTAAAACTAGCCGTTCTGCATGACGATTCAGGCATGGCATGTAAATGCATGGTGATTTGTCTACTAATTTTTTAAAGTTTCTATTACAAGAATATTATTTTCACTTTTTTAATGTCATACAATTCAGCCGTTAATCCAATATAAACAGGGGCGTCTCTAACTCTCAGGGGTCTAGAAGGTTCATTTTCAGCAGTCGGTAACTCATCTTCACCTTCAGCAAACTCTAGAATCTAACAGTTTGGAACGTAGTGTAGGCCTCGTCTATATTTAACAGAAGAGCCACGAATATTGTGTCCAACCCAAGGATTGTATGCGTGAATATTTCGAAAATACTTAAAAAAAAATTGCGTCTTGGGGTGGGAGGAAAAATACAATATGAGAAAATCGATTACTTATAGCAGAAGCAGACTTGTTCAAATATGTGAACATAACACTGTGTCCGAAAATTTGGTAAATTTGTTTAAAAAATGAAAAAAAATCTTTATTTATATTCTTCCAAATCAATTTTATCGTCTTCACACTAATTCTCACCCTATACAATCCACTTCTGTCAACGCTTTTATATAAGTTTAGGAAATAGCCAGAAGCCACTCGGTGCTAAATCGGGCGAATGCGGTGGTTGCTAAACGATATGAGTTGAGTTTATGACGATCTCGAATTTATTATAAATGCGAAAATAGTATTCTTTGTTAAAACAGTTTGGCTGGTTGGAAAGAATTCATTAGTGCACTAAGCTACGATTATTAAAGAAAACCGTCAACATTATCTTGATTTTCGAAGGTATTTGGCATGGTTTTTTCGGTCTTGGTTCAAGTTTTTGTTTCTAGGCCGTAGGTGTAGATACAAGTCTCGTCTCCACGCGTTTCATGACGTCTTGGTAGTCAGAAAAACGAGATTTGACGCGCCTAAAACACAACAAATGTCTTAAAATGGTATTTACCGAACCTTCTGAAATGCCACCTGCAACAGCATCAACAAGGTGTTTAATTGTTAATAAAAGTGATTAATAATACAAGATAATACACTTTGTTGTTAATCGGTAGCGAAGATCTTTGATTTGATTAACGTGTTTGCTCATCAGTTGGCGTTGATGATCGTCCGGGACGATGTTCGTCATCAACGCTTTTTGTGCCTCCCTTGAAGCCTGCCTTTATACCACTTGTAAACATTTTTTTGCGACAAAATCTCATCGCCAAAGGCATTCTGGATCATCCTCATTCCGCAGACAAAATTTTATACCAATTCTTTGTTCAACAAAATCAGACATCGTGAAAATCGTAAACATGCACCAATACAAGAATTATAATGAACATGAAATGCTTAAAAGCCAAACATCATTGAAGAAATCAAAAATTTCGATGATATCGTAAAAAAGTAATAAAACTGATTATATCTCCTATCAGGATAGAGACAAGATCTGACTTACAAATAAGATGGAATTCAAGTAGATATTATACGATTCTGCATGTAAATTTAAGATTATGTGAGAAAACACCTGAAAATGATTGAAAAAAATAATATTGAGCAGGTCATAAAAAGATATTTGCGGTCAAGATTAATAAATGCCTAACTCTTTTCGACACTGCAAATGCTTTCGATAAACTAGAATTAGCTATACATCTTACTGTCCGGTTTCAATACCATAAAAGGATTCCAAAACTAGGTAGTTTAATATAATATAATATTATGTCAGTGTATTCTACCTTAAAACGTTTCACCACAATGTTTGTGCAGATTAGCGACGTCTTTTGAGTATATGGTTTATCATGTAATTACTATTCGATAAAACTATTGTTTTGAAAAACTGTTTACGGGCTTTCCACAAAGAACCTTGAATTCATGTGAACCATGACGCAAAATAAACTGGAAATACCTCGGAAAATACACTGTTTTTAGGTCCGACTGTTGCAGATCCAGTTCTGGTGACGCCGACTTCCTCTTATTACCTCAGTCAATATGCAAGTCTGTTATCCATTTTATCGCAATATAAAAAGTAGGTAAACAACAACTTTTTGTTGCACATCTTATACGACTGCAGTAAGAATGAAACCATTCTAATAGTTTTCTAATTTGCAAGGGTTCTGCAGGTTAAAATTTGGTAACTAGGGCAGTAAAATAGTTACCTAAACTTATTTTGTCTTATTATTGGGTATCGCAATCACAAATCAGATTCCGTATATTAAATAAAACAAGAAACGAACTCGAATACAAGTTAGTCCGGAAGGTTTTCTAAAATAGTAAACACACACACACATAGACTCTGATACAGCATTGCAAAATCGTTATGCAGTGTAACCTGTTGACACCGGTTTTCCTTTCACTCGAAAATGTGACCTCTACCTATATCAAACGATATTTCTTGCCTACTTTCTTACACAAAACTAAATAAATAACGTTTATACAATGCAAAATCGTTAATCAGAATAACTGCCAGTGAATTTAGGTACTGTAAGGTTCTCAAAACTCCTGCAATGTTACACAACTATTCTAAATCCGGATGTAGGTACTTTTTTACCTAGGAGCGTGATTGTTATTTTAATTTTAATATCATGTATAAGCTTGATTGTTTCAAACAAAGTTTCCAACTACCTTTTGTTTAGATTTTGCCTACAGAAATGTAAATGTAAAGTACTAAGGGCTCGAAGTTTCATTTTAAAAACATCAATGGAGAGGATTACTGCTCTAAGAACACACATGTAAACAGGGCAATAAATCAATTTACCTTAAACAATGTGAGGTATTTAATTCACAGAAAACGAAGTAAAACACAAAAATGTATTTGGTTTCATCCAACACGCGCACATAACCTTGACCACATTCGAAATACACTCACTACTAGTACCAGACAAGGACTGGCGAGCTAGTGACAGATTGAGATTGACGCAAAACTACTACAGTGGGCGGAGTTTCCCATGTTATTGAATGAAAGCGTGAAACAAATAACCTACTTTGTTGCACGCAAAGTGCCTACCAGTGTGTGCGTTTAAACTACTGAGCTGCTAGTAAATCTTCTGTAATAATTTATGGTTAATGTCCTTATAAGATGCACTGTAAACTATTGTCAGGATTTATACCATCTAATATTGTTGCCAGTACAATTGATACATCGATTACATCTGTCAAGGTAGTAAATAATAATGGAGAAGTTGCACATTTTTAGGCACATGCTAGCTAGACAGAGTATAAAATTTGTTGGTTATGCTTAACCGTCAATCTAGTCTCGAATCTGCTTCTTATCTTGTGTAAACAACCTGTCCAAATCATGATTCAAGAAGGAGTTTATCCGTACTTTATTCTGGTTTATCGTTATCAACCTGGCGATAGGTACGCATAGGCATGCCGAAAACCATACAATAGTGAAAAAAGCGGAGCATATGAATCAGCCTTCAAAGTTACTAGACGTGGTACCCAACAAGTTAGGAATAAAGCGTTGTCGGCAACCAACTATGCAGCTACGTTAAAAATTTAATGGTATCGAGTGCTTTATTATTTACCAAAAATATATTTATATAATGGATACTTGATAGGCACAGACACATTTGTAATTGTGAAGAGTATAAGAAAACATACACACAAGAGATATAGAAATCGCTACTTTATCGTTAGTTTGAGACAAAGCAATTTTCTTCATTAAAGTTGTTGATACCTCGTGCCTGTTAGATCGAAAGGTGTACACATGCATGATAAGCAGAATTCTTTAGGCGTTCTTTTGGATAGCTTATTGCTACATAATTGTTATTCCTTGATTCCACATTAACATTAGGGTCCTTAATAATTCCATGCCATGCACATCTTTTGGCTTTCCAAAATTCCTAAAGTGGCACATTTTACCTTTTCAAAGAAAAAAAATCATGGTTTCAAAACTAAATACAATTAACAAGCAAAAGTCTTACAATGTGCTCTATTTACTATATTACCTTTCAAAGGGGTTATGCATGTCAACCTCTATTCAAACTTTAGATTTTTCTTTTTTAAGGTCTATACAGTCTAGAGAGCAAATTTTACCATGTTAGTCAATTCTACACATTTATTTTTTCTGTAGTTGTTTTTTAGATAATTTTTGGTATGTACTAACATTTTGAGGCGTATCTTGAAGCAGATTTGTTGGTATATAAAGTTTAATTATTATATATATATATATATATATATATATATTCTGCTTCAGGTTTCCGCGGGCGTTGTATGATGAAAAGGGTTTCCGGGATTGGCTCCGCGTTGTCATTGGTTGGTTCTCCTCTGAACCTTGGAATCGACGACGTTTCGGCACGATCTCACGTACCATCTTCAGGTCTTCTTGCTGCTGATCCCGCTGCTGCTGCTCTGCTCCGTGTCACACGGCTTGAACTGACTTCCGTTGCGATAGATGGCGGTATATATACTCGTCGTGTGTTACGCTTGACTGACTCCGTTGCTCCCTTGCGTTGACTTTGCGCTTGATTGGTTCCGGCACGATTCGGCGTCTTCCTAGTAATTGCACTGAGAGCTGGCTTCCAGGTGGCTGGTAGTCTTTGTGTGTCATCTCTGGTGTTTAAGTTGTTTGGTCTTCTTTCTATCTCGATGGCTTCTCTAATGATGCGTTTGGTCTTGTGTTCTATGCTCGCTATGACTTTAGTGTTGCTGAAGTCAATTTCATGCGACGTCGTTCTTACATGTTCTGCTAAAGATGATGTTGATTCCATTTTTCGAACTGCATTCCGGTGTTCTTCGCGTCGTACGTTGATACGTCTGTTGGTTTGACCAACGTAGCTGCCCTCACAGTCTCTGCATGGAATTTCATATATCCCTTGCGCTTCTAGTTCTACCTTGGTTTTTGTGTTCGGAAGTATCTGGCTTATTTTCCTTGCAGTGGTAAATGTGGTCGCGATCTTGTGTTTCTTTAGCACCTTGCTGACTTTTTCTGTTGTTCCTTTAATGTACGGTAGATAGGCTTTGGCGACTGGTTTTTCTTCGTCTTCTGTTGGCTCCCTCTGTCGACGTGGTCTTAGCGCGCTTCTGATGTCGTTTCTCTCTACAGCACTACAGCAGAACGGCTTCGAGAGAAACGACATCAGAAGCGCGCTAAGACCACGTCGACAGAGGGAGCCAACAGAAGACGAAGAAAAACCAGTCGCCAAAGCCTATCTACCGTACATTAAAGGAACAACAGAAAAAGTCAGCAAGGTGCTAAAGAAACACAAGATCGCGACCACATTTACCACTGCAAGGAAAATAAGCCAGATACTTCCGAACACAAAAACCAAGGTAGAACTAGAAGCGCAAGGGATATATGAAATTCCATGCAGAGACTGTGAGGGCAGCTACGTTGGTCAAACCAACAGACGTATCAACGTACGACGCGAAGAACACCGGAATGCAGTTCGAAAAATGGAATCAACATCATCTTTAGCAGAACATGTAAGAACGACGTCGCATGAAATTGACTTCAGCAACACTAAAGTCATAGCGAGCATAGAACACAAGACCAAACGCATCATTAGAGAAGCCATCGAGATAGAAAGAAGACCAAACAACTTAAACACCAGAGATGACACACAAAGACTACCAGCCACCTGGAAGCCAGCTCTCAGTGCAATTACTAGGAAGACGCCGAATCGTGCCGGAACCAATCAAGCGCAAAGTCAACGCAAGGGAGCAACGGAGTCAGTCAAGCGTAACACACGACGAGTATATATACCGCCATCTATCGCAACGGAAGTCAGTTCAAGCCGTGTGACACGGAGCAGAGCAGCAGCAGCGGGATCAGCAGCAAGAAGACCTGAAGATGGTACGTGAGATCGTGCCGAAACGTCGTCGATTCCAAGGTTCAGAGGAGAACCAACCAATGACAACGCGGAGCCAATCCCGGAAACCCTTTTCATCATATATATATATATATATATATATATATATATATATATATATATATTAGATGCAGTTCTAAAAATGTTGCATACATATTTATATAACCTTTAGTTAGGAAAGCTTTTGTTAAAAAAAATAAATAGTGTTGGTAAGTAATACATTCAAATATTTAAAAAAAAATGATACACACAGCGTTTGTAATGTACTTCTTAGAAAATTCAATCAAATTGATGTATTTTACCATTCGGGATGAACAAAATAACTAAAAAAAAATATGAATAAAGCTGTCGAAAAAAGAGGACTAGAAAAATGCAATTTTTGAATTAGTACAAATATATCACATAGTAAACTAAAAAATATAAATTGAGTAACACAAACAACAGTGTGGGGTTGTAAGCGCCCTAATTGTTTAATAGGTATTATTGTGTTAAACTTTTTTTAATGACGCTAGCTACATCGTGTAGTTAAACATATATCATGACCCTACTGAAAAAGTCATTTCGTCTCTTTCACTCTACGACTTACGGTTTCTTAGATATTTGCGTTTGAAGACTTCTTTTTACTTAAATAAATGGAATATGTTGTAGACCATTTATGGCGTATTGATGAAATGCCTATAATTGATGAATCAACAAAAAGTTATACTTACAATGAAATAAGAGAAATTAATATCAATGTAAAAGAACTTGAACAATATAATCAGGAATGTTACAAGGAAGTTGATTTCAACAGATCTGCCTGAAAAGCTTCCCGTCGGCTTATTGATGAAAAGTCTACTAATTTTAATTTGGAACCCATTAGAAACATTCTCAGACCAATTTCGAACAAAAAATATTATGACTTACAGAAACTTCTAAAGTGGTGCCTAAACGTTTCCATAGTTTTTTCAAAACCTTCCTCATACTCATTGGATTGATGATTAAATATCTATTTTGTATAAATTCAAATTAGACCATATTTGTAGTCTGTACAGGTTGTCGTACAATTTTAAATAACAACCGTGAAACTAAGTGCAAAAAACTCCTTCTGGATATTACTATCACTTTGGTATAACAGAAAGTATACAGCATATATTGTATTCAAATAAAGTTTCTGCCAACAATTTAAAATATTTACAGCTCGATATTAATATTGATTGATTGCTGTTAACCAAAAGTTCTCAAAGTCAATTTTGGCCAATAATGGGAAGTATAAGTAATATTCAAGATTTAGAGCCATTTCTAATTGGCTTATTTCACGGAAACAACAAACCAGCATCTGCCAACGAATTAATGGATGAATTTATAAAAGAATTCATTTTATTAAAAGAAACGGGGATTTCGTAACCAAAACCAAGTTCTACCAATTTCTATATCAAAATTTATATGTGATGCACCTGCAAAAGCTTTCGTTCTGTGTATAAAAGGTCACAATTCTTATTTTGGATGAAGGAGAATACTATAACCACAGGGTATATTATGATCAATTAGATTGTAACAAAAGATATGATCATTACTTCAAAAACAATATGTATGATGACTTTCAAGTGTCCCCTACTCCTCTGTTAGCACTAGATGTAGGTTTAAGCAATTTTCCTTTATACTGCATGCACTTAATTTATTTAGGAGTAACGAAAACATTAATTTTGTTTTGGGCTAAGGGAAATTTGGAAATACGGATGACAAAAATTGATTTGCTAGCGGTAAATATACAATTGCTGAATTTTAGACACAGTAAAGTTACAAAGATTTTAGTAGGTTACCTAGACCCTTCAATGCCGTTGATAAGTGGAAAGCAACTTAATTCAGGTAGTTTTTGTAATATACAGGTCCCATTATACTAAAATATAGATTAAAACCATATCAGTACACACATTTTTTGGCTTTACATTGCGGAATTCGAATACTCTGTTCCACATTACTATGTCAAAGATAGAATGAGTTTGCAGAAAACTACTTAAATATTTTGTAAGGAAGACTTTATGGAAAGGAATTTATTAACCATAACGTCCATAATTTAATACATCTAGCAGATGACGTCAAAATATTTGGTTTTCAAATTCAAATTCAAATAATCCTGCAGAATGCCTTTGCATCGGTATTTTGTATACAGTTAATTGGTTGTTTCTCTGTTTTATAAAAAAGAATGTGTCATGAACGCTTATAAACTTCGTTTGCCACCTTTAGCTGTACGTTTTCAACGATGTTTTTGTCTCACGTCAGTGTTTTTTCGGTTTAACAAAATGTGTTTTTAAATTAAATCTGACCCTTTTGACGACTTATTATAAGCCTTGAAAAAGTTGCGAATTGTAACGAAACGTCGACAATGGGGTCCTTGCCCATATTTTTTTTATTGCAGAATATGAATCTACACAAAAAAATAATAGACCGGTGTTTTTTTATTTTTTCCAAATCGCTCAGTTAAGGCTTAAAAAAATATAGCAAAGTTTGAAATTCAAATCTGTGACGTAAGCGGGCCCCGGCGCCAAATGGCTGGTTGGACTGTGTAATGTTGCCAGCAGTCGCAGTCCCTCGGTCAGAGCGTAGCGGTCAGTTTCAGAGCCAGTGTTGCCGATTTGTGTGTAATTTCTAAAACACGAGTAATTTTACTTCGTTTGTGGAATTTGTAAAGGAACATTCTTTCGAGAGGATTTTGAAGAATTTTTCTTTGGTGCATTCCAACTGTGCCGTTTAGTGATGTCATATCATGTCAACATTATTCTAATCTAGCCTAGAAAAAGTTTTTTGACAAAAGCCCAAACAACAACTACCTAACCTAGAAAAGAACGTACGTGTTTATAATATGTATATTGGAATTGGCGTTACCAGCAGCCCGTGCTTAACAAAATGTCAAACGTACAGTGTTGCCATTGGCACAGATAGGAATTAGATTGCAGCATCGAATCCCGAAAAATCCGTTAAAATTCTTGGGGTAGAGTAATCTATTAATGTAAAACGAAATTCGTTATCATTATTTTTATAAATAGTAGTTAGGTACCAACACATTATGGTAGAACGTTATAAATTATCGTCTTCATCCATGAACCAGGAATTTTATTATGTGGAACCACAGTCGCTAAACATACCTACGTTAATTGTTGAATCTTGCATTGATAGATAAAATCAACACAAAATATTTTTTTCAGCAAAGAAAGCTCATTAATAATGGACTCACATAGTCTAAATAAATCGATTCTACTTTTATGTTTCCATATTTGATTTATTCGGTAATTATATTGCAGTAGTAAAATGCATTGTCGAGCATACTCCCCACTCCGTGTGGGCCGATGACGTATCAAGGAATTTTCAAATTGCGAGGGAAAGTTTTAAAGGCAATAATAATACTCTAAATCGTTGCAATATTTGTTTTAATGGTGGCATCGTTATTCATTGGGTCTAGGCAAAGCTTGACATGTGTTATACTTACGATTTTTGATTGAGGGCAAGGACCCCGCAAATAATGTTTTGAGTCTATTTTGTCATGTCCCCGAGAACCTAAATATCGTAGAATTTAACAAAGATGACAGAAGCGTATTTGTAAGTGCCGGTCCTACACTTTGGTTAGATACAAAATCAAATACCATAAAGTGGCCAAAATAGACAACCACTGCCAGTAAAGCTATTATGAAAGCTATTCAGCCACAGTCTGACTGGTTGTCTTTTGAAATAACACGTATTTTGGGGAAGTATGGTAATGTATATTTTCTTTTAACACTTTTTTTGCACTTAACGTAATTTCATATATATTCGCTTTTTGTAAATATATATTTAATATACAAAATACTCATTATCACGAGCAAAAGGAAGCTCAAACTAGKGACACGGATAGTGAACTAGATACAAGTAAGACGAAGAAGCGGAAACTAAACAGAAGATATCGAGATGATTTTCTGTCGCCTCTTCCTGAGCTTGAAGGTAAAAGCTACTTTTAGCCAAAGACATAATTAAGCAATGCATGCCTAAGAGATACGGTTTTTTTAGTGTTTATACCTACCTATATACAATTTATTTTAGATGAAGCTGGTAATGAGTCTGATGGAGAGAGCAGCAGATCTCCCAGCAGTGTTGGAACATCTACAAATAATCTTACTAAAATACTGGAGATCCCCAGTTGTTCGAACAACAAGACTACCAGTAAATCTCCTGTATCTAATGATGACGGAAAAGCTATTTCTTTTGAGGAAATGATAAATCAAGCAGATATACAGGGTGTCTCAAAATTGACGCCCGTCCTTTGAGAATATGAATCTTGGGGTTAAAACAAATTGAAACCAAAGAATAAAAAAATTTCGTTTTGTCCAAGGTTACCGAGTTATTGATAAAAAACAAAGATCTGAAAGTCCATATTTAAACTGTACTGAAAACGAAGTCGGCTTAAAACAAATGACTGGCATAGGTGGCTATGGCGATTGTTAAATGTTTATTATTAGTTCTGTCAACTTCTGTCATTTATAAGTATTAACTATTCCATCCGGTTACTTGTTTTAAAAATGGAACGTTATTATTCCAATCGAGAATACGTTGATATGTTAAAAGTATTAGGTGCGTATAATGATAATGCCACCAGTGCAGCTAAAGCATATGCAGTAAAATTCCCTGATCGACGGCATCCTGATGCAAAAACTATACGACGGGTTGTACAAAGATTACTGGAAACAGGTAATTTAAATCCCTCAACGTCGTCCAAGAAGAGCTAATTCTTAATTTTGTTTTATAGAAAATATTATGTTTACTGATGAGTGTAAATTTACGCTGGAAGGAATCATAAATACCCATAATTTACATAAATGGAGTGAGGAAAACCCCCATTTAATACGTAAAAGATGCCACCAAAGACGATGATCAGTAAACATTTGGGCTGGATTATTAAATAATAATGTAATCGGTCCAAACATTTTACCTAACCGACTTAATTCAGACTCGTATTTTCATTTTTTAAATAACAATTTACCACTGCCATTACTAGAAGTTCCATTAGCAACTAGATTGAATTGTTGGTTCCAACTTGATGGTGCCCCTGCACATTATGGTAGACAAGTGAGAACTTTACTAGATCAAAAATTCCCAGACTGCTGGATTGGAAGGGGTGGACCCGTGCTATGGCCTCCTAGATCCCTGGATCTAAATCCTTTAGATTTTTTCTTCTGGGGATTCTTGAAAGAAAAGGTGTACTTGGAACCTGTTGAGAACCCGGAAGATGTAATGGCTCGTATTCACGCTGCTGTGACACTTATAGACGATAACATGCTACAGAGGGTGCGTGATTCAATGATAAATCGTGCAAACGTTTGTATTGAGGTAGACGGCGATGTGTTTGAACATGTTTTATAAATTAATTTTTTGTTTTGTAACAATTATTTGTTTTTAATAGAGTTTAAAGGTTGTYTTTCAGATCTGTGTTTTTTTATCGATAACTCGGTAACCATGGCCTAAACGCAATTTTTTTATTCTTACATTTCGATTTGATTTAGCCCCCCGATTCATATTCTCAAAGGACGGGCGTCAATTTTGAGACACCCTGTATAGGGGAACAGCAAAATGTACCAAACGTAACTCTGCCTTTGTCTGGTTTGTATACGATGTAGCAATTATGACTTACTATTTATTTTTCTTCCCACGAAATATGACTATTGACCTTATATGGAAGTTTCGGTTTCGGCCGAAACTGAGACGGAAGCGGAATAATGGTCTGCAATACAACAAAAAGAAAAATCTACGAAAAAGCTTCATCCGACAAATCATCGTCTGAAATGGACTTGGAATCAATAATAGACAGCGATTGTGGCGAAGGTAGAACTGTCCGATTAAAAAAAAAAGAATACTACTTTTAGACAATTATGTCCTGTGCCCAAGGTAACTGTAAAACCAAAAAACACAAATAAAAACAAGGATTACTCGAAAATAATGACATCAACGCCTTTCAGAGATGACATAGAAAGAAAACAGGAGGCAAAACTGAAGGAGCAAACTGCCGAATCTGCAAAACGGACATATCTGGCAAGGCTGGAAGTGGAATTAAGAAATCACCAAAGAGGCAGAAGAAAGAAGCCCATGAATTGTGCACATTTTGATTCAGGAAATGAAACCTGGTGGAGATGCAGGTCATGCGGGTTATGGGCTCATGCAGGTTGCACTAAAGCATCATCCGCAGCAAATTATATGTGTTAAATCTTCTGTTAGTTTTTTTTTAATATAAACATCTTGTATGAGTTTTTGCACTGGGTCGATATTACTCTACAATATGATCGACGTTACCCGACTGGTTGATATTACCCGATATTGAAAGGCATTTTTCAAAGTATTAATTTCAAAAAGAAATTTACGTGTCTATAAATTCTCCATCCGGTCTGTAAAGTAGGAACCCTTTACATGCCTAAATTCAATTTTTGTTCTAGTCTGTACCTGGTATACAAATAATTATTCAAAAAGTTCTTAAGTGGTCGGTGTTTCACCACGCTTCCTTACTGCATATCCATCCTGAAACATCACCGCACGCCACTGGTAGTCATCAAACAAGGCACTGCTTAGAATGGTAGGGTCAGATACCACACACAGAAGGTAGGCATCCATTCAGTAATATGTTATACATTCCAAAAAAATGATATGGATCGCCCTTGTCCTAAATGTTTGAAAGGATGGCAGGCAACGCACTTTGAAAGGGTTTTGTTTATTAAAGGTCAATTTATCAAAGCGTGGTTTTGCAAGAGCTTTTAATCAGGATCCGCCGGAAAATGTATTCGGCCAAACAAGACAGTGTTGGGTTCGTTATACAAATCCCAGTTGTGAAGCGTCCATTCCTTTTTATAAGTCGTTGCTAATTAGAAATTTTTCATCCTACCATTCTCGCAACTTTAATTGTAAGTGGACAACGATGCTTTGCTCGTCACACTTCGAGATTTTTTTAACAGAGAAGTCTTTAAAGTCAACCATTGCCCGAAGCAATGTCGTACGAAAAAGCAAAGAGGGACTGGCTCCCCGTGCAAACTGTGTCAGTTTCTTTCTAACTACTACCCACACCCCCTGGCCTCCTCTGAAAACTGGGTTAGATCCTCCAGAAATTTTCAGCGCTACGACGAAGCTCTGGAACTCTAGCTGTAACGAAATCAACTCTCGGCTCTGGTACTAAAGAGCAGCTGATCTCTCCTGTGAAAACTGGAAATAAGATACTAATAAGGTAATCAGACGCCACCAGGAGTTGGTAAGCGTCAGCGACTACGAAGATATGCTCTCAACCGCCGTAGAGATCCACAATCTCTATCGCCGGTAAGGACACCCAAAGCCCAGTTCACCCCGAGGTACTTAGGGCCATTTACGGTTGTTGCCATTAAGATTAGGGGATCTGCGGCGCAGACAGAAATCTTTAATCAGGCTATTAAAAGCTTAAAGCCGTTGTTGATGCCGAGACAAGAAACTTCATACCAATTAGGTGACTCAGTATCAGAGTCTAATTCGAAGGAAGACATGTCGGATCCTTATTTTCTTCCAGGCCGTTGCAACACAATTGCAGATCGGTTGAGAGGCATGGCTCTTCCCGACTGTTTGCGTCGAGTCAGTCGAAAGTCGTCAAGAGCTATGTGACAATAAAGTTACCACCCCACTGGAGTCACCTGATATAGCCACTTAAGTGTCTTTCGTTCACTAAAAATAAGATATAATATAGTTAATTGGCGGGCATAATCAAGCACAAAGAATTCAAAAAAAAAAACATTTCAGCAAATTAATAGGTAAAATATGATCGAAAACGAATCCTAAAATAATAATCAGTGGCTTTAGAAAGGGTGGAATAGTCCCCTTTAAACCTACTGTTGTTTCTGTAGATCAGTATGACCCGTTAGCGTTGAAGCGATGAGAATTAGATCAGCAATCCTCCAATCAGGACAAAAACAAATCGGAAAATAATTTACCGGGAACGTCTATTAGTCAGAAAGAAAATCAGAATATTCATCAAACCGAGGAAGCTTCTGCTACAGAACATATGTCGGTAATGTATCATTTGAAGAGTTGCTGTTAAATATGGTAATACACCACAAAGACAGTGATGTTGAAAAACCTAGGAAAAGAATTGTTACTCAGTTAATTAAATGGGATGGTAAGAAATACCATGGATATGTAGATCTTGGGGCAGAACTAGACGCCCTTTGTATACCTGCATATGTGGTAGCTGGAAAATACCACTGGGTTATTTTCTAATTTCATTCCTGACTCGGACTGAAAGAGCAAATGCAATAACAACATGTCTTAATTTTTTAACGGATTTTAAACCCTGGATTTTGCATAAAAGCACCAAAGGCCGTGTTTATGTATTTTTTGATGCCTGACATATGCTGAAATTGATTCTCAATGAACTTGCTGAGCCTTACTTCTTTTTTATGCTGAAGGCGAAAAAATTGAGAGGAATAATATAGTGCAATTGCATGAATCAGTGAGCAAGTTAAAAGCTACAACCAAATTTATTCACGCCATGCGAGCTTTCAAAATAAATAAAATGGAGGTAAGGTTAGCGTTTAAAGTTCTAAGTGCTAGTGTAGTACAAAAAATTGCATATACCAGAATTTATAAACTGCGAAGCAAGTACCTACTTCTTTCTGACAGAACGTGAATTTCGAAGCCTCAAATTCGCGCAATTTGTATGCCAAATATGCTTTCCAACGAAGAGATTGTCAGTGAATAACTTCGCAACAATTAAAGCAAAAATGGTTGATATAAAGCAATATATCAGTACATTAAAAGATGGCATAAACAAAAATATCTTGGATACCAAAAGAAAGATAGGTTTTCTAGGAATCATCGTCGCTTTACACAATGTCGTATGTTTATATGACTATTATTTCATTCAATCAAAATATCTTAATTTTTAATTTTGGCAGTTAGACAGCGAGGACACAATAATAATCCATCTTGGTTGTAATTTAAAGCAGCTAATAAGAGATTGTTAGTCAGGCATGAGATAACTTAATCTGCTTCGGACAACGTTAATATACTGCCAGTTTTTACTAACAATAAAAATAAAATGTGCATCTGATCCGCAGGAGAAATATATTTGGCCAGTTTGCAAGCAAGGATACGAAGAGCCACCCAAAGAAGATTGGATCAAATGTTGTCACTGCACGATGTGGTGGCATAAAAAGTGCACTTCGTATGGTTGTAAAGGCCAATTCGCGTGTGACTAGGGGTCTTAAGAGTATTAACGTTATGTGGGATTCATGCCCCATTGTATTTAGACTCTTGCCCCACAATGTTGATTTTTTATATGCAAAAGGAATGAAGACACGTGTTTTACTTGTAATAATTTCAAACGGAGGGTATGAGTTGTCTCCCAAAATTCGTAGGTAGTTTTCCAAGGGTACGAATTGTCTGGCGTCGTAGGCCGACTTATCTCCGGCATTCATCCTGTGCAGGTAGAAATAATGGACAAATACCGCCACAAACCAATTTCTGGGTTTTCCCAGCGATAAAACGCAAACTGTGTGTACGGATGACATGGAATATTCCTGTAAATATATTTTTACCCCCAAATCTAAATACGGGGCGGGTTTATAAATATATGTATAAAAGGAAGTAAGTATCTACTTGTATATCAGTTGTGTGCTTTACGTATGTGCCAAAATGAGTTCAATGATTTTACGTGAGAAAAGTAGAAAATAGCTACTGATCGACGGATTCAAGTTCAGTTTTCATAAAATGTTTTCGGGAAACATAAAAAAGTGGTGTTGTTTCGCGAGAAACAACGGTCGCAATTAACCGAAAATCTAGGAAATCTGTTTTTACAGATGATGACTGTGGCATGTGTGGTAGCAGTTATTCTCTAGATCTAAAATAATAGTGCTAAGTGGGTCCAATGCTGCAATACTGCAATACTGGATTTTCGCAAATAAACTTTACAACCCATGTAAAGAAGGGAAGTAAACAACATTCCGCACATCTGAGCTTAGTGTAACGCTGTTATCTCTTTGAGAATTACCATTGCAATGACTTATTTTTATAGTCAGTCTCTGTCTTGTTACGAATTATTTTTTAATTAATTAAATATTGAAAACAATACGATCATTGATAAATGAAACGTATATTACTTCAAAGTTCTGGTTCCGCGATTCTTGTGACAGCAAGGGCGGTTTTAATGTTTATGATTCCAACAACAAAAACCTTGAAATGTTATTACCTGTACAAAACATAAAAGGTACTAAAGCTGCAGAAATCACCAAAAAGTTTCATTCAAATTTATTATTTTGAGGTCCTTTGTGCAGTAACTGACAATCATTCCACAAACAGAGTTATATTCAAAAAGTTATCAGATACAAAGATTTCCTAATCCTAAAGATATATCTCTTACTCTCGATTTTGTTTACGTTTTTAAAAATATTTTGAAAATTTTTCTTAATTTAAAAATATTGACCAAGCACTTGTTTTCTGCGACTAGGAAGACAGTACAGTGAGGTATGCAAGATTTTATGACACTAGGAACATAAATAATACCGAGCAAAATTGTTTTGTAAAACAAGCTATCAAACTAGAGATGTAAAATATCGTGATTTTTCGATCGCAGTGTGGTGATTGTGATTTTCAAGTATCAGTGACCCTAGTCACGGTTTAGAGTAGTCAATACATATTAGCTAAAAGCTACCACAAGTTAAAAAAGATGGAGAAGACCATCAAGACTTCTGCTGCATTCGCCCCCGACCTACAGTCGATGAAAAAGAACCGTCCATACAAAGTAAATAGTCTGCGTAAGGCGGGCATAAAATTTGGACCAAGAATCATGGCAGAGCTAGACGAATGCTTCAAGATAAATTTGTTTTTGAAAATGCTTTTACCGGCAAACAATTCAACGAATTGGGCGGCAGCAAAACCTACCTAATCAATAAGGGAGGCGATAGAAAGAGTTACAACTGGACATAATTTATTATTAAGACTTTTGCTAATGTCCCAACAAGCAAAATTATCCTATAATTTATTTGGAAATTATAGGATAATTTTGTTCACTGTTTAAAATGCAAGTTAATAATTTACACTAAAGTTTTGCCGTTTTGGGGGTGTATTACATTGTTTTCGCCATTTTATCTTTAATAAATTTTCATGCTCTTCTTTAATTGTTTACTGAATATCACATAAGCATGTTTGATAATTATCAGCTGCAAGAAACAATATGAATTGTTTTTCTACACTAATTTGATATCTTACGGCATTAAAAACTGAAAGAAAAAGGTTTAAACTTATCTAAAACTCAGTAAGACTTACTCTCTTTCTTAATAAATGCCTTGCACAGTTTTTTTTATTTGTACACATCCAGCTTTTTACGGCTTCTCTTTTATAAATTGAACTTATTCATAGCAATAAATTCCTTGCCTTTGCACTCACTTTACAACTGAAACTGGAAATTACTTTGATCAGGTGTCTTAGCATGTGTATTGCACATTTTATAAAGGGGCGGCTAAACTGCATACTTATAACCAATGAATGACAAACTATCAGGAAAAGAAAATTTTGAGAAATATAATATCTTCAGTGATGAACACTTGTGTAATTGGTTTATTGGAAGGAACCAGAGGGACACCACTCTCATAAGACCCAATTCGTACCTTTCCGTACACACGACCCGTCTGCCTTACCTGAGTCTAAAAATAGAAACGGATTTCGGACTATTGTCGGGAGTCGGGGGCAAAGCGTTTGCATTAATTTTTATATAGTTTCGTGTTAAGAACGTTTTATTAAACAGTTTTAAGAATCGTTTTATACATTCGACAGCAAACTATTTTATACAGGGTTTAAGATACCGCCAAACCGGCGTTCTGGGGAGAATTTCACTTCTCACACATCGAAGAATCTGACCTATAAGCCATCCTAGCGAGGGTGCGTTTTTTCCACCGTTTAAAACAGCTTAAGATTTCTGTCTCTCATTTCACAGGTGTACTTTCTAATCCGTAGGAAGAAGTTTAAACCTGTGTCTCAGGACCTTTTTTGGCTTATATTGTACGCTCCAGGGCTGAACTGTCTCGCTATAAAGATGCATTGTCTGAGAAGCGGCTTAAGATTTCTGTCTCGCGATCTCTGAATTCCACAGTCATTATGTGCGTGCGTGGGGGTGGATTTTGTCAAACGAAACCGCCAAACCGGGGTTCTGGGAGAATTTTACTTCTCACACATCGTAGAACCTGACCTCGTTCCTTCCATCTCCTAGTTCACAGTCGAATATACCCCAAAAACACCCCCTCCACCCACCCCCTTCTGCATTTTTATAAATAGTGGAAGCCTCCGCTCCAGAATTTTATTTAGTTTCGAGCATCTTACGTACGACAACAACAGAAGTCATGTACATGTTACAAAAGTTCAAACTGTGCTTCAATTTTCTAATGCGTCTGTTCGCTATGTAAGTAAAATTGAAAAAATGGTAAAACTGAGTAATTGCTTTTTTTGTTCTTTTTTTCAGTTTTAAGCTGCTGAGAGGGCGTAACAGCCTCCTGGAGGATTTATTGGAATACCCACTTTGTAGTATTCGGCATGCTGGGCAAATCTGTTGCCGCGTTGTGGGGCATTTGTTCTGCCCCACATGCTTACGCAAAAGTGCTGTGGCGCCTGCTCCAGGAGTGAAGCTACGGAAAGGGCAGAAGGCTTGTCCTTTCTGTAGAGGACCCGTGGCGATTAAGCAAAGGCTGGTGGCTTTAGAGGCGGTCCGGGATGAGATCGTTAGGTCGGGAGGAATCCCAAAAGAGGACCTAAGGATTAGCATCCCAGCTGAAATAGCAACAGCCTTCGCTGAAGGTTAGTAACTATAAGAATCATACAAGACGATTATTTAACAATAATAATGATTTTTTTTCTAGAACGTCCAGCCTCTGGCGGTTTGGTGACGGGCCTAACTCCATCAGGACTGCTAACAGTCGCAGGCGGTGGTGAGTTTAATTTGATGTTGACATAAGGTATTATAAAACATTTTTCCTATTTTTTAGAATTTCTTTTCGGTCGGAGAAGCCCGTTGGTGGCCAGCAGCGGCAGCGGCGGTGGGCGGAGTTGTGTGGCAGGGCCCTCGGGAGTTTCCAGGGATACAAATTTCGGAACAGGTATGTACTCAAACATCCTTTTATAGATAGTCTGTGTTAATATTTTTTCTGTCATATCAGGCGCTGGTTGTCATGTTGATGAGGATATGCAATCCATAACATCCTCATCAAACTCTACAAACATCGGTGAGTTTTTGAACTCATTTTATTTAGCTTGCAATTTATTGGACACTTCTCTTAATTATTATTTTAGACAATGTGGATCTGTCATCAATCACTTCGTCAATGCATCAGGAAACTGCGGCGAGTGTGGTTGAGAGATGGATCCAGGAGTAGACGTTCCTGACATCTGGCCCTCTATCACCTAACACAGCTCCGCCATTGGAAGATATGACACCGGGGAGGAAATTTTCAGTTACAAACGCGAGGAAACACCGCACCACTTACGGTGAGAGTCTTTTTGGAACTGAACTAAAAGTAATAGCACTTGGAGGAGTGGTACAATATATTAACCACAGAAGATTTTAAGAAAATAATAAAATATAGAATGTACATTGTAAAATTGAATAATAATGTAATTCTTTTACCATGAATAAAACAATTATATATTTTACAAGTGTTTTATTCACTATTTTTCGTTGTATTTTATTTAGTTTAAGTATCATGAAGTGGACGGAAGAATCTGCCATACAGTTTATCGGCAGTTATCGCAATAAGATTTTGTGGGATACAAAAAACGAAATTATTAAAACAAAATAAAAAAAGAATGATGATTGGGACGAACTGGCTGTGGAGTTTTACAAAACAGTAGACGAATGCAATAATAACATTAATGCTCTTTTATCGGCGCTTCGGCGGGAAACTAAAAAAAGTCAAGGTACGGAAACGGGTAAGTCAGAATAGCTAAATTCTAATTTTTTGATATTTTTTATTTACTTTCTTATTGCAAAATTGCACCTCCATCCCTATCAGATACAGATAGTTCAAGAACTGAAGTCAACAGGTGCTGCCAAAAGACTCAGCTTCGTTAACCAGATGTTTCGATAGATTTTCGTCTTTTAACAACATTATGTTTTTAGATGAGGCGCACTTTCACCATAACGATCACGCGAGCAAACAAAACTGACGGTATTGGATGTCATGACGTAATTCAAATAGGGAATGATTCTATCATTTCGTTATTTGATCCTCCTCATCTTCTGAAGTAAATTAGAAACAATTTGCTAATTAAACAACTTCAGTTCACATTACATGACTCTCAAAAAACTGCAAAGTGGTCGCATATACTAACGAGGGTGCGTTTTTTTTTCCCGTTTTCTGTGTGAGAAAGCTTCCATCTACTAGTTCACACCCCCGCCAGGAATCTCTGCACTTTTATAAATAACGGAAGCCTCTAATCTCGAATTTTACTTAGTTTCGCGCATCTTCACATACAACAACAACAACCACAGAAATCATGGACATGTTAAACAAATTCAAGCTGTGCTTCAACTTCCTTATGCATCTGTCCGCCATGTAAGTAAAATTCTACGGCTATTCTATATAAAACACTGAGTAATTGCCTTTTGTTCTTGTTTCAGTTTTAAGCTGCTGAGAGGGCGCAAGAGCCTCCTGGAGGACCTATTGGAATGCCCGCTTTGTAGTATTCGGTATGCTGGGCAAATCTGTTGATGCGTTGTGGGCATTTGTTTAGCCCCACATTCTTGCGCAACAGCGACGTGGCGCCTATTCAGTTACAATACGCGAGGAAACACCGCACGACTTACGGTGAGAGTCCTTTTGGAATTGAACCAGAAGTATAGCTCTACCTGGAGGAGTGGTACAATATATTAACCACCGAAGATTTGAAGAAAATAGTAAAATATAGAATGTACATTGTAAAATTAAATAATAATGTAATTCTTTTACCATGAATAAAACATATTTTATATTTTACAAGGGTTTTATTCACCATTAACTACAAAGTGCTTTATTAGAAATACATTTTGTAGTGCGCAATTTCACCAATGTGAAGTGCACTTTCTGTACTATTAGGATCTATCAAATTTCCAATTACATTTCAGTATTCTCCAGTACAGGCAAACTTAAATTTAACGTCGTCGTTGTCGTCGTCAACAAAGCGAAAAAAACAGTTCCAGTGACAGTTCTCAAGTGTTTACATAAAAAAAGATGGCAGCAGAGGAAGCGAAGGATCTAAGCATGAAGATTAAGCATAATAGCAGAATTAAACAAGAAAAAATGGCTAACAATAGAAGATATGGTTCCGGGAAGAAGATATTTAGTAACACATGCAAGGAAACATCGAACAACCTATGGTGAAGGGATCCTTCTACAATTGAATGCAAAATATCAAATTTATCTGGAGGAGTGTTTCAACATACTGAAAATCAAGGATTTAAGAAGAATGGTGAAATACAAAAAAACATTATTAAAATTTATAATAAAATAATTCTCTTGCCTTAAATAAAAGAAGTTTTAAGTGTTACATGTGTTTTATTTACTATTAAATACAAAGTGCTTTATCAGAAATACATTCTGTAGTGTAACATATCCCCAATGTGAAGTGCATCTTATTATAGTATTAAGACCTATCGAATTTCCAACTACAGTTCAATATTCCCCAGTATGTTTTAATTTCTGTTCTTCACAATTTCAGAATAGCCCGTTGAGGAGATAGTCTATCTGAACATCATCAAGAACAGAAAATAGAAATGACCTCATTAAATAAGTTTTTTTTCGCAGGAAGTCAACGAGTTAAAAAAAATAGCTCAAAAAGTACTCTTTCAGCATTTATAAATATAGCAACTCTTCGCCAGTATTCGATCATTAATCCGAGAAAAATATTATTTTTGTAAAAATACGCCTAATGAACTCGCTAATACTGTTTATCAACATGCAAATTCCAGTCATAATAAAACAGGCTCACTACAAAATTCTGGAGCATCTAAAACCAATAACACGTAATTTTATTCTCTGCCAATTAAAAAACTGCTGCTTGAGCAAATATAAACGCAACTTTTCTTTCGTTGACAAAATTCTTGCTTTGGCAATACACAAAAAGCCAACGAGCTTCAGGTTTCTGCCTACCTGCTTCAGTTTGCTCAGTGTCGAAACTATTAGAAAAGTCATTCGACATATTCCTATTAACCCKGGTTTGATTTGTGAACCCAGCCTTCAAGCATKACAAAGAAAACAAGTGAGTAGTGCAGAAGAATGTTGCATTCTAATGTTTGACGAAATGTTTGTTCAACAGCATTTCAATTCCAAATACCTGGATGTAGTATTGGGGTTCACATATGACGGAGTGAATAGGAAATGCGAAATAGCTGACCGTGTGACGTTATGGATATTAAAAAGTGTATCAGTGTCACACTCATGGAAGCAGCCTATTGCCGCCTATACATTTCCCATCTTATGAAATAAATTAGAAACAATATGCTGACTAAAGATCTTCAGTTCACATTATATTGCTCGCAAAGAACTGCGAAGTGGTTGTATGTAGGAGATGCCTATTTTATCGACAGTTGTGGAAAGTTGCGTGCCATGCCTTCTTTAGCAGATTTTCATGTTGTTTCGTCAAAAATTCGGAAAATGAAAGTGTTAAACGCCAGGCGGTAGTCTTCATGGCCAAAAGCAGATATTCAGAGATGCTTTATATACTGTGTTACTTCTGAAATTTTTTGATGGTTTGACAGTGTCAAAGGTACTGCGAGCAAAAAAAGACCGAAAAAATGCGATCCCAAACTCCAACCTCGGGGAAATGTCCTTAAGAGGTTTGTTGGGAGAGAGCAACTGACGTAATCGGGTGTTTACAGTGCGAGGCTTTCAATTTTTGCGACACAAACTGCAAACGTTAGGTTTTGTCAAATTTGCTACAGGAGTTTTAAGGATGGATGCAACCACTAGAAAGTACAATATTTAAGTATGCATGCTAACTGGTGACGGAACGTGAATATGACGTCGAAACCGCACAACAATAATAGCGCGCAAATGATGAGCCGAAACCCAAAAAACCTCGTCAGTCGCTCAAAAATCAAGACAATGTTGATTGTTTTCTTCGATTGTTGTGTTGTGCATTGAGAATCCCTTCCGAATGGTCAACCAACTAATGTTGCATGGTATGTGCAAGTTTTACGAAATTTGAGAGAGAATATTCGTCTATCGTGGTCTGAATTATGGACAAACAAAACATGTTTTTTGCATCACGATAATGCACCGATTCACACTGCTCACTTAATACGCGACGATTATTTGATCAAAAACAACGTAAACATCATTCCGCAAGCTCCGTGTTCACCAAATATGGCACAAGGTGACTTCTTCCTCATCCTAAAACTCAAATTGCCACTTCGCGGAAAGCATTTTGAAACGATTGACGCCATAAAAGAGGCTGGGGATAATAAACTTTAAAGCATCGGAAGGATGGCTCGAAAAATTCAGAATTCCACATGACATGACATTCAGATGCATTTCCGCAGAATCTGCTGGTGTTAATGAAAATGTTTCAAATTTTACTGATAAATTGCCGTCTCTAATTCGAGATTATAATGCAGAAGACATCTACAATGCCAAAGAACACTGGTTGTTTATTCGTGCCTTGCCCCATAAGATCGGCTAACAATTTTACATTGCGTTAATATGGCTGGATGGAAGGAACCATTGTTGGATATAGGAAAATCAGCCAAACCTCGAGCATTCAAGAGAATAAGTGTGAATGCCTTGCCTGTAAGGAAATTTAACAAAAAGGCCTGGATGACGTGCCAAATCATGACTGAATGGTTACTTCGGTTTGACAGGACGATGAAGTTACAGAAGAGATGCAGAACCCTTCCTGTTTGACATCATGACATTGTCACATGCCGTGACAAAATACGAATTTTAATAAATGTTAACATATTAATTATAAACATGTGACACTAATTACCATGTAAAAAACACATCATTTGTGATGTGTTTGAGGTGTGCATCAAATGTAATGGTGTAGCAGGCCTCTCACACATCATTGTTAATGTATGACT
The DNA here is from genome assembly GCA_025024175.1 of Rhyzopertha dominica. NCBI lineage: Eukaryota > Metazoa > Arthropoda > Insecta > Coleoptera > Bostrichidae > Rhyzopertha > Rhyzopertha dominica. The sequence continues at coordinate 603,041 of QCXZ01000138.1, read as the reverse complement.
TGAAGATGGAAGCGGCCGCTTCCGAAACGTCTCAATTAAATTGTTAATTATTAATATCTAAAATTGTAACACGGAGGGTGCCACACAAAATTAATGCAAGTGCTTGCTGGTAAAATAAAGAATGACACGACACACTGATGAAATTCAACAAAACTTTATTTGAACTACCGCGTACTCGCGTGTTCTACAGCACATATATGACATGTGTCTATTGAAAGAAAAACGATTGGAATAGTCAAATCCCGGCGGCTATGCGCAGCGATTGGCTGGCATGTTGGCGGCGTTGTCACGTGTTACACACTCCCCCTTTGGTTCATTCCTAACGTCCACGGGAATGGACCAACTTCTTCTTAGGTTGACATCCTGGACAACGCAGGCAACCGGAGTTTGAGGCGCTCGCCTGCCGTGGCGAAGTTCTTCGCTGCGGAGCTGGACTCTCTTGAACTGGGTGGCGTGGAGTTGTCAGAGATGGATGTTGGGGTGCTGTCATCTCGGCTGACGTTGATGGGCTAACGAATGCTTTGGTCGGTCCGGCACCGGCACTACTTTGCTCGCGTTCACTGCGCTGTACGGTACCGTTGGATGTTCGCGCACCATAACGAAAGTTCGAGGAGGCATCGCGACGCGGTCGGCCTCTTTTGCGGATAGGGCGTACTGGGGCGGGCGCCGCATCATTCCGGCACACATAAGGCTGCAGAGCAGATTGGTGGTATACACCGATGGAATCCCTGGGATTCTGAAGTGTTGCTAGCTGGAACGTGGTGGGAGACATTTGTTGTAGCACAATGTAGGGCCCATCCCGGCGGGGAGCAAACTTCGATGTGTATCCTTGTGAAGAGCTGCTGAGTGTGTGTGAAACAACCAGTACTTGATCTCCTGGACGATAGGGTTTCCCAGGTCGTCTCCTTTTGTCGGCTTGCTTCTTWGACAAATCTTGCCTCTTCTCGTGTTCTTCCTTGGACTTATGCWAGGTTCGAGCCATTAGTCGCAGATAAGGAGTGATTTGAGGTACAAACGTCTCTGCGGACACGATAGCTCGTAGGTCTCGATGTACATCATCGGGTGTACGTAGTTCCCTTCCAAAGGTTAAATATGCAGGCGTATAACCGGTCGTAAGACTTTTGGCCGTATTCATTGCGAATCTGACACTAGGAAGTGCGGCTTTCCAGGCAGTGTGGTTTCCTTGCGTTAGCATTGATAGTTGAACTTTCAGGTCTCGATTCTTGCGCTCCACAGGATTCGCTTGTGGATGATACAATGGCACAAGGTTTTGTTTGAAACCTAGGCAATGTGCAACTTTCTGCATTACGTTACTTACAAATTGGCTTCCATTGTCGCTAATGACTCTACGGGGAGTTCCATATCGAAGAATCACTTCGTCTATTAGGCATCGAGCACAAGCTTCCGCTGTTGCTACAGTTAATGGGAACAGTTCTACCCATCCGGTGGCGATGTCTTCTACTATTAGCACCCATCTCTCTCCAGTTGAGGTTTCGGGCAGTGGACCAAAAAGGTCAATCGACAAAACTTCAAACCTTTGCGATTGTACTGGGGTCTGGAGTAAACCAACAGGTTTCGCATTACTCGGTTTATAACGTTGGCATTCAATACAGGCCTTTACGTAGTCAGTAACGCTTTTCCTCATACCCATCCAATAATATCGGGATGCGATTCTTTGCAGAGTTTTCTCGACACCATAATGTCCAGATAATTCTGAATCGTGATACTTTTGCAATACTTCGGTTATGCAAGACTTAGGGACAACTAATTGTGCTTCTTCACTATCTGAGTCGGGTGAAAAACGATAAAGCACACCATTTAGCATAAAATATCCACGATCTGTCCATCTTGTTACATCTGTTTCATCATGTTGGTCGGAGTTCTCTAGACTGTCTATCACAATCTTCAATTCAGGGTCTTCGATCTGTTCGCGCCTAGTTTCAGCGGTTCCTTTGGTAGGCAGCTCGGCAATCACTGTACAGACTTCATTTTCTGTACTGAACTTTGGCGGTCTGCTTAGAGTGTCTGCAATTAAATTGCATCTTCCTGGAGTATACTCAATTTCTACGTCAAAAGACTGTAGTATAAGAGCCCACCTGGCCAATCTTCCAGTTGGTGATCTCAAGGATAGTAGCCATCTTAATGGTTGATGATCTGATCGAACTAGCACTTTCGCACCATCCAGATATCCTCTGAATCTGTCTACGGCCCATACTACCGCTAGTGCTTCTCGTTCTGTTGTCGAGTAGTTCATCTCGGCGGGCGAGAGTAATCGACTCGCATATTCTACTGGTCTCTCTTCGTGAGGTGACTCCCCCTGGAGTAAAGCTGCACCCAGTGCATACGCACTAGCGTCGGTGCGTAAAATGTACGGAAGTGAAGAGTCAGCTGCTTTTTAATATATGCTCGGASGTTAAAGCTTCCTTAAGTCTTTGAAAAGCTGTCTTTTGCTCTTCTCCCCATTTCCATGTGACATTCTTACGAGTTAGTGTAGTTAAGGGTTGGACAATTTCTGAAAAATTCCTTACGAATCGTCTAAACCATGAACAGGTTTGCAGAAATGTTAACAATTCCTTAACATTACGGGGTTCTTTCATATTCATAATTGCGCTTACTTTAGCGTCATCGGGTTTTATTCCGTTAGGAGTGATTAGATGACCAAGGTATTTGACTTGAGAATGGGCAAATCGGCACTTCTTGGCATTCACTCTTAATTTGAACAACCTTAGGCGATCGAACACACATTGAAGATCGTTTAAGTGCTCTTCGAAACTTGTCGACAATATCATCATGTCGTCAAGGTAAGCCAAGATTGTTATATCTTGCAATCCTGCTCTAAATCGGTCTATCAATCTCTGAAAAGTTGATGGACAGTTGCGTAGCCCGAATGGCATACGTTTGAAACGAAAACTTCCGAAAGGAGTGATAAAACCGGTTTTGTCCCTATCCTCCGGCCTTACCTCGACTTGATAGTACCCTGATTTCAAATCAAGCGTTGTGATATATTTGTACTGTTTGGCAGCATGCAACAGGTCTTCTACTCTCGGTAATGGGTATCTATCTGGTACTGTTTTGGCATTCAAACGGCGATAATCAATGCAGACTCTAAATCCTGAATCCTTTTTGGGCACCAATACTATTGGAGCAGCATAGGGCGATTCACTTTCCTCTATGATATCCTGTTCTAGCAATTCATCTAGCTGTTCACGCAGAATTACCTTTTTCGGTTCCGACATTCGGTACGGTGGTACTGCAATTGGAATCTCATCGGTCAACTTGATGACATGCTGAGCAAAAGGCGTAGGGGGTCCACTACTAGCGAAAACATCGGAGTTATTTTGCAAGAGTTGGTCGAATTGATCCTTCTCTCTACCTCTCAGTACACTTTCTCCATCTTCAATGCTTAATGTCGACAGCACTGTCACATCTTTGCTTTGTGTCAAACGACGGAAGTCGCGTACTTCGTTGGGCTTATCGTTAAACCACCATGTGTGTTGCGCTAGATTGAGCACCATTCCAGCTTTATTGATGAAATCAATCCCTAGCAACATCTTACTGTTCACGTGATCCGGTACACCAATGAACCCAATCTCAATTGGTCGTTCTGCAAGCTCTATAACAGTTGTAAACGTTATAGCTTGTATGAGACGTTTTTTCCCATCTGCTAACACCATATTCATTGTTGTTGTGCAATGTGGATAATTGGAGCTCAACACTCTTTGGGTTAACTTCTGACCTGCAATGCTGTGTCTTGCACCAGTATCAACATGCGCTAAACCTGACATGCCTTGTACAGAAATAAATATAAGTGGACGTAGATCCTGTATTTCTGGTCCAGAAGCGCTCGTAAACATTAATTCAACGTTGTCCGAGATTGTTTCACGTATAACTTCGTTACGCGGCGTCGTACCTTTACGTTGGCAATTAGGACATTGACTCCTGACGAATCCCGGATTACCGCAACCGAAACAGGTAACGGCAGGACGAACAATGTTTTCTTGCGTTTTCTTCGTATTACTGCCAGCGAATTTTCTACATTCGTTTTGAACGTGGCCGAAAGCTTTACAGAAATCGCAGCGCGGGCGCATCTTCTGAGTTTTTTCTACTTTTCTCTTCTGCACGGGCGTGGTATAAGATGACTCGTGAAGGTTAACCTCGATAGCACGCGCTTTACTAWTTAGCGTGTTGAAATCGTTAATTTGTTCGCGAGGCAACTTCTCTCGAATTTTCCTATTCAGTAGTCCGTACACCATATCAAGTTTGTGTATTTCGTGCAACGGCGGTGCGTCTGGCAACTGCGCGAGGAGAGCGCGGCATTCGCTAACGAATACGTCCGTTGGTTCGTCACTGTTTTGTTCGCGGGCAAACAATTGTCTAAAAATGCGATGCGGTGGAGCTTTATGTCCGAACACATGACGAAGTCCATCTAATGCATCGTTCCAGGTTGCAATATTACATTTTGCGCCACAAAACCATGTTGCTGCTAGTTTGTCCAATAGCATAGGCAAACCCTTCAACGCGTTCGCATCGGAAATGTTCATGCACTCTTTATATACCGTAATAGCGTCTATAAAAGCGTTTACGTCTTCGGTTTTGTCACCAGCGAATCTCGATTGACATTTGGAAAAGTTTCCACTTACCGAATGTTGCGTTGCAGACGGCTCAACCGTGGTCACGGGTGTTGTCATTTTTAAAATACCTTGAAGCAAGTCTTGGAACTGTTGATTGCTCATTACCACATTCGAAGTAGAGGGCTGTTGTTGATCCATGATTGCATCCGTAGATCGCAGCTCCAGCGAAGGGGGCTCTGAGGGGCGAGGCACACGTTTTCTCGGCGTGTTTGCACCTGTCTTTTCAACTAGTATTTCACTGCTATTTGGGAACTTAGGCCCAAGTTGGGTCGCCAATTTATGTAACACGGAGGGTGCCACACAAAATTAATGCAAGTGCTTGCTGGTAAAATAAAGAATGACACGACACACTGATGAAATTCAACAAAACTTTATTTGAACTACCGCGTACTCGCGTGTTCTACAGCACATATATGACATGTGTCTATTGAAAGAAAAACGATTGGAATAGTCAAATCCCGGCGGCTATGCGCAGCGATTGGCTGGCATGTTGGCGGCGTTGTCACGTGTTACAAAATTAATTTATTTCCCATATCCACGACATAACCTACAAACGCTAAAGAAGAGAAAAATACTTGTTTTTAGATAATACCGCATCACATCCCTGAGATTTAAAGCTGGCAACATAAAAATCTTATTTCTTCCGCCCAACACATTAGTTTTCACCCCCTTGATCAAGGAATTAGAAATTTCAAAATATTTTATGGAATGCTCATTTTAAAACACATTTTGGTTCAGATCGATACAGTCGATTCTGTTCAAAATTTAACCAAATCCATTGACCATTTAGACGCTATTTACTTTGCCAAGAACCTCCCGAAGATGAAATTCCTTTAGCAACTGTTCAACAGATTTTGAGAGAATTGGACGCGATCGGTAACACCAAAGTTCATCCTGATGATTTTATTAATTTGGACGATCAACATGTGGTAGAAGAAGATGACCTCTACTCAGCATTAACAACAACTCTTTTATTCCATGATCCTGAGTAAGTTGATGACGAAGCGGAGGACTCTGTAGAAGCTGTAGATTCTTCAATTAAAAATCTGGTAGATGGTATGACTACAGCGAAACATCTCAAACGGTTAGCAAAAGAGCAAAGTGACATGAAAGGTTATGAACTTGCTTCGAATATGAAAACACATTACACCGATAAAATTTTTGAAACCAAAGGAAAGAAACAAACTTGCCAGATTTTTTTAAGGAACATGTCTAATGTTACGTGGCAAAAATTATAGACATATGTATGTGTACGTAGGGGAAGTGTGTCTGAGACAGCATATCCGATGAGATGGCATACGACGTGTTTCTTAATTGACATTCAAAATTTGGCGCCACATGAGTGCACCGATCGTAGAAAGAGACGCCCTGAGTCGTCTGCGAAAGTTCTAGTTGATTCGGTATTAGGTGCTGGTCAGTGCACGCGATGATAGTTCGCAGAGGTGATCGAAAATTTCCACTTGCAAAAGTATTTTGTGAATATCTAGAAATTACAAGCCGATCGCTTAAGTGCAAATTGTTCCACTTTTTCCGCATGTCTTTTAGCTTCAAAATAATGTATTTATTTCATATCTTTGCGCCTGCCGTTGTTATGATAAAGAAAAAAAGTGCGGGAATGTCCTTCTGGGTGAGTTGACATACATGGTATGTTGATGAGATGGCGTAGGTATGCCATCTCACCCAGCTAGTTTCTGACCTTTTTGTTTGGTGTAGGCAGATAAGTTATAGGTTTCTGTCTTCATCAATAACGCTCATAGCAGTTTCGCAAAACTAGTTAAAGACCCATCCATAATATGCGGACCAAGAGCTGTTGACCCTATGATGTTACACCACACATTAAACCGGAATTTCAATTTTACTTGCGCTCTTCAACATGATGAGGATATTCCTCCATTCAATCAGTCATTCGTTATGTCTATTGAACATAGTGTAGTTTCTGAATAGTGTTTCATCACTCCAAAGAGCTCTTAGTGTCACCAGCATGCACAGTTTATGACACCGATAATTTTTATGGATAAAATGAGTTCTTTGTTAACACATTTCAACAGTGCGCTGGGATGTATGCGTCTGCTACAACTTGCCTTATTGAAAGCCATAGATTTTGAAATAAGCAAGCTAACACGTTTATTTCTGCAACTTCATTTGTTTGATTGGAGTATTATTCAGTTTACTGGAGGAGCCATAAATTCCCAAATTATCATTTATTCCTGCAAGTTTTCGATGTGTTAATAAAACAAACCATCTCCAACGTGCCCCCGTTAGGAAACAATCTACGGAAAAAATTATACAAACCTTCGTATTGCTTTTTACCTATAATAGATAGTAACAATAACAATATTGCCTAAATGCTCAGACACACTCCGTATAGCGTGTACATTGCATGCTGCACTAAGTGTAATCTCAACGAAAATGGGCCACCCTGTATTACACATAACTTAAACGTTTCTTAGTTTGATGCTTGTAGGATCTTGGACAAAGGTAATCAAAACAGTGTTTTTTTTTCTGCAACATGCATGGTTTCGTTCCACGTTTCTTAATGCAGCGGCTTTGTTTTGCCGTCGCTGCTCATTTTGTTCCTTTTCTGTTACATTCAGTGCACAGGTAACCTTCTACTGATAGCGATTTTCACGTTTGACCAAGCCCCATATTGTAGATGTTTTGACTTGACGAATCTACTAGGGATTCCACGACTCGTTTTTATACGTTGTTCCGGGCCCCCGTTTTAGTTGTGGCTTTTGGTTGGTCCCAGTTGCTAATTTTAGTAGTCATGGATTTACTCAACGTTTCCTTTTTTTCTTGGTTCAGCCCTGATGAAGGTATAATAAACTAATACAGAAACGTCGGCCGAAACCAAAACAGTATTTTTATTACCTTTGTCCAAGATCCTAAAAGCATCAAACTTTCTACCATTTTGAGACACAAAAGCATCACGTACAGTTAAACGTTTATCTTTAAAAATTTAAAATTAAAACATCACATGTAATTTAATAGATGTGTTACAATTAAACAATTTATTAACTAATTTTATTTGTGAACCTGTCTTTACATAATTTAAAAACTCCCTTTATATTATATACTTTTCAGTATTTAAAATGTATTTAAGAGTATTTAAAATACTGCTTAAAATTCTATGTATAAATACTTGCAAATTAATTTTATTTAAAGTTTTTTAAATAATTACTGGAAAAAGCAGTTATAATACAAGTATTTTAAATACATTGTGTATTTAAATACTTTTTAGTATTGGAAATACTCAATACTTGCAGCTCGCTTACAAAACCAACCTTAAAAATTCTGACCCGTCGTGATCACCAGCAACCAGAAACTGTAACTTGATATAAAGATTACTCTGCGTTTGCCTAAAACATCGTGTATTAGTAGTTGTTAGATATTTTTAAAGTTAAAGATTAGATAAAAGTTGTAGTCTGTTGTGTTTTCAAAATAAACTGTAAAACTGGGTCATCGGTATTCTGACTCGCACTGCTGTATGTTGAGTAAATTATTTTCATATCTAACCGAAATTATAAGATATGTAATCATATTAACCTCTACCCATAGCCTGGAGCTTTTGTCAACAATCGAAATCGCATGCAAATGCAAGTCACTTATCTTTTTTTTGAATATACACATGGACGTCGCCAAGGGGGGAGGGCAGGGAGGTAATTTGACAAATGAGGAAAAGTGAAAATGGCGAGGCAAACTGAGGTTTATGTTGTGTGTAGTTTTTATATTAATTTAGTATATTTAATTTATTAAATATTATTTAATGTTTTACTACATAATGCAGCATTAAAGGCAGGGGAGTTCACCAACTCGGCACCAAATAACCTCCAGCAATAACTATAGCTACAGGTTCATAAATTTACTCTTCAATTTTACATTATTTTTGTTTTAGGTAAGTACTTACAATTTTAAATAGATAAAATGTGGTTGATCTATCGACAAACGAAACTCTTCCATGCATTAAAATTGAAAAAAAAACACCTTGATCTTGGAATCTTGGATAATAAACGTACTGGGGATTAGAAGTGTTGCCGAATACAAATGTACTTCCAATTTATTCTAACACGTGAACTAAACATGTTAGGATGACAAAAGATTTCTTTCTGATAAAATAGAATGTTATAATAACAAAACTACGAGTGAATATGAGTTCACAAAGGTTGTGTCTCACAGGTTTAAAATTAATTAAAGGCAGTTAAGCGTTTATCTAACATATAAGTGCATATACCCATGAACTACATAGTTTCTTTTATTTTAATAATGCGTTTTTAAATAAAGCATGGGTCAGTGTTAAAATGTGTTTGCTAATCCCACCAAAATAATATCCAAATAATTTACAAATACAGCATCAAAATCATAACAATCTAGATACAACTATATAACTTCAGGTATTTCAAGCAAGTTTATAGGAACCTCTATTTCTTTTCATAGCTTTAGGTATATTTCAATTAAAATTAAATTTTTCATAGAATCTTTTTAGTCTAGATCAGCCTTCTTTTTAAAAAATTTTTGCCGCATCATTTCGTTATTGTTCTTATTTAATCTTGTATTTATTTAAGGTTTGATGTTTCATTTCTTAGCATTTAATCTTCATTATAAGAATTTGCATGCCTTAATAAATATTAGCCAAGTGCTGACAGTTGGTGTCGAATTCAAGATATAATGTACTTTCAATAAAAGTGCTGAAACCCTTCAATCTCCGAAACCTCCAAAATTTTAAGATGTGTTGTAAAGTGCTGAATCACATAACGCTCGTGTCGAAGCATCGTTTGCCCGGTATAATATATCGATAAATAAAATATATCGATGTTTATTTGAGATATAACGATATACAAAATTTGTGCATTATCTTGTTTTTTATTTGTACAATTACCTACAAAAGCAGTTTTCCCTTTCCCGTTGTTTTTTCTTGCTTGCCCCCTCCAGCTTGTGAGCTAGCGACGCCCTTGGCATAGGCATGTATATTTTTAGGGCAAAGTCACTAGTTTTCATGACAAGCGATTAATTAACAAAGTTATCTATAAATGTTTGTAATTAGTTTTTATCCAAAAATTTCGACATTAGTATTAATCATGTAGTATTTACCTAATTGCTTAATTTTTTAGTGTTACAAGGCTAGAAGACAGATTGTGAGTGTTATTGTAACCAGTAAGTTTGTACGTTTATTAAAAGATACACTTATAGGCTCTTACAAGCCAGCTTCGAAAGAAATTTATTGAATCATTCTTCATATATAGGGTGAGTTTTTTCAATGTTTAGCATGGGGGTTTTGGAAACAAGCGGATATAGAAGGAAGGTTACTTTGACATTTAATTAGAAAAATAACTGTCGACCGTTAAACCAATTTTCGTTAAACCCGATTTGTGACTGAAATACGCTCATGGGTTTAATTTTTGGTTTAAAAATAAAACCAGATTAAGTTAACCCAGAAGTTAACCTTACACTGAAATACCGACCCTAAATCAGTTATTCAAATATTTTGAACATTACTTTGATCGCGGCCAGCCTTCCTTCATGGGGGATTTGTGTACCTGGACCTAGGCTGCCAACTTTGGGTCCTTCCCATTTCCCATACATTTTGCTGGTTAATTATGCGCGTACACCTAAAAACTCTCTGGTTTACGGTATTGTAGATGAAGTAAAATTTATAGGCAAATATAATTCACACAATTTTCATCCAGACCCATGCAAATTATCTTATCTAATAAGTAGTCAGACTGTTTCGAAGCTTAATCAATGCCTTGTGCGTTTTGAAGTTGTGACTGCAACATACTTGCTGCGAATTGTTATCTTAGGGCGGGTAGCCTTAAAGGTCTTCCTCTCTGATAGTAATGGTTTCTTTGCCGGTCTCCTGATGCTTAATTTGGCTTCATTTAAACGTCTCCTGATTATTCGAGACGACATTGCAACATTACGAACCACTTACAACAACGTTTTCTAGGAGCGAGAAATCTTAAAAAATTGCCATTCCTTTGATTAGTACAACATTGATTTCTCCCTTATCCTGTTCAAAATAATCGTCTAATCAACCTAATTATGCTAGAATGATTTCTCCCTAATACACTAGCTGTGGCAATCTATCGTTTAGCTTGAAAATACATCTAAATGAACTTTAAAATGCTTATGTGATATTCGATTACAAAAATTAACTTGATACCTTGTCTTAGTCACTAGTTTCTGAGTAGACTTTACATCAGTTTTTATCATAAGCGACTGATTGTTGTTTACAATTTTATAGCARAACGTGTGTGAAACGTCAGAGGAGGTCCAAAGCCTACTTTAGACAACACCATGTATATTATGTAAAATTAGTTTCCTTTGACGGCTGCTATATGTACTAAGGAAATGTGTCGCATCTCATGATTAATTATATTAAAGGAGACTTGTACATCCATATTATAAGCCACTATTAATTCTAACGGTACTGGTACAATGATTGTTATAGTAAACCCTACTTATATTTCTTCAACCTAACTATAATTTTTCTACAACTGTTTTGTGTCGTCTACAACATCCAAGCACCAAGCAGAAGTAATTAATTTAATATTACCAAATGTTCGGTCCACTCTTATGAAACGACTGTACCTCAAAAGCTTTATGGTGCAGTGCAAAGTGCAAGTAGGTGCTCCGTATTACAAAAAAAGCGCGCATACATTCTTTATGGTCCTTCGAGCCGGATCCAATAAGTAGTGCAAGTGATATAGTCGGTAAGAAGGTGATAATTGGAAACGCAACAGAGCGTCATTTCCAACGAACGCATCATCATGCCAACTCTGCCGACCAATGCAGCCACATTCTCACATCTGGTTCCCATCACACGCAGGCCAAATCAAGGATTCTGGGACTAGAGTTAAGTGAATCTCCTATCCTTTGTTTTCACACATTTCAAACATAAGTCTTGCATTTTGATCCTTATTCCTAACAGTCATAATAAGCATTATGGAATAACTTAGAAAAGACACGGTCTTGTAGAAGCACATATTACAAGATTTGAAAATTTCTTAGATGACGCAACTCTAGACGTCACACAACTAAATGCGAAATGAAAATTTCTGTACAATCCGTTTAATAAAAATCAAACGCAAATCGAACTGAACGACCACGAAGAAGAGGAACGGGAAGTCTGAAAATGTATATTACACACCGCTATCAAAAGCAGTGGATCTCATTAACGTAAAACGATCACAAACAACTTTGTTAGATCGTTACAATTCGCCATGTTCAACACCTGTTTCCACATATGTTGTTATATATAACTTAATTTACACTTAATAAATGGGAAATAATACCCCAAGGCTGTGTTTTATACATTTTTTTATACAAAATACTAATCTATGTGTCAAAGCATTTTTACAGCAAAAAGAAACTATATTTTTGCATTGTATATTACTTCAACTTTCATTCTATGATCATCTTAAAACACGCAATTAAGGAAAAATGTATTGGTTGTGTTTCAGAAACATACAAGATTGGATTTAGATTTGGCCTCAATGAAATATAAAAGTACAATTATAGTGCTGTGTTGCGTCGCAATGATTGGAATGACTGGTTTCTATTTGGGAACGAGAAATACGAGTAAGGCCAATCATGAAACCATAAGTCGTTGGAAAGTAAACTAATATTACAAACTATTCGATACCTCAAGTTAATTAATTCGTTTTACATTGCAGCTTAGTCAGATTACACAACTTGAAAAACGTGTAAATAAATTGTGCCAGGACGTAGAAATGGAAAGAAGGCTAATCAAAGAACTAAGGGAAGACACGACTAAAATGAAGTTTCAAATGTATTTGAACTTTGTTGGGACAACTGGAGCTTTAAATTCTAACATTTATATGTCAAATCAAAAAGAGAAATGCAATTTCGTAACCTATAGCTTAAACAGTGCAGATATCGAAACCAGGAAACTATATCAGACGGTAAATTTTAACGATCCTGACCGACATGACTTCAGATCCAGATGGAATATTACGCTAAATGATAGCTTATGGAAGGAACGTAGGAATCTCACTGTGTATGTAGTTCCATTTTCACACAACGACCCAGGCTGGATAAACACGTTCGAAGAGTATTATAAACTGAACGCTAGAAAAATTCTGAATAACATGGTTGAAAAATTGTCTACTGATTCAAAAGGGAAGTTTACTTGGGCGGAGATTTCTTTCTTTTCGAAATGGTGGGATGAATTGGATAGAAGTAGGAGAAATCAAGTAAAAAGGTACAGAAATTGATATTTATTTATTTGAATACCAACACCACCCAGACAAAGTTCAGTTAAAGGGTTGGAAGAGCACAAAAGAAACAATCTAACAATTTAACCACTAAAAATCGTTTAAACACGATTAATTGGAACAGCTTAATCAGTCATCCAGAAATAGAAAAGCATATATTATGTATAGAAAATACTTAGCGAAACATAATCAAATGTTGAATGCAAATGTTCAGCAAGCCGTTTAGAAGATATTAGCAAAAAACCGTCACTTAGAAAAACCTGTTTTTTGACAATTGCCTGTGAGAGTATTGATTCAATTTGCAGCGTTTTTTTAATGCTACAATTGAATATGTCAAGACTGTCTTGAAAAGAACGAGTGTTGTAAGCACATATTGTAAACAGGAGAATGCTTAACATATTAGTCCTAGCGTTTAATAAACAAAATAAATTATATAAGCGAATGTGAACCAATGGAACCCTTAAATCTAATACCATACAGTAACTGAAGTCAGCTGACAAGACCCTTCGTTAGCTTATACAAAATAAGATCGAGAAATAAGCACGACGCTTTTGCAGATCTGTAATKTAAAATCGACCCAGCAAGTTCGTAAAAGGAAGACCTCTCACAGGATAAACGTTATGTATTTTAAAATGCAAATACTTCACAAATCTTCTCAGCACCTTCTCGATATTATTCCTATGTAGGTACTACATACTGGGGATCCTAAAAAACGCTAGCATACTCCAGCTTAGGTCTATCATCATAAAAATTCCTTACATATCTAAGCACATAACCAAGACTTTTGTACGATTCACTGACAATGCTATGTTGTACATGATCGTTGAAACTTAACCTCCCAAATCTTTAACTCTTCTGTATCTCTCCAACAAAGCATTATTAATCGACTAAAGAAAATGTCATAACTTGGCGCTTGTTATTAAGAGTGCATTGGCAGAACACCGAGCCGATATTCTGCAAAGGTCCTCCTTCGATTGTGTTGATAGAGCATCATCAGCACTTGAAAGGACATTGTTTGTTAGATAGCATACCACGTCGTCAATATAAATAACAAATAGTAAGGGTCCAAGAATGGATCCCTGTAGTACATCAGATGCAGCTTGGATATAACGATACAAAAATCTTTTTAACGAACGCTAGGCTTTTTTCAGACAAGATATGAAGAAAATCAAGGAATCTGATGTAAGCTCGGCATGCGATAGCCTCCGAAACAGAATTACATGATCTATTCTATCAAAAGCCTTTATCAAGCCCGTGTAAACATTCACCTGTCCATTTCTATCCAATGCCGATGCTTCAAACTCAGTAACAGGGGTTACATTGCAGATATGCTGAAAAAATTATTGAGCAAACGGAAGAAGTCTTCCATCGCCTATTGAATCCATTACGTCACTTTTTTTATTTAAATGGGAAAGTTTTGTGAATTTGAAAAAAAAATTAAGTGGGGTTTACGAAAAAACATGAGTATAAACTAACAGATCGACCCCATCTACGGCTTTAAATAAACAAGTTAGCTATTGTAGACTGTTTCTGGAACAGCCCGTATTTTACATGATATGACTGTAGGATAGTGGTACCTTAGTCTTATTTTGTTTAATTTGATTTGCTCTACCCAATTGGCTATTCAGAATGGAGTCGTTCCGTTTAAAATAACAAAGTTGTTGTTAATAACTCATTCAGTTAGTGTCCAATTGTTTTTTTATCATCACCAATATATTTTGCTCCAAAAATTAAGAAATTTTAAATAAAAAAGTGCTATTGCAGACTCTTTCTTGAATAACGATTATTCAACATCAGATATCTCAAAACAAAGACGGTAGGGTAGTGGTACCTTATTGATTCTATTTTTCTAATTCGATACGCTCTACTCAATGGACAATTCAAAATATTCCATTTAAAATAACAAAGTTATAAATATTTCAGTCAGTTTATGGTCAATTGCTTTTTCTATTGTCACTATTATATTCATCTCGAAAAATTAAGAAACTTAAAAAAAAAGTTAACTATTGCACTCTTTCTTGGATAACGATTATTCAACATCAGACATATGAAAAACAAAGACGGTAGGGTAGTGGTACCTTATTGGTGCTATTTTTATTTTCATTTCATCTGCAAGTCAATCAATCAGACTTCTCCTTTCCACTGGAGGCACAGAACGAAATCTGGAGGACTCATGTCAGGGCTGCACGAGGGATGTGGAAGAATTTCACAGCAGTTCTTCTCGCAAACTCCTTTGACTGACACTGTTTTATGCGATCAACCGTTATCGTGCAAGGGAAATATTATGCCGCTGTCTTTCAGATCTCGTCTACACTTTTGGAATCATGCATTTAAATTTTCTACAAAGAAGGCAAATACATTTCTCTTTTGGCGTTTGTCTATTGCTAGTTTGTCTATACTGTCTTCTTCCATTGTTGTATCCACAATAGCAGCAAACATGTTGTCGGTAGCAGTATGAGGTCTCCAACTTCTGGGGTCGTCTTTAGCACTATTCCAACGCTCTGGAATGCTTACTCCTGCAAGTTACAGTTGAACTATCTACACACGACACCTGGCAAGTTTCTTGTAACACACCGTGAATTTCGGCAACCGTTTTTTTCGCGCAGTTTTTTAATTTTGATATACGCACATTAATCCGCCACAGTGACGTGTTCCATTGCATCAAATTACCCCCATTTTTTAATATATAGCTAAGTGATGTCCCAATGATAGGCGTTTATAATATGACGGCACTTGTTGTTTCACCATCGCCAGTTCAGCGCCAGCTTGATATGCGTGATAATAATAAATTAATGATAGCATGGTTTTGTACAAGACAAGGCAACTGCTACGGATCTATGCTCGTTTATACAGTATGCACCGAATGCTATGGAAAGCAGACGATGAGTTGATGTCATCTATACTGATGTGTCAAAGGCACTTAATGTTGTAAATTATTCTCTTGTCGCAAAACTGAGTATATTAGGATTATGTAATGGATTGCTGAAATTATTCACTTGTCTTTTATCCGACCGTTATCAATATGTTGAATGTAACGGTTATCGCTCGCCCACTTACTATGCATCAAGTGGCGTAACGCAGGTGTCTAACTTGGGACCTGTATTATTAACTGTTTACATAAATGATGTGCTGTCACAGTTCAAATGTAGTGTTTTCGTTTATGCCAACGATTTGAAACGTGGCAGTAGAAATTTGGGAGCAATGCATGGTCATGGCATTCTCTAGAATTGCTTCGGAAATTACTTATGGTTATGTAGTTGAAGTAATGTTATAAGCAGGGAACATCAAATAAAGGATATGAATGTAGTTCTGGATGAGCGCTTGTCATTTGTACATCATATACCGTATTTCTGTGAATATGCTACCAGAATGATGGGTTTCTTATACTCGAATACGGCCAATTTTACTAATATCGACTGTTTATTAACTTTATATTATGCTTGTGTAAGATCAAAGTTGGAGTATTACTGCGTTATAAGGGATCCATTCTATACGGTTCTTATTGATGTCACTGAGCGCATACAGCGGAAGTCTTGTAAGCATCTCTTTGATATCATACACGGTTATTACCCAACTAGGTCATATCCTAATAATACTCTTAAACCTGAATTTGACTTAATAACGGTGAAAAAAGGAGGGTTTCACGTTACAGCTCCGCGTTTTTACTTTCATGCAATATTGTGATTCGGGTTCAACTATCGCGATGCTTGCTGGGGTGATGCGATCAACAACTATTGTATGCCACTCCAAAGTGGCCTATGGCTAGCAGACACGTTTTTGTTTAAATTGATACATGGAAACATATCCTGTAATTCTATTCTGGTCGATGTACAGTTCTTAATACCCCGTATCACTACTCGAAGACCACTTACGTTTGCACTATGCACCTGTAGAACTAATCAACATTATCAGATTATCACTCACACATACATATGTAGGTTGTGTCGATATAGGTAGTATCCAACCTTGATATAATAATTATAAACATTTTAATACTCGCTGCCAGCAACTACGAGTATTATCCCGATGAAGATATCTCATGAAATAAATTAGATTAATTAAATTTGTAATAGTACAATATTTCTAAAATATAATATTATATGTCTGTCCAACTTGTTCTTGTGTATACATATATTTTGTTAGTTTGTTAAGAGCCGGACAGCTGGAATTTGTAACAGGTGGATGGGTCATGAATGATGAAGCGAGCTCCCACTGGACAGCTACTCTGCTGCAGATGATTGAAGGGCACCAATGGTTGCAGTATAATTTAAATTATACGCCAAGTAGCAGCTGGTCGATTGATCCGTTCGGCGTCAGTGCCACTCAAACTAGTTTGCTCAATAACATGGGATTCGAGAACTTAGTGGTCAACAGAATACACTACGTCTTGAAGAGGCACTTTGCAGAACATCAGCAACTAGAATTCAGATGGAAGCAAGCATGGGGTAAGATTACTCCTGCTGTTGCACCTTACATTCTTTGTCTTCATAATTATATTTGTTTTACATCTAATTTGGGCGATTTTTTCTAATACCCACGTACCCGTGAAACAAAAACAAGAACTCGCACCTCCTAAAAGCAGAGGTTCGAAAGCATCTGGGTATAAACATCACCATAGAACCATGGATCATTATATTGTTCTAATTATAGTCACTTGCAATTCTTGTCTGATGAGCCTAAAGATGAAAGCGAAATCTGAGTCGTGGGATCCGACTAAATAACCAATTAACATTTAATGTGTTTCCTCCACTTATACTTAAAAGTATTAAAGTATTCAACAATGTACTGTGGCGAACAACGGACATCCGCTGTCAAAATTGCGAAAGATTTAGTTCCACTCATTCTCGAAAGKCGAACGATATCAAAATTTTAAGAACTAAGAAATATTGTTCATTATAACGTAGTAACTGCAGCTGGGGTAAGGTCAGAGTTCTGAAACATTCGCAAAAATGATGATGCACTCGAGAGTAAATGATTCCAGACAAAATTGTTCAAGCAATAATTGCAAATACTAAGTTTCATAAAAACATTCCTTATAATTGAATATCTTGTAATATTCGCATCATATCGCCTGAAGCTTGTGTAACTCAAAATTTAATTTAATAAGACCAGTGCTGCATTTTTTCTCTGTTACACCAAGCGAGCTTCTTTTTTAAGAAATACATTGACAAAATTTGTTAAATAAAGTAATGATCATAACTGCACTAACTGAGACCTGTTGTCAGATACATATAAGCAATGCAGGATCTGTACCACTGGAGGTCATTAAAGTTTCTTCATAATTCGAACACAAGAGTGAGAAATGAAACTAGGTACTAGCTTACATAAACTAATAATGTATTTATTCATAATAATACTAATTTACATGTTTATTCACTTGAAGTGCATTTTTGTAACTCATAACAGAAAAGTATTTACGTATTTTTCGTATATATAACATTTGTAAATATATGTATGTTACGGTTGATAGATTACATATGTTTATTCAAAGCTGTAATTCTCCTAGATTTGGTACGTGTAGAAAATGCGTGTCGTTAAATAGTAATAGATATTGAAAAAGTCGTTCAAACTTCCCCATACTCCAAACCAACCCAATTCAATTGCTTCATTCTCAGTGGGGAAATATAGACTATCTACCCCTACAACTTGGGAATTTGAGGCTTGCAGAGAAAAGTGAGCATATACCTAGGCCGTTCTAACAACAGGCCGGTAGGCGATGAACGTGACGTCGCAAGACCGGTCCCATTTTCTGCAGTGGCTGCGTGCAGCACTTTACTTCGCTCTGCCTAAAATACAATTCGCGAATAATTCAAGCTCATCTTCACTAAGCGAGACAATTCCTTGTATAGCATGTCTAGCATTCTTTAAACAGTTATTTAATAAATATTGCTTAACGTTTCAAGGAAAGCATGAATTGACTTATCTCTTCTAGTATGGCGAAAAATGTACGGGATAGCAACTTTTATTCGATGTAGACGTAGACATTTATAAAAGTGTTCCAACATTTTTACTTTCAATTATACGTATATAGATGCCATAATGCTTCTTACGCCCTAAGCATTTTTTTCTTCGGTATAATTTCAAGTGACTACAATAAAATTTAGCATCGAGATTCGACTCAACATGAAGAACAAAACTAAATACAGACTTCTTATTTTAAATTATATTAATGCTACTAGAGAAATGATAAAATTAAGAAATTTGAACACTCAGCAAACGAGGCATTTCGGCATGTACATGTTAGTTACCTATATTCATTATTCAGATGATTTATATTGACTTGTAAAACTAGCGGTTGCTCAAAGGTCCACACTGAAAAAATATGAGAAAATATGAAACGCTTGATAGATTAGCGACTTTTTTGTCTTTTGATGCCTACGAACGTGTCCTAAATTTGTCATTTTTAATAATAAGCCATGGAATCATACCACCGTGACGACATTTTCATTTATTGTGATGCAGACTATAAAGCAAACAGATGTTGCAGTAAACTTTGGTGTGTACTATTAAATACCTTTAATTGTAGAGCAGTGCTCAATGAGCGGTCTTTAGCAGTTTCCTACTATTCTCTCGCAATAATAAGTGATTCTGTGACGTAGGCATCGAGAGAGATAGCGCTACATGCCGGCATGTTATTATGAATGGCCTAGTACAGACACACTAAATAAGAGGGCTTCGTTTTTATTTATATATAGATTGTCAGTTTTTCAATTATTTATTTCAAAATTTTAGCTGACGTAAATGTGCATACGCTATACAGAAAACCTCTTACCGCAATAATTTAGAAAAACTAAATAAGTATTTCGGTCGCTAACCTACCATCTTCAGTGGAAATAAAAGTGACTTCTTATTCCACTGAGAATTTGGTGRGGAGAATATTCTTTGGTTAAATCCAACCCGAGATTTCAAGAAATCACTTATTTTACTTCTACTGATCATAATCAAATCACACTCTGCTCATATTTTATTTAGACAAATGTTCATCAGTTTATTTTGCAACTTTGAAGATATAGAATATGTTGCTTATTGCAGACTACTCAAGAAAAACAGAAGTGTTCACTCATGTAATGCCATTTTACGGCTATGAAATTCCATACACATGTGGCCCAGACMCAATGGTTTGTTGCCAATTTGATTTTGTGCGTCTGATAGTTAACCGTGGTAAATGTCCCTGGAAAATGCAACCTGCAAAAATCACTGAAACAAACGTTGCCGAAAAGGCAAAACTACTTTTGGATCAATATCGTAAAAAATCTCAACTTTTCAAAACTAGTGTGTTGCTGGTACCTTTGGGGGATGATTTCTACTATACTAGCTCAGAGGAATGGGATGTACAGTTCGAGAACTATCAGATGTTATTTAACTACTTAAACTCCAATCCTGACTTAGGTGTCAATGTAGGTTTGGAATTATTAAGTTCTAAGAACATCTTTATGTTGTTCTGTTTCAGATCCAGTTTGGAACCCTTTCAGATTATTTTGATGTCGTAAAGGAAGCGAAGTCTGTGGAAGCGTTTCCTAGTTTGTCTGGCGACTTCTTTACTTATGCCAGCTTATATGGTCAATATTGGAGTGGGTGTTACTCGTCAAGATCCTTCTTTAAAAGACTTGATAGGATATTAATGGCATATGTAAGGTAAAGTTATAATTTTATTTTTAAACATTTCGTGGTTTAGAATGTATTGAGAGATGTAGATGCTATTTAATTCATCTACTTTTTTGTTATCTTCAACACAACGTAGGTCTGCAGACATACTGCTATCGCTGTCTCTCCTACACAGTAAATTGCAACGTTCATCTCAGGAATATGTTTATCTGGAAACATATGTGACGGACGCACGAAGATCGCTAGCTTTATTCCAACACCATGATGGTCTTTCAGGAACTGCCAAAGATCACGTCTTCAGCTATTACGCAAAAAGGTTTGTACCTAGGATTTTTAAATATTTTTTTCATTAAGTCTCTAAATAAGGACAAAAATTGGAGTGACATATTTCCTAGTTTCTTAATGCTAGATTGCCCCATTAAAGGAGGTTTACAATCGGATTTAATACCAAAATAAATTCACATTTATTGTTCTTTCTCGGTCTTAAACATTTGCAATAGATTTCGAAAATATTATTATGTTCAGAAATTGAAAATACGCTGCCACTTAAAACCGTTTTAGATATGTCGGTTTATATACATAACGACATATTTTCTATCTTATCTACATGTATATAAAATGTTTAAGCAAGTTTTAAATAGTCCCAGAACTTCTAAAAAAGTTCTAAACTATATACTAAAAACTCTTATTTGGATTTTTTAAAATTATTATGGTAATGAAATGCATGTCTATGCTGTGCTGTCTGCACTCTGCACCTCAATCAACTGCAGATAGATCTATTTCGCTGTCATTACAGCTCAGTAGTGCAGTTTAGGTATAGTGCAGACAGCACGGTATAGAACTGGTTTTGCCTATATACCAAAGCAATGGTATGATGTAAGTAAGAATTTAGATGGCAATTCCATCTGTCAGCATTACACTGACATGATGACAAAGCCAGCTAGCTGCCTTAACGGGTACTACTTCCTAAAGGAAGTGACCTGTAGCCTGACAAATTGGCATGCAACTGCATACTTCAATTCTATGCCGTGCTGTCTGAACTAGATCTAAACTGCAGTGATGAGCTGTAATGACAGCGAAATAGATCTATCTGCAGTTGGTTGAGGTGCAGACAGCACAGCGTAGACATGCATTTTAATGTCAAATTGAAGTATGTAGTTGCATGCCAATTTGTCAGGCTACAGGTCACTTCCTTTAGGAAGTAGTAGTACATCATGTCAGTGTAATGCTGACAGATGGCATTGCCATCTAAATTCTTACTTATTGTGGTAATACTCATGGACAAATTGTATTCGTTACTTTATGGATTTTCAAAATATGCATAAATGTTATGGGATTACGCCTAGATTCATTACCTTGTCTCTATACGTTTGGGAAAGATTAGTTAAAACCCGTTAACTTACCTTACACTCTGTTTTGTAAACGAAGCGTTTTACAATATATGTTTATATAAACTATTCGTCTTATTTTGGGAAAAAACAGTTAAAAATAAGTCTTTTCATGCTTTTTGGTTTCATTATCCTATTTTTCCTTTCAACTGTTGTAATTGTACTCGTATTGACGTATTAATCTAATAAATATATCATTCGAGCATTACCGTATTTCCATACATTTAAACAGTTTTAGACATGAATGAAAACACTCCTTTCGTATTTATTAAAATTTTAAATTAAATTTAACAGACAATATTTTGCAGCCTATTCCGAGCTTTAGAAAAGTCTTATTACGTCACACAGTTCTGTACACAACGTTTTCTTTCCAAACCTGGTATCAACTCCTCTAATACAGCCAAGCATTTTGATATAAGTGATATTCACTTTTATAATGGTACAGTATTGTATGAAAGAGAAATAAACTTGCTGGAAGGCGAAACTAAGAGGATAGTAATATTCAATTCTCTAACGTTCAGAAGAGTGGAAGTGGTTAATTACATGGTTTCTACACGATTCGTGAAGGTAAGCGTAACACTTCTTACCTTTAAAGGATTTTAAAAATAATAACAGGTTACAGATTGCAATGGAACTACCAAACAAGCACAAATTTCTCCCTATTTTAAAGACGGATTTATTAATTTCAGTGCTTACTATCGAGTGACGTTTATAGTGAATTTACAAGCACTAAGCTTATCAACTTACTGTGTTACATCTGTGTCACCAGGGCAACTACCTTTGTAAGTATTTTTTTTATACTCTGCTTGTTACACTCATGTTAACATATTTAATAAATGGCCTACATTTTACTTCTGCAGACAGCAGGCTAGAAACTGAAAAATGAATAATGTACCATGTACCAACCGCAGTTGAAAGACAAAAATGCATGTATACGCTATACTAACTACAGATAGATCTGTTTCGCTGCCAATACAGCTCATCAGTGTAATTTATGTCTAATGCAGACAGCATGCCATAGATCTGGTTTTTCCTATATACCAAAAGCTTGACATGATGTTAGGTGGCTTTGTCGATGTGTCAGTTCATTGATGACAGATTACCATTGCCACCTATTTTTTCTACTAGCAATTGAAAGCAGTTCTATGCATAGCTATATAAGAATTAATAAACAGCAAAATACAATACAGGATCTTTTTTTCTCATAACCACAAAAGTTTTCTCAAAAAAAATGGAGAAGCTTTCCTATTTAAATCACTATTCTACAAATTCAAACAGAAAAGCATAGACTGTTTCGTAAACGGCAATTATACAGAGCTTCTATACTAGGCCGTTCATAACTATAATGTAATGAACGGCCTAGTTCTATAAATGATCAACGCAACGCGGGCGGCGTTGATTTCTGAATTCTTTGTGCCGCCTTTTTGTAACTGCTGCCAAGCTACAATATGCACGGCGATAATACACAGTCCTGAAATGTGAGCTTTCTCCAACCTTAAAGTTGATTATCCCACAAAACACTACAGAATATGTTGAAACTACACACTCCCAGGCGCTTTCTCTTATTAAAATTAATCAAATAATTAAAAAATCGTCAGATGACAATTATACGTCACTTTCCTGAGAGGCGGCAAATTGATTTAATCTATAATTTCCATAAGCGCCCTGGATACATGTATCATTTATAGAAATCCTGTAGAATGTAGTTTCTCAGTATTTTTTTAATTCGATGTACCTTGTATAATGTGCTATTCAGAATGGGGTTGTTACATTTAAACTAACAAACTTGTAGTAAAGATATCAGTAAGTTGATGCTTAATTGTTTTCTTGTCACTATCACGATATTCGAGTGTGAGCACCCTGCATAATATGTATCATTATTGCACTTGCAAGTTCGGAGACTTTCTGATTTTTGACGTAGTTGCACTAGTTTTTTTTAAAGGTTTCATCCAATTCGCAGTAAAACCAAATTCGCCTCACGGAAGGATTACTAAGTATCAGAAAAAATTTTCAATGAATTATTCTAGAAGATATAGGTAACACAAGCTTTAACTGCTTGCAGCAGTTTAAAATCGGTACCTAAAACCTAAATGCTTACTTCATAATCTTTTTGTCTAGGGAAACCAAATTTTCAAATATTACCGTTTATGATGAAAATACAAAAAATCCTAAAAAAGTGAATATTTTCACTAACAAGAAAATCTTGAGTAAAGCAAAACAATTCACAGTTAGCAGCGAACATGTTACTGCCACATTCAGTCCTAAAGGTCTACTGCGAGCAATTACCCTAAAGGATGGATCTGTTGCTAAGCTGGAAGTAGATTTTGCAAGGTAATCAATAAAGAGCACAACCAATTCCATATTACAACACATCGTTTCAGATATTTTGTGCGTTCTTCTAAAAAAATACACGAAGCAAATTTGTTTATACCAGTAAGCAGTAGTATACCTCTTAGCGTCAACATATCTTGCATCGTTGTCATTCAAGGGCCAATATTTTCTTCTGTGTCTGTACAGTTACCTTACATACAACATATTGCAACTCTATATAACAATCCTTTAGGTAAATATGCATGTTTAAGGATAATAACTCATATAATCATATACATTTTTCTAGGAACTGACGGAATGGGAATTGAACTTCAAAATTATGTTGATGTTTCCCAAATGAGAAGGAAAGAAATTGTAATGGAAATAAAGACAAATATCAAAAATGGGAATGTATTTTKTACAGACTTAAATGGTTTTCAGGTGAGTTAAGTGCTAMAATGTTCAAGAGGAGAATCAACACGGGTTGTTTCGGAAAAAATCCGATTAACATAGTCACAATTTGTTTTGTATTGCCACAGAAAACAAATTCTATTCATTATAACCTTCTGCCGTGAACGTTTTTAATCCTAAAGTTAAAGACGGAAAAGACATAAATAAGGAATTCATTTGAATTTAGCTTGTACTTCCCAAAAAGTTAGTATCACGCTGTTTGAACAATATCTGAGGTGGGTACCTAGAACCGCTTTTTATTTCGCCATTCTCTTCTGCCCGCTGCCTTAGTTTTCTAGTTTCACTCCCAGTTCTCCTACATCCTGAATCACTTCCTCCCTCCATCGGTTTCTCGGTCTTTCTCTTGCCCGCTTTCCCAGCAGTCGATATCCATTACCATCTTTGTTGCTCTTCCGCTGTCCATTGTTTGTATATACCTAGCCATCTTACTCTCTGCTGTCTCACAAATTGCACAATACTTAGTTGATCATAATGTTCTGATACTTCACTGTTCGTTCTTCTGTGCATTGGAACACCCTCTGCTTCTTCCCTCCAAATATTCTTCTAAAGATCTTCCTCTCCCAAATGAGTAACTTAGTCTCTTTTAATGTCCCTTCCATACCTCACATCCATATGTCACTGTAGGTCTCACCAGGGTCTTACTATAGTTTATATGTTTGAAGTTTAGTCTTCAAAGCTAAGTGCTTAGATCTTAGTATATAATTGAGTTTTGCTCTCCAGGTTTTTATTTCTTCGTCTTTCCTTCCGTCTTCTGATATTATCAGATTTTGTGGTTGTATTCTGTCAGGATATTTTGACATCACCATATACTTCGGTGTTTGTGTGTTTATTCTTAGTCCCGCTTTTCTTGCACTTGCTTCGAATCTTTTTACAAAATATATTAAACCTTCCTTTTTTGTTGTCATTATTACCACATCATCTGCTATGCAATACATTGATGCCCTTTGTCTTTTACGCTTCCGGATCGATTTATCTTGCCCTCTCTCAGCACAGCTTCCAAAGATATATTGATAAGTAATGTTAATAATGGGTCACATTGTCTTACTCCATTTTGAACCTCAAAACTTTTTGACATTCTCCCTCTCTAGCGGACCCTATTTATTGTGTTTTCAAGCGTCATGTGTACCAACTCTTATCAATTTCTTTAGAATATTTAACTTTTTCATTTCTTTGATAATATGCTTAAGCTTCAAGCTTAAGCATTTGTTTTCTAGCCTCTAACTTCTTTTTTCTTTGCCTTTCACACTCGGTATTAAAACATATATTCTTTCTTGTTTTCTTTTCCTCAGCACTTGTATTGCTGCTTTTTAAGCTTTTTTCTATATTTTGCCAGACCACCGCTTATTTTGTTTGCATTTGTTTTCTACTGCATTCGCGTACGACATCGTAGCTGACAACGTCATTCTTGATGTCTTGATTTTTCTTTGTTTGCTGTAATTACGCCAAATTTTTATTGTCAAAAGATAATGCTCCTCTTCTCGACTCCATATCTTTTACAAAAAGACGTTCCTAAAAACATTTGCTATGTGCGGTTGTCAGTTGCAACAATTTATTTCCAGGCTATTACAACGAAACATACGTTTTTATTAAGTGATAATTATATATTACTTGGCAAGTCAAAGGACTTGTGGAAATGCGTCTGTTTTAAGAGATACTCAGCAGAATATCGAAAAAAATGCATTTTCCTTTTTGACTTCTAAACCATTATCAGTTTTTAATACATTTCACAACTATAAACAATAATCACTTTTGTTACATAAGATTTTATCACCAGCTAAAAATTAGCTACAAACTTGCAGTAAGTATATAAAATTTTTCATCAAATACAATCCTTAAAAAGGGTCATTAAAGTGAGAAACAAGAAGAGTGCTAATTGTTTAGCCACTACAGCATACAATAAAACAGCTACTCAGTACACTAAAAGTCGAAATAGATCCGTTAATTCCGTGGAATCCCGTTCATCTTTTAAGCTTCAACAGTAAACTACCCCTTTTTGAAATAACAAAACAAGACGATTAATTTTAGCATGCTGGTACATGCACAAACGGTTTAATTCTAAACATATAAACATAGCTTATTTATAATTATTAAGCATTATATAGACAAAATATATTACAGATCACAAGGCGCGAGAGACATGCACAAATACCACTGCAGGGTAATTTCTACCCGATGTCCACTACATCCTACATAGAAGATGATACCACTCGCTTCACTTTGCTCACAGCCAGTCCCACAGGAGTTACACTAATTGAAGAAGGTCGTATGCAGGTTCTCCTGGGTCACAACATTGCTCATGACAGTTTTCATAATGCTGAAGACAACTTTTGGAATGACCTTCCAACAAAATATGTCTTTAAACTTGTCGTTGAAAAGAAACTGCCATATTGTCAGGTAGGCAATCAAAGCAAAAGCAAAACTACCGTAAGTATATGGTATACAGTAAAGCCTTCCACAAGTACATATTTGGGACCAACTTCTTAAGGCATTAAGACCACAAAAATAAATTTTCAGGTGATTTATTTGTTTTCCTTTACATGTAAATCCGAATATACACCACTAAGAAATGACTACAATTTTAAAATGGATTTTCTCTCGAATGGCTAATCCGATTTTACTGATCTTTGGTTTCAGCTGTAGCTACACCTACAATTGCAGATGTCAGTTGGAATTAAACTATAGCCCCATTTTTCCTAAACATTTTCTTTTTTTATTCACGCCAATACTTTGTTATTAATGGAAATACACAGTTTTAGATATACCAGTTATTTAATATACAACAACAAAATTAATCTTAAGAGTACTACAACAAAAACAGTACCTATAGGTAACAAGAACTGTAATAAGATCAAGGAAGATCGAAAAAATCAATATCTCGTACTGCCACCTCTACTCCTAATAACAGCTTCACGTCACTTGCTTATACATGAAACCAGCCATCTAATCTGGTCTTGCTCAATCTTCCATATTTTCATGATTATGTTTCCAATGTCATCAAGAGAGGTAGGCAGTGGCTGATGGTTCTTAAGTTGTCTACACACATTATACCACAAATGTGATATTGTATTTAGATCAGGATTGCATGCAGGCCAGTCTAGTCTCACTATCCACCTCATGTAAGTAAAAAAAAGTTATTGCCGATGTAAGGAGCAAAGCGGACAACATGTTGAGATAAAATTTCTCTAATGTAACAATCACCCGTCAAATTATCTCCGCGTAAAGTAAAGTTCTGTTCGAGCTGTCAAAGAAATCCCTCCCCAAATCATTACAGAACCCCATTAAATGGGGCGATTTGACAAAAAATGTTGCATTGTGCATAACACTCATTTGGCTGTGAGAACTTTTACGCGGAGGTCGCAGTTATATAGACAAAACCTGGATTCGTCCGTGAATAAGACACGTTCCCAATCCTCAAGATTCCAATCCACATGTCGAGCAAACTGCAGTAACGTTTGACGATGGTTTGCCGTTAATATCGGTTCTCTTGCAAGAACTTCGAAGCTCAAATTCTGCTTCTTAAGACGCCTGCTTACAGTAGCCACACTTGTTTGGACATTATTAGAACCATTAAGTTGTACTTGGAGATTTCTTGATGTTACAAAMCGTTGTTTCAGACCACGCAATAAAATGGAACGATCGTGGTTCGCTGTTATTAATAGAGGTCTTCCTAGTCCATGACAACGGTTGCAATTGTTAGTTTCTTTAAAACGTGAAATAATACGAGATACTGTGGTATAGTGAACTCCCAGCCTCTGAGCTATAGCACGATAGCTGGTTTTTGGACGTAGATCTCATCTCATTTACATTATTTTAAATAGTATCTATCATACTTTTTCTTTTGTGTGTTAAGTGAGGGAAATCGGATGTGATACGGGCATGTTTACAATAGCTTGAATATAGTAAAATATTAATGCTATAGGAATTTATCTCTTCACTGTTGTTAACTTGTTTACTGTCATTTTCAGGACTAAACGACAACTGAATATTAATTCAAACTGAATTCATCTTCTCTTACGAGATTGCTGTACAAAGACTCAGCTGGTATTTGATTACAGACATGTTCAATCATTAACTAGTCCTAATGCTTCAACATTTCTCAACAAATTAGCAAGTTTTAATGTAATAATACAAATGCAACTTTTCATCTTTCAGACAACTTCAGATGATCATCTTTCTGGATTTGAAACAGTAGTAACCCACACTCTATCCCAAACTCTCTTACATCCTTTAATCAAAATGATCGATTGTAAGGAGAGCATTATTAGGCCCAATAATGTTAACATTGGGAATAATTTGGGTGTTGATGTTGTAGTACCAATTATAAGAAATAATATATATGTAAGTGGTCAGTTCTATACTGGTATAGCTATTCATCGGCAACATCTAGATATTTGCTATGCTGATGCAGACATACTCAAGCTGTTTCCCTTAAACCCAGGATCTCAGGTTAGATATTACTGTTTAGAGTTTGAAATATATTTTATTACCCTTTATTTCAGATAAACGTCAGTTCCCTTGTAGCGCAGCACGTAAGGCGTATGCATCAAACATCACTAAGTTTCCTTCATGTAAGAGAGACCAAAGTAGAAGAAAATATAGGTCTATGTCCGATGGATACGAAAGCATTTATTTTAGAAATCTAAAAGCCTACCCATATTGTTATTAATTAAAATGATTCTGAATAAATAATGTAGGCAACAAAACGAAATTATTTACTTCAAAGAAACAAATTCCTTTCAAATTTTTACCCTCAGTGACAGAATTGCTCTTTTAAATTGAACTGTTAATTGCTATCCTGAGGTACCACACAATGCTTACCTAGCAAATTGTTTATAAATGTTTTCAGTACTAGTTAATAATATACTCATTATAATTGTACTTTTTCAACTATAATGGTATACATTATTCGTGGGGGAACATTACTACCAGAAAAATCAAAATGTTGGTATGAACAAAGTATATCTAAGCCTTGTTAAGGACTGGCAAAATTTGAAATGTTTAAAGTTATTTTGGGAAAAGAGTATTTTATTGACTTAAGCGACAAATATAAATCCTCTTCAATATGGTAATTCAACTCCATGTTCAGAAGTATTTTGATAATAAATCATGACGTGAACATTGAAAAATATGACAAACAGCGTTTTTAAAATGAAAATCAGAAAGCTACGAACTGTTTAAAGCTAAACTGATCGGATTATGAGCCCAGAGCTTCATTAAATATTTATCACATTAAGGTTCAGTTGTAAACTGAGGTAAAAAAAGGATAAGTTGAAGGACTATGGTATTATACAAAAGTTTGATGGGCAGAACTTTGCATTATGGAAGTACCAAACGAAAAATAATCTTCAAAGCAGGACTTCATGAATTATGCAGTCAAACTAAGTGATGAAGAGTGGACAGAGAAGAACACCAAAGCAATGTTGTTGGTTTCAACTTCTATGGAATTTGAACAGCTTCAGACTGCAATTACATCTAACAATGCAATGGGAATGTAGTCACGCTTAAAGATAATACGCGAGCAAAGGTCAGCGGTAAGTAAAATTACATGGAAACAAACGTTCTTCAGTTACAAAATGTCTAAAACAGATACAATTGCACAGCACATAAGTAAAATTGAAGCTATGCCACAAGCATTAGCAGATGTCTGAGAAACAGTTGGAGATGTGGTTCTTTCACTATGGCATGATTCATATGATGAGAAAATGCAACCGTTTGACAATTTAACTGCAAGGCTATTGAAAGACGAAGAGCATCTAGAACAGATAAGCGAAGTTTCAACAGCATTTGCTGCTGTGAGTTTGAACAAAGTGAAATTTAGACCCAAAAATATGAAAACTTACATACCGTTTAACAACATTTTACTGTCATAAATGAGGGCATTTTAAGGCTCACTGTTGCAAAATGATAGCAAAGAGAAACGTTGAAGATAATCATAACACACAGAATCAAGTGCAGAGGTCAAAAATGTTACAGTTCCTGGTTGTGACGATATTTGGTTGGCAGATAGTGCCCCTTCAAAGCATATGACCTTTCATAAAGAATGGTTTGCATCTCTGGAACCGATTGAGAAAATCATAAGTGTACAAATTGGAGACAATTCATCAGTTGAAGCTAAAGGAATTGGTACGGTTAAAGTTATGGCTCTGGTACATTGCAAATGGCATTGTCGGACATTAGAAGAAACGCTGTGTGTCCCAAAATTGAAGGTTACAAATAAGATATAAAACTCCAAAATCAGTGTTACAAAATATTAAAATGCATGTCTATGCTGTGCTGTCTACACCTCAACCAACTGCAGATAGATCTATTTCGCTGTCATTACAGCTCATCAGTGCAGTTTAGATCTAGTGTAGACAGCACGGCATATAGAACTGGTTTTGCTTATATACCAAAGCATTCTGGAGCAAGCAAATCTTGTAACAAGCAATTCTGTTCTACGTTGGCATGAACGGCTAGAGCACGTGAATTTCAAGACCTTAAAGGAATTGGCTGACAAAGTATGGAAAAATCCACCGAGAATAATTCAAGTCCAACCTTCATTCAAGAGCGACCGGGGAGGCAATTCATACAGATATTTGTGTAAAAATGCCAATTGCGTCCCTTGGTGGGGCAAATTATTTCATGACCTTAAAGGATGACTGCAGTTCATTGCGATTTGTGCGTTTCTTTTACAGAACAAAAGTAATGCTTTTTCTACATTTCTGGAAATTGAAAGGATGATTGAGACGGACTGGTAACAAAGTAGACGTGCTGCGGCTGCGTACTGATAATTGAAGAGTATATAAACGGATTATTTCAGGAAACTGCAAGTCCTTACATACCTGAATAAAATGGCAGAGTAGAATGGACAGACAACAGGTCTATTGTGGAAAGTGCCAGATCTATGCTGTTTGATACCGATCTTTCAGAAAATTTATGGGCAGAAGCAGTGAACACAGCTGTCTACCTGTTAAACAGAAGAGGATATAAAGCCAATGGTGATTTAACACCATATGAGCAATGGTTTAATAAACCGTCTTTCGGTCACCTGAGGAAATTTGATTTGCACTCATGTTATATGGTGTATACAAAACCAATTCGTGGAAAATTTGAAAATAAGTCAAAGAAAATGATTATGTTTAGTTATGACAAATGTAGCAGTGTTTATACTGTATGATGCTGAAACTAACAAGATAATAATTTCACGTCATGTCGTTTTCAATGAAAATATCTCAGATCATGTGAATTCTAAAGAATATGTATTTTTCGAATGGTTACTTACTGATGCAGAAGAGCAAAATGAAATATCTACAGAAGATGAAAATATAAAAGAGAACGAAGATGGTTCCATTAATAGAAGAAAATACAAGGGATTTAAGGAATCGTGATGCAGTTAATCTACCTGTTCGTTACCGTGATTCAAATTTTGTAGCATGTGCAGCAATTGTTAATGAACTATTAAAGTTCGAAGAGGCAATGTCTTCAAGTTCATCAGAGCACTGGAACAGGGCAATGAAAGATGAAATTACTCGCTGAAGGTCAATAAAACATGGACATTGGTACCCTTGCCACCAGGAAGTAAAACTGTTGGATGGAGTAAAACTGAAACCTGATGGTACAACTGATAATTTAAAGCAAGGTTTGGTGCCAAAGGCATCACAGCAAGATGGTGTTGATATTCAAGAGACTTTTGCCCCTGTTGTACTTTTATACTTCCATAAGAACATTATATGTAGCTGCTACATATAATGTGAACTTCATGGAGAAGTTTATATGCAACAGCCAATTGGTTTTGAAGATAAAAATAAGGCATTATTCTGTAAGTTACAAAAAAGAAAAGATTAAAACTATCACTTCGTTGTTGGAATCAAGTTTGCAAATTGCCGCACAAATTTTTGATTCAGCCAGTTGGTTTTATATGTTGATGATAGTCTTACTATCTGCAAGTCAGTTAATGTAATTAATAGTTTATTCAGTGAAATTGCAAAATATTTTGAGATTACGCAATTGGCGTTGGAAAGTACTTTTGAGGTTTAGAGATCAATCATCGTCATAAACATGGAACATTTATTTGTCAGTTCGGATACACTTGTACAATAAGGAAATTTAACATGGGAAATTGCAAGTCGAATGCAGTACCATTGAACGCAAGCAACCCTCTTTATAGTGGTTAGTGTCCAGTTGAGGAAGAAGACAGGAAAGAAATGAAACTGAAACGATACAGGGAAGCTGTAGGAAGTGTAATGTTTATCGCCACTGTGTCACGGCCGGATATAATGTACGCTTTGAGTCAAGTTAGTCGATTCCTAAATAATCCTGGTATAGACCATTGGTTAGCTGTGAGAACCATCTTCAAGTACCTTCAGGGAACTAATAATACAAGAATAAAGTACACATGGAGCATCATTCGACTAAAAGTTTTCTTCTATGCCTTATTTGCATATGATCTGGACACTTGTGTCGTCGTTCAACAACTGGGTACATTAGTGTTATGGCAGATGGGTCAGTTAGTTGGTCTTCACATAGGCAAAAATGCGTCCCAAGATCTACTGCAGATGCAAAGTATATGTTCCATCTTCAGAGCTTATTTTGCTGGGCAACTTTATGGAAGAACTTAATATTTTATGCTATACTTTATGATACTCTTGACAGGTTTGCACCTAGACAAATTTTTCTGTCCTGGAAAAACCAAGTATCCGTCCTGGTTTACTACAGAAATAATATCTATGCTAAACATGAAAAGGAGGCATTGGATAATAACTATAGATATACGAGATTAAATCATCATATGGACAGTGTAAAAGCCCTGAGTCGTAATATCACTAATAAGGTACGAAATGAGT
The DNA here is from genome assembly GCA_025024175.1 of Rhyzopertha dominica. Classification (NCBI taxonomy): domain Eukaryota; kingdom Metazoa; phylum Arthropoda; class Insecta; order Coleoptera; family Bostrichidae; genus Rhyzopertha; species Rhyzopertha dominica. Next base: position 569,580 of record QCXZ01000138.1, on the reverse strand, counting down.
ACCGGAAATACACAAAAGCGACGGAGCGTCTCCTATTGTATGATCCATATCGTTTTTAGGTATTTGTTAATCAGAAGAGAGGATCATGTGGGATTCCCGGCTGCATGCGGAATGAGGATGAGATTCTGAAGACTCAGCAAGATATTGTTGATGCCTTTACCAGCCCATCTAGTATTTTTGTGAGTGCCACCTCCAACAGCAATCTTCGCTGCAACTTGGCCAATGATATGTTTGATAGGTGCGAATTCTGTGATAGTGTCGGTTGACTTGACTGTGACTACAGTGATGATCGTGTCTGTACTAATAACCTGGTACTGCATAAATTTATACTTGAGGATGATGATGCATTAAAAAAATTTTGAACCAACAAATTGAGTGGACCTGATAATATACCTGAGTTCCTGCTGACTGACTATTCAATGCTGCATTTATCCACTGCGCCATATATAAAATCTAATATTATCCACCGCAGTATATTAATATTAATAATTATAGACCATTAGCCTTAATCCTTATCAAATTTTGCTAAGCTTATTTAATGTGTTTGGTCTTGCATAGTATATATGCTCACTTTAGTTCTCGGATTGTCCCCGAGCAACATGGATTCGCAAGGAGATCTACAGTAACTAATTTGTGTGAATTTACTCATTTCCTGCCCGATGCTTTAGACAATCGTCTTCAAGTAGATGCTACATACACCGACCTTACAAAGGCGTTTGATAGGGTCATCACTAAATATTGTTGAGTAAGCTGAGGCGTGCAGGTTTTTGTGATGATTTGTTATTTTTGTTCAAAAGTTTACTAGTGAATAGGTTTGATATATTTTATAATGATGTAATACTTTATATAAATTGTCGTGTTTTTATTTATGCTTATGATTTAAGGATTGCACATATTAATAGACACTCACGAGAGTGACTGTAAAAAATCACACTTGCAAGAAAGTCGAATTTAATAAATTATTACTACAACATCAATGGATATCCCCTTGAGAGCTATAATGAAACCTTTGATTTAAGAAAGCTGTGTATACGACTTGTCATTCTCTCCCCATGTAACGGGGTTGACAACTTTGAGATTTATACTCAGGAAATACTAGGGATTTTGTAAATGTAACATGTATAAAACTGTTATTCTACACTTTAGTAAGATCTAGGATTGAATACTGCTATGTTGTCTGGGCTCCTTATCATCAGGATTATGTCAATTGGTGGAGTATGTCCTCAGAAAGTTTGCAAAATACCTACATTTAAAATTGTTTAATAGATACCCAGTGAGACACTGTGAATTGGGAGAACCCCTTGCTGATGTTGGGAAAGCAGCCTTTTATCTAGAAGAAATATTCTCTGTTTAGTATTTCTCCAAAAACTGTTGCTTGGGGAGTTACTTGAATACAACGGTTTTACTGTACCTCGAGCAGTTTTAACTTTTTATTGTAGTATCCCAAACACTTTCCATCGCCTTCACTCTTCTCTGGTTGGCTATCTCAGATTATACAACTGTTTGGCTGGAGACACAGATATAGAAATATTTTTTTTTATGATTTTACTACCAGATTTGTAAGAGTAGGCTGACTGGTGCTTTTTCTGGGTTGTAGTTATAGGCTATATTATTTTGTAACATAGTATCATGAGTATGTGAACAATATTACGTGTGGATTGGATTAGTTGAATACATATATATACATTATCGATTCTGTTCTGACTGCCATTTGTTTGTTAATAAAATGTGCCATTATAGACTAGTTGTTGTTGGAATAAACTTCTTCTTCTTTATTATATTGATCTCGATAGACCAGTGAAGCTAAACGTAGACAAGTGTCATTACCTATGTTTAATTAAAAATGCAGAACATCACAAGAAAACTAAACATATTGATGTGAAGTTGCATTTTATTCAGAACATGCTAAGAATCCTGGCAACCTCTATGGGTGTAACTGCTGCTCTTAATGCATACTATGCTTATATTCACGCTAACATAAGATTTGGTATCATGTTCTGGGGAGTCTCAGTGAAGGCTGACAAAATCTTTCTTCAGAAATGCTGTCTTCATTCCATATTTGGCTTAAAACGAACAAAAACTTATAGAAATGTTTTTCGCCAGCATAGCATACTTACTCTCGATGGTCTATATTTATAAATGTGTTTTTCTTTAAGCTTTATTATGAACTAATTAGTGACAATGAAGTAAAATACATTTTTTTATACATATATAGATTCGTCCGACGTTGGTCTGTTGGGCATGCCCGATGATAGTAAGATATATCTCAATCATGATATCACTAAGGCAAATCTTGACCTCTTTATGCGGGCCAAGCGAATGGTGTACTTAAAGGAACAGATTGGCATGGGTCAGGGATGGATTCGTTTATGAGCAAGTGAATGAAAATGGTAGAAGTTTCAAAGTGAATTCTACAGAAGACTTAGAACAATTAAAAAACTAAAAGTTGAGTGAGGTTCATTTAAATTAAATGGTTTATGTAACGGGGAATTTAGATTGGGTTTGTTGAATGTTAGTTCCTTGAACACAGGGATTGGGGTCCTTTCTGAATTGATTAGGGACAGAGATTTTGATGTATGTGCAATTACAGAGACTTTGATGAGTGCAGATGGTCATGATGAACTCTTCGTGATTGAGGACTATACAATGACTAGGCAGGATAGAAACCTCGTCACCTCAAGAAGGTGCCGGGGCAGGTATGGCTGTTTACTCAAAACAAAATCTCTAATAAAACGAATGAAGTATGTAAGGGATATGAGGAACATGGATATGAAACAGTTCAATAGTGATGCAGGACGGCTTCCGTGACATTGCATATTGGAAGAAAGTGATGTTAATAGAAAACTTGAAATGTTTAATGAGATGATAATGTAGATGATAAAAGTGAAGCAGAAGTCAAAAATGATCAAGGCGAAGGACAGAGCTTATGCGAAGTATAGAAAAACGCGACATCGTTGAAGGGGGGCATATTATGTTGACTTAGGAAATTTTGTCACAAAGGCAGTTAGACAAAAAAAAGTGCATATGCAGCACATATACAGAGCAAGAGGCGATCAGTGTGAACAATAGGACAACCAACGCTCTTCCTGAAAATTTGCAGGATGCTGATGTTATTTACAACTTCTTTGTATCATGCATCAGCATGCATCAGCATTCCGAATCTATGATAATAAAAAACTCCGGTGTTTCCAGTTGAATACAATTACTAAACAGCTTGTAGTATCCACCTTATCCAGGATTAAGTCTAATATGCCACTAATTTTGATGGAATTTCCCTCAATATGATACTGTTGCTGTTGCATTTTTGTATTGATGCACTATTGGATATACTCAATTCGCTTATAGAGCAAATAAAAGTGTTTCCTGCTGCTTGGAAGATGGAAATGATTGCGCCCCTACGGAAGTGTGCGAGGCCATCACATTTGAAGGACCTACGTCCAGTTTGCGTTTTGCCAATGCTGTCTAAAATTTTGAAGAAATGTGTTAGGGACCAACTTTATAGCTAACTTTCCAAAGAAAGTATCATCCCTGACTTGCAGTCTGGTTTCAGGGTTGATCACAGTACCGTCACTGCACTTCTAAACATTATATACTGTTGATGTGTTGCGCAACCAGGACGCGGGTCAGTGTACAGCGCTAGTGTTTTTGGACTTCTCAAGAGCTTTTGACACCATATATTCGCCATGGGATCTTGTTTGCAAAGCTTGAATATTATGATTTTTCTCCAGAGGCCCTGGATTGGTTTCGAAGTTATTTATCAGAGCGCTCTCAGGCAGTCAAGGTAGAACATGGTTCTGGTTGTTTGATCGAGCAGTTGTGATACTTCAACTGGTGTGCCGCAAGGTTCTGTGCTGGGGCCGGTTTTTTCTCTATTTACATTAGTGATTTCCGAAATCAATTGGCTGATATATCAGTTCATCATTACGCTGATGATACAGTTGTATATGGCTATGAGTCCATCAAACGTGGAAGCACAAGTGGAGCTATACAACGATAACCTGTCTACTGTTTTGCAGTGGTGTGGTGAACATTCTCTGAGGCTGAATGTGAACAAAACTGCAGCAATGTGGTGTGGTTCTCGAGTGGTACGGAGGAAGATATGTGATAGCAGCAAGTTTACTTTGAAAATGGGCGACTGCGTTCTTAATATATGTAGTGAAGTTTGAAACCTGGGTATTTATAATGGACAGTGATATTAGCTTTTCTAGTCATGTATGCAGTGTTTGCCAAAAATGTAACGTAATGTAATGTAACTCTGATTTTGCCTATAGTTCAATATTGTCTGGCTGTTTATTGTTCTCATATAACTAAAGCTGATTTGTACAGACTATAAAAAATACAGAACACTTGTATATATACGTTACTGCTTTAATCTGCGTGGAAGAGATTATGTGTTTGTATACATTCAGCAGTTACAATGGCTAAATATTGAGAATGCTTTTCAGTACTCTATGATGTGTCAAATTTATAAAACTCTAATTAGTAAAACGCCATCTTATCTTTTTAACAAGATTATACTCATGAAAGATATCCATGAACTAAATACGCGAGGCTTGCACAGGATTGAGGTGGCAAGACATTCCACAGAAAAGTTTAAGCATAGCTTTACCTAGTTGTACACTATGTATAATGATTTGCCTGATGATATTCAACGTTTGTCACTCAGTTTGTTACGGTCTGCTGCAAAGGATTTTTTCTTGAAAGCACAACACCAATGTTAAACACTATGGTGTAACTGCAAAACAGCCTTGCTGACATTACACCATATTGTAGCATTAAGTTTTTGTATCTTTTGTTTATCCTTGCTTATCCTGTAATGTGCTACAATAAATGATTTCTGATTCTGATAATACTAAATATGCTGAACAGAAATATGTTGGCTTACCACAGACTAACAGAATGTTGGTATGTACATAAGAGTATCATTATAAAAAACACTTACCTTTGAATTGGAAAGCTTTAGAGCTGTGTGCGACGTCATCTCATAAGAAAAGCATCATGCAGTAGAATATTTTAATTTCTGAATAAAATTATTATTACTATATTTAAGTGATTTCCTATAGTAAAAATTGCACAGATAGCATTTCCAGGCAAACATAGGTGGGGCAAATTGCAGGATGTTGCTTCTGGTTGCTAAGCCACAGTGGAGCATAGTCAACAATTTTATTTTAGTATTGGAGCTCAGAGCTGGGAAAGAACTTGTAACCAAGATACTTTTTAATAAGTAAGTTACACTTGGTAACTTAGTTACTTTTAATTTAGGTCAAAAAGAAACTAATAATGTAGTTCCTTTTTAGAAATGTAACTGTAACTGTTATTTTTTTTATTGTTGGAACGTAACCAAGTTATTTTAAAATACCTAACGAAGTTATATCAAAATAACTAAGTTACTGTTGTAACTTATTTAGACTGTAAAAGCTGAAACGACTGAAAGGCATTACGATTAGTGCTGACTGTTAAAGTTGGCCAGTGTTGCCAGTTACTTTTTTCTCAATGTACAAGGTAATTGTTAAAAATGAACTAGATTGTGCAGCGCTATCTGACGCTAATATCGTATTAAATATACAATTTTAAAGCATGTTTTTATATGAAATCAAACTCAATAGATATAAACAAATAAAAAAACAACTTCATGGACAGATGTTTCGAACTGTCAATGCTGTGCTAACATTACACAACATAAAGTTATACCCCTCAAGTAAAATGCAGCTTTCTGTATGAAGCAACGTAGTCCAGGCAGTATAGTGGAACTTCTGGGACGTTCAATCGTGTTCTAATTATTTACTTGACCTTAAGACCTTATATGTAATACTTACCTTTTATTTTACTCCCTCTGAAAATAACTAGTTACATTCATAAATAAGTATCTAATTACCTAAGTAACTATGCAAAGTAACTTAGTTACATTTCAAAAGTAACTCTCCCAGCTCTGTTGGAGCTGCAGCTCCTTAAGAGGTTGGATAGTAGGGGATTTGCTAGTAACTTTTTATATACTAATTTTTGAATGCAGTGTGATTCTTATCAAATAAATCAACTCGCAATACAACACTTTATTAAAATTTAAAAAAATGTTCTCTTAAACTCAATATCACAAATAAAAGACATCTTCAACTGAAAATATTTAATCCTCGTCTGCAAAGCAACAGTCAATTGCAAAATTACATTTCAATCATGATTACTGGAAAATGGATTAACTAAACTAGTCATATAAAAAAAAAGTTAAACAAAATCACGAATGCTTAATTGTTCTCAGAAAAAAAATAAAAACTGAATGGTAAAAAGGGCGAACTGTAAAAAAATACAAATCAACTAACATAAATAGTCACATAAATAGCATATTAGAACAAATACAAAATCACGAGGGGTCAAAGCTTCCTCTTGCGGATTTGTTCTTGTGCCTTGCGTAACAAATTGTCAAAGGAATCTTCTGCTTCTTCAGCAGGATAACAGCCAATATCCTCATGCATATTATCTATAAATAAAACAATAAATACATACAAATACCACTTCATTTATTAACGTACCTAAATCAGAATAACTCGTCCTGCAGAACATTCTTCTACCCCCGAAACTTAAATCGTACTTTGGATAAAAGGGATCATCATTTCCGTGTTCCATTGCTTCATAAGCATCTAGCTTATTTAAGAATGTCACAAAACCATAATTATCTCTGAAAATAAAACTCTTTAGTTTCTGACGCTCCATGCTTTTTAGGCAACCTACCCATGCTCTCTGAAGTGCACACTGACACTTGTGATCGGGCCAAATCTTTGGAAACGTCTTCGAAGATCTTCACGAGTCGTGGAATAACTAATGCGACCAACATAGACAACTCTACGTTCTTCAACTTCTTGCAAACGATCACGGTCAACACTGCGCTGTTTCCTTGGATACCAAGGTGATATCGATCTCGACCTTGATCTTGATGAAGACCTACGCCATAAACAACAGTAATTACACTTCTATATGTGAGTGGTGAAATAGTACTATTCTGTAAATGTAATTTGAAAGACTATCACAAATTATGACAGGAATTGTGGTTTGGCAAATTAATTAATCCACTATCATTTTTTAAATATATGTAAGTCAGTTGGACTTATGATCACATAATTACTGTTAAATTTGTGTTGTGTTTCAATATCTTTAGGCACCAGGCACTAAAAACTCTCATTTTGTCCAAGTTTGGAAAAAATGATGAAACAGGCCAATTTTGACTTGCAGGGGGACCAAATTTTATCATAATTTCAAAATTATTTCTGCATCACTCTAGTGCCCAGTCACCAATTCAAAAAATTTAAGTAGCAAGAAGGATTGAGTATCATCATCTCGAAACTGCTTTACTTGCTATGCAATCATGTTTTTTGTCAAATTTGACCCACCCTTTTAGAGAATCACAAAATTGTTTAAGGCTCGTTTAAATTTTCACAATTGCGCATCCGGAACACTCTCATCCAAATTGTAAACAAGTTTTTTCTAGTATGGATGGATTAAGAGATATTCTTATCTGTAATAAAATAATAATAAAATAAAAACCTGCAATTTTTATAATAGTTTGCAGCTCAGAACAAAGAAGTGAACTAGTATAACTGTACTATGAAAATAACATGTGTGCCAGTGTGACCGCTAGATTTTTCAACCAAAAACATGTGGACCAGTTAGTCGTCAGTTCGTGATTAGTTTAATTACAGAATTTGAGAAAACTTACTACAATAATGTAGAGTACAAATATGTATGTATTTTGGCAGCAAAGCTGTCATGCATGGTAGAAGTTAATCTAAGCAACTTCTTAAAACGTCTGGAAGGATATAACCATAGGATATTCTCCTAGACAAGTTTTCAGTAGAAGTGACATCCATGTAACATTGTGTAGGTCGCATTGTGAATGGTTTGCCCCCTAAGCGTTTGACAGTGAAAAAATGTTTTTAATACGATTAGTCTTTTATGTGTGAGTTGAGCTACGTTAAATTTCAACATTTGTTACAGTAGTTACAAAAAAATTATCTGCAAAAAAAAATGAAAACAATTTTAAAAATCTTATCATCCGTCATTCAGTAAAACTCTTCATCAAATTTTTGTTACATAGTATGAAGGATTTCACACTGTGTGTGTGACTGAGAAAAAATGATAAACTGTAACTAAACTGTAAAAAAAAACAAATAAATTCAACCTTTCGTTATCTAATGTTTTGAACTGCATAAATAATTTAAAGTTTCTGAATTTTACATATATAATTTGCATTTTTAGTTGTTTATTAATAACCTTTTTTTAATATTGAAACTCTGTGATCGATGGTTAATAAGCAGTTTTTTTAAAAGGCCCCAACGTATGGCTTTGGCCAATGTTAAAGTTAAAGTGAGAGGAGTTTTTGCTTGGTCTATAGATTTATAATTAATTACTTGTTTTTAATGTTACTGTTTATTTGTTCATGTTGTGTTTGTTTATTTTGCCCCATTTAGTTTTTCAACATTCTGATCCTGTCTTCTATGCTATTAATAAAGTTTCTGTCTCTTCGACATGAACTTTTGTGTACTTTTTCCTCGTTCCTTTCGGTGGCATTCAAAATCCACTGATTTATTTGATATTGCTTTCTCTTTGCAAATACATCTATAACACATATCAAAATAGTTAACCACACACATCATAAATTATCATTACCTATTAAAATTTGTTTTTACTTCTTTTTTTATTCTGAGGTTTCTCTTTTACTGCTGCCGACAATAACCGCTCCCAGGAATATTAATTATCCTACACTGACTGTTATGCTATCTTTTTTTCTTGAGTGGAGGTTTTGCAACGTCCTCGCGTTATTTATTTTATTTGTTATTCCTACACCCTCGCAATTCGTCTCTCATTTCTTTTAATATTACTATGGAAAGAGAACTCCTTACTTGTGTTACTGTTTTTGAACTTTTTTAATGCAAGAACGCGATTTTTTGGTTATCATTCTTTGTACATTTTCTTTTATCACAGACATATGTGCATCAGTAGTTAATAAGATAAATAAATCATTGTTTAGCTGCCTTTTTCAAAAATTTTGAGGTAGCCGTCTTTTTATGAGTGAGTGTATTTAAAATACCAGAGTTAGCATCTACTACCTTGAAAATATCTTCATCGAAACCTCATCATGCAAAATTCCGTTTAAATCATTTAAAATAAAATCAGTTGTTAAACAAAAATAGTTAAAAAAATAGTTGTCATTAATTACAATATTTTCTTTTTCTTGCTGATTAAACAAAAAAAAAACTTACCTGGAGGAGCTTGATGTGTAGGATGAACTTGAATATCTAGAACTCCGTGAGCTGCTTCTTCTCCTAGATACATAACTGTTGTTTAATAATTTTGCGTGCTAAAGCAAAATCATAACAACTAACCTGTGGTGACGTGATCGTCTACTCGAGTGACTACTGGCGGAACTGTCGCTCCTCGGTTCAGTTTTTATCTTTACGTTCTCTTCCGTCAAGAAGTCTGTCGTCTGAACATGGACGCTACAGGTCGAAGGCAACTTTCTGTTTTTCGGGAGGTACACAATCGTTTTGTTTTCTCCGTGTTCCTGATCAACAGCAGCCTGTTGATGATGTTGCACATTTTCCACGGTCAGTGCGTTCTTATACTTAACCTTAGGTATACTTTCTATGACTGCGGTAATGAGGGAATTTGTACTGATCTTGGCGTTCTGTAGCAAGGGCTTGATTTCCTCGACTACTGGTGCGGCACAAAGAGGTAGACGTCCAATGGTCATGGTGTTCACTCCTATACTAACAAGCGTCTTTTTTTCCATATCCGGAGGGACAGTGATGATCTTCTTTGGCGGGACGACGGCAGCTACGTCACTCGGTGCACTGTTTTTGCTCGATTTGGCGGGTGTATTCAGCAGTTCCATGGCCATGCGCGTGAGTTTCTCCTGGTGCTTTTGTCGCCTGACATTCTCGTCCTCCACTTCGGGAGAATTCCGGCCGCTGTTCATCGGAGAATTGCACTGTGAATTTCCGGCTGAAGTAACAGCACGTCTCTTCTTGTATTCCGCTAAATTAAGTTTACGTTTCTGTTGCTGATTTCCTTCGGCTACGTTATTCGGTTTGATTGTGTTCACTTTCAGTAGTGAAACCATTAACTTCCCATCTGCATTCTTAACAGTGGGCTGATTTCGAATGATTGCCCTTTCATCTTCTTCCGAGGATTCGAATCCGGAATCTTTCTTTGGATGTTTGGGATACGGAGACAACGAGCTGCAGTAATCGTGATCTAATCTGACAGCATTCGGACTTGCAGCCTTTATTTTGTTTAAAGTGTTGGTTTCCGGTATTCGCTGAACGCAACGCTTCTTGTTTGGGATGGCGGGAATCACAGATATGGGTTTCCTTTTGCCCGATTCTTTTATTTTCTTTATGAGCTCTTCCGGCAAGGCATCTAGGATTTGTTTACTTTTAACTACGTCTGATGCTGGTTCAGGCTGTGGCATTGATTCAACCTTAGGTTTAATTTCTTTCTTTATCTGAACTTGATCTGAAAAAACAGCAACATTCAAGCTAAACTGTTAGAATTAAAAAATTTGTTATATTTAACTGAATGGGTCACATACTTTATCTTTTAATACTGATTCACTTTTAGATTTCCATTCTAACATCTGGTATGAGAAATGAACATGAATAAAAACAAGGTCTGTGCAGTAAATGAGAACCTTTTTGAAATGCTAAACAAGTAATAAATAATTAGATTAAGCTCATAATGAGTCTTCTTTGCACCACACTCTGGAAGACAAGGAACAGATAATGTTGAAGAATATAGCAGAATGTATTAAATTTTGGGAGATCTCCAAAATGTTGTCAGATTTTTTGCATGTAAGTGTCAATGTGAAGGTAACTTCTCAGAACAAAGCATACAGAAAACCACAGAGCTAATTGTAGGAAATTAGATTAAGTAATTTTACCGATCAGATGGCAAATAAGATAATTCATAAGAATTTTAGTGCCACAAAGAACTGTGTTAGTCTACAGAATTATTATTTTATAAATCATTAAAAATTTGCATTTTTTAAATATACAATATCTATAATTTAAATGAAGTCACTCAGTTCTAACTTTAAAATAATAAGTAATGTGTCTCCTCTTAATAATGGTGAATAGCAAACACATTAGTAGCTACATAAACATACAACAATACCTAGCAGCTATGTGATGACTAATGTTAGAAGAAAATTGGCAGTGCATATGTACATGCTATAATTCCCACCAGCACACAATCAATACAAATCTAATCAAGCATCTTTTTTGTTGAACATATTTTGATTTTAATATTCAATGATTTTAAACCTACTAGAGTGTCAGATGTATACAATGTACACTACTAACCATAGTTAAATTTTACTACTCACCATCTTTAATGCTGTTGCCTTCTATTTTGATCCTAGCAGTAGGCAGCTGCATTGTGTTGACTTCAAATGTTTCAGCAACCTCCTGTTTAATCTTGATGTTTTCGTCAATTAGCATCTCTTCAACTTTTATCTCGCTAGCCATCTCTTTACTCTGAAATCCCTCAGAAGCTTCAAACTGTTCAAGCAAACTGTTCAGATCTCCAGCTTCCAAAACAGGAGCACTATCACCATGCTCAGAGACAGTCTCGACATCAATGTGATCATCTTCAGAATCGCTGACTATGTACTTTCGTGCATTTATGTCAATTTTCTTTCCGCCAGTTCGCAGTTTCTTTGGTTGTTGTTTAGCAACCTCAGTAGGTTTTGATGTTACATTGTCACTCGTTTCCTGAGGTTCTGGTTCTGTTAGGAATGAAGTTATGTCGAACGTGTTTAAATTTGCATTTGTTAGGGTATCGTGATTGTTGTCGTCATCCACCGGTCCCTAAAAGTTAATAATTAAATTTGTAAGTAAAACCGGTGCCGTATAAAAGACATGTAATACATGTGCAATATTCAGTTGGGTAATTACGTGGGTTGATGCATTATTAAATAATGGTAGTAAGGGCTAAAAATCTACAGCTTAAGCAAAAATGATCTTGGCAACACCATTTAATAATTTTATTTGATAACAATGTTATAAAGTGTTTTCATTTGATTGCAGCAAAAGTCGTTAGTGGTAAAAGAGATAAAACGCCAGCAAATACTTTGAAAGAAAAATGTGAGATTTAGTTATAATAGTCGGGAAGGAAGAAAATACAAAACATGAAGATTATTATAAAAACTGTCAAAAAACAAACTTCATCAACAACCTTCACAAACAAGCTTAAGCATATATTCTGGAAAATTAAACAGATATGAAACTCGACTATAAAAATTAGATGAAGAAACACTTTTTCAAAATTTAAGCAAGAAATGGTTGGAACAGGGAAGGTAATTATGTAAATCACATAATTTATTAACTGTATGTGATGCTTTCGTGTCCCAAAATCGTAGATCTTGGAGAAGGTAATAAAAAAACTGTTTTGGTTTCGGCTGATGTTTCGGTATTGGTTCATTAGGGCTGAACTAAGAAAAAAAGAAAGGAAATGTTGAGAAAATTCATGAATACTAAAATCAGCAAACTGGGACCAACCAAAACGGGGGCCGGGAACAACACAGCACATTAATCCACATGTAGTTGAATAGCACAATGTGACAGGTCAAACGTCAAAGTCACGATCACGGCAAAAAACAAAATGAGCAGCGACGGCAAAACAAAGCCACTGTATCACGATAATAGGTATGTGATTGGTTTAGATTTAAATACAGAGTTGATTTTAGCTTAAAATAGAGGAGAGAAACTGGCCCAATATTTTTAGGTTTGTCAACCAATAACTTATTAAAATGTCTACTCACAGAAATCTGACAATTAAGCAATCCAACTTATATACCTGCAATGTTAAGGTTTCCAACCTGTTGCCATTGTCACAGCTTAACTATAATAGCAAATAGTTAACTCTTTTAGAAAAACTAAATACATGAATGTCGCACACTAGCCTAAGAGGTAACACTTACATCTACTGCAATAACGTTCTGCCAATCGCAGAAAAGCTTGTGAAAATCTTCTCTGAACGGCGGCGAGACAGACATATTAGACATATCAGTGTCGAAGTTACTCGAAATTGGAATCAGCGCTATATCCCCATTTATCCTAAACAACAACATAATTAGTCCACGCTTTAACACAACATCACCTACTTACTCTCTTTCTTGTTCCCATTCCCAGTTTGCATTGTCGTTTGTATCGTCAACACTAGTTGAATCCTCTGGCCCCGAATCCTAGGTTGATAACATTGAACAATAACACTCCTGTTGATATAAACTAGGTGACTCACCAGAAAACCAGATTGTTCGAAAGTGGAAAAGTATTCCTCATCCTTAAAGTTCATGAAATCCATATCCATTGTTGTGGGTGGATGTTTTAACACTTTTGTTAGGTTAGAAATACAACAAGGCGCGATGTGTTACAGAAACACTATTAATTAACACTGATTGCAGGAACTATATTAGATCTGGCGCCAAGTAATCAATTACTTTTACGTAATTTAGTACTACTCGACGCCCAACACGTAACTTTTAGGTTAGGCGGAACACACTACATATTTTTACGGACGACACTCGTGTAAAAGCGCGAAACACACCGCTTCTTGCTGCACGAAATAGTCAAATGCGTTTAGAACACGAAACGATTTGGGCCAGACGATTATGCACTGTACTTAGCTATACTTTAATAAAGAAACTGCGAACTGTCACACGTGAGTAACACCTAACAGTGCAAAATTAAAAGCCGCATAACTTCGGTTCCAACGTGAACGAAAGTACTGAAGCGGGGGACGGTCGATAATGGCGAGATACCGACTGAGAAAATGGAGGGTGGGTCGTTGTTCCTAGAAGGTACGAAAGGTGGCTGACCAGAAAACAGGTACAATGATCCTTTGAATTTTTAATTTGTAAGTACGTCGTAAAAGTAGGTAAAGTTTAGAGTCGTGTTTACTTTTTGGCATCATATCTTTACCTAGACATTTTGCAAGGTAAACCTGATTAAAACCTACGTACACGAAATTCGACAGTTATAATTTATTGATAAAAATTTTTGGCGGGAAACTTTATGATGAAATATTTTTCATTTATTAATACAGCAGATTGAAAAACATTGCAGTAAGAATTCGCGAGCTCTAGGATCATATATCACAAAATTTACTGTATTTAAAAAAATGGTAGATAATGTAAAAGTACTTAGTTGTCAGTCATTAACAATTTTTGAGTAGGTAAGTTTTTTCGCGCTCAGTCAGCATTGTGAATTCTTCATCTGAATAAAAATCTTTAAAAACAATTTGTCTGTATCTCGCTAACTATTAATCCTACAGGGTTGCGGTTTCGACATTACCGTCTTACTTTTTTTGTGATTTGAGCGGCACCATCTCCATTTTTGTATATTTTATTGCAGCTACAGACAAAGTTAGAATAGCCTTCTTCAATCCGCAATATCTTGTTTAGAAATGCAGAATACAAAAAAAAATCAGGCATTTTTGGTAGATATTTTCATCTTAATCAAGTGGCTTGGAATTTTTTAAGGTGTCACATTTTTTTAGATATAAGAGAAACTTGCATTTTTAAATGGAAACTATAGTTGTCTTTGCTAAAGTCAAAAAAACCTATTGTTTTTAGAAATTAGTAATTAGTTAAGGAAATATATACATTGTTGTTGGGTTTATTTTGAATAATTCAGGTATTCATTTTTTTAATAATTTAATCAGATTTTGTTTACATCCAAGAAACTATGGACAAGAAAACACATAATACAGTTTATAAAAATAGTAAAAATTTTAATCCATTAAAAAGATTATATGATATTTGACTAAATATTAAGACTCGTAAAGGCGTTTACGCATTTTTTTTGTCGGTAATCAAGGATGCAATGTAACAAAATGAAAATCATTAGAAACTACAGACAGATCTGTTTCGCTGTTGTTACAGCTCGTCAGTATAGTATAATGCAGACAGCATGACAGAACTGGTTTTGCTTATATAACAAAAAGTATTTCATTTGGGAATATAGCTAGTTATCGTATGTCTCCTTGGTCACAAAAAATTTAGGCTTCTAGTTTTATCCACAACGAAGTTACAGGGGGGTCGAAGGCGCCCTAAGTCACTTCGTAAAAAATATGGTACGGCTGTGCGATTGCTCGACTTGGTGGGGGCACTATCGTGCCTCCAGATAATACCAAAATTAGTAAAAATAAACCTAACAATGTGTATTTTTTAAATCTGAAAAATAGGTCTTTTCTGCCACAGAGAAGTAAACTATGGCTTCCATTAAAAAATGCAAATTAGTGTTATATCTCAATAATGTGAGTATGCCGCTGGATTCACAGTAAAAATATCTATAAAAATGTATTCGCAGCTTTTTTTGTATCTACACACCTAAGCGAAATATTGAGAACTGAAGTTTTAAAATAAAAAAACTATTTAAAAATGGCTACACCCTGTATTTACACCTCTACTTTATAATTGTTATGATATGATACTTTAAAGAATTTAGTTTAAATTTTTAAGTAATTTGTTACTTTAACCTAAATCCTACCGATGTGCAATCTCAAACAAAATTATGCTTTGTGACTGGTTTCTCTTTCAGTTTACATTCAAGACCAAATTTTTGGAAGGTTTTATGGCATAATGGTTATTAGGTTTATCTCTATAATCTCTTGCTCCAAGGCCTAAGTGGCCAGTGGCGTCGGCTACCTGTACTTTTAAGTACTTGCTAAATTTTAACACAACTTTATGCAGTTATTATTTTTTGTTAAATAAAAATGGAAACGTCATCGGCTCACTGATCACTAAATATTATTTAGAGATCAGAGCATCGGCATATTGACATATGTAAAAAAAAATTACCAATGTTATTCCGCAATAAGTTGTAAAGTTTATTGTTGAACAGAAATAAAATCGGTGATAAAATTCCTCCCTTTGAAAATACCGATTTTATAATATTCAATTGAGACAGTGTTGCCACATTTCCAATATTTTCATCATAATATACTAACTTGTTTATATCTAAGTACGGACAAAATTATGCACCCCCAATCCATCAATATAATAATTTTCGAATTTATTATGCAATAACTTATGAGCGACAGCGTCAAATGCCTTAGTGAAGTCTAAAAAAATTGTGATTTTTATCTAGATCAGTAATAAATTAAACAAATAAATAAATGTTAAAAAGCGCACTCTCTCTATATTTGTTTGTTGGTAAATCCGTTGTGTTTTATAGAGAGAATATTGTTTTTTTAATGTACTCGACTAATTTATTGTGTATATATATATATATATATATATATATATATATATATATATCAATTCTTCTGCTGTTATGTAGGGTGTTCCTCTTTCAAATGCAAGAAGTCTGTGATGGTTATCTATTTGTTTATCGTTAGAATGCAACGACTGCCATAAGGAAATCCAGGTAAGTACAAATACCTGTCTAAATACCTAGTTTACGGCAACTGTCGTAATGGGATTCCCAGAATGTCCTCAGCGTTGTCATTAACAGGGGGGGGGGAGCAAACCGCGTATGTCAAAAGTACCAGAAACACCGCACGCACCGGCTCATTAGTGGATTCCAGTAATACCATCACCTGCAATAAGCATGTGCCAAGATCGCGGTTGGCCTGCGTAAGGTCATGTGATCAAGGTGCTCGTGGATATCTTCCAGTCATCAACAGGTAAAGTTCGCGCTCGCAAGTCAAATGTTGAACTCGTCCTGTTGAAGTGCGCTCAAACTGTGCGTCATTCTGATTTTGGATATTTTACCTGGACGTTACCGAGAATAAAGGTAAGAAGTACCTGGTGATTGAGGGTTTGTATGCTGAAAAGATTTGCGGTGGCTTTATACAAAATTAGCCTGGGCACTTGCAATAATTACAGAAAGATTTTCGGTGAAATAACTGAGATGAAACTTTAACAATAATTACTTAGATTGGATTTTATGCTCCTGAAATTTTAAATCTGATGTACGTATCCAGGATAGCGTATAAACTTTTTCCATAAGTAAAATATCGATAGGTTCAAAAACCTGACGTCTGAACTATCAATACAAGTCTTCCCTCATACTGTCAGTATTTTGAAAATGTATTATCATCATTAAGTTTTTTATTTATAATAAATTTATACATTATCAATATAGTCAAACAAAAAATAGAACATTTTTTTGCTTAAGTGAGTACTGTTGGTCTCTCCCACAACCCACATACTTTACCATGTAAAGAAAACTTGATCATCCACATTGCCAAAGGGCAAGCAAAACTGGCCCAAGGCCTTGTTCTTGTATCAAGGTACTTACCGACTGTTTTAGTATCTGGAAATTATGCTGATCATGTTAATAATCGATGTACCTGCTGCAGTATTTGATTGACGCTCAGGTACAATAATATGTGTCAAGTACATTCATAATTGATTTTGTTTTTTCAACGGAATCCAAGCTTGCGTTTATGTATTCACGATACCGCACGTACGCATTATGCACTTAAAACATCGAATTACTTTTAGAGTATATCGATATGTTGTGAATAATATATCGCTTATGTTATGCCTATTTGCATCAGGTACAAGAAAAACCTGTTAAAACTAATTAAGGTATATTGCTGTTTTAAGTCACAACACATGGAAAAAGTTTATGAGAAACTGCACATTAAAATATATACATGCATTTCTTTTAACACTGTAGAAAACAGTACGTTATCGTATTCGTAAGAGATTTCTACTCAAACACTTTTTTTAGCGCAGATGCATTTGCCTTTTTCAATGATGTAATTCGCAGTTTTCTGTTCACAAAATATATGATAGCGCTCTTGGTGACCAAAATAAATTCTTATAGCTTTTGAAGGACCAACATATATGATCTGTTCATTATGACTTTGAAAATGAATTACCAGAACGCAAAGACTCAAAACAAATAGTTTTACAGGCCCAAAAATGTAAGATGTCACGTAACATTATTTTGAAGCTCTGAAATGCCACACCATGCGGATGTAGTCACGAAAATGCGTATTTACCAGCAGTTAATGGCATGTTTCAAATATAAATTATTTCATAATTACCTAAACTTAACGAACACTGAAAACCACCATATCCTAACTTTCTACTTTAGTGCCTAATATGACATATTGTACTCCGTCGTGAGCCTTTGCAATAACGCTTCCTACAATAATACCGGATTCTTATCGCTAATATAATTCCAAAGTAGACCGAAAATTACATAACGATCGCGCAATAGTTCGCATTTCTCTTTGTCCAAGCTCTTCACGCTTCTGATTTTTTTATTGTGCAGTGCACACATCGCTGGTTCTTGCATCTATTTCTTGCAGTGAATGTGTAACACATCTTGGAAGCATTGATCTACATTCGGCTTTAAAAGCGAAACAATGTTGCATTGCGTAATTAGCTTTACACATGTTTGTAAACAGAAATGTGTTTATTTTACGAAATGCTTTGTGGGCTAGTTAGCACTAAATAATTATATTTCAACAAAGACTTAGTGTTATCAAAACCAGCAGTGCTGAAATGAAGGAAGCCATTCTCCGACAGCTTCTTCAAAATCACTTCTGCTCTATTTAGTTCGAGGATACATGTAGAAGTCGTGTGTGGTTTATCACACATCCAAGTTAACTCAGGTCGTTTCTTATAGCATGTGCTCGTGCTTCCCTTGATAATGTCGGAAGCAAAAAATGTCTTCCTTCATTTTCCACCTTCCTCTTGAAAACACTGTTCCAGTGCTCACGTTTCAAGATAATAAATTAGTATTACAAATCAAATGTGAATTCAGAATGTTATTGTCAGTGCTTTAACTAAAGTACGAATGCTGAACAGAAACTTATGGCAGGTGGATTGTTAAAAATTAGTACAACAAAGTAACTAATTATGCGGTTGTAACAGCGTTCCACGTAATATTTTCGTTATATTTATTTTTCGCAAAAACCGGAATGTATMTCCTTAAACAAATTTTCCCTGTAAACAAACGAGTACAATTAAAATTCGCCTATATCTCTTGGAAAAATCAATTTGACTCATTTATTTGCAGAGCAAATTTGTTGAAATTTTGTGAATACTTTGTCATAACAATTAGTCTACAGATCTACTTTTCATTTTTTGGCGAAAAAGAAATATGTGCGACAATATTACATAAAATATCTAACTTTACTAATACATATGTGTACCTTGACTATGGAACACTCTTAATAATAATATGGGTTTAATAACAATGGTTCATTAACAATCATGATTATTTTTCATTAACAAGGAATTTACAAAAATGCACATTTATGAAGAAGCCCAATAATGGTTTAACACTGCAACGAAAAACGAATGATGGAACTCTTCTTGTTTCTGTGTTACTGTGCTACTTAGAAGTTTTATTGTTTTTTGACTATTAACCAGGTTATTCAGTAATTTGTAAGGAAAGCATAATTAATAATATTTGCGTGTTCTATCCAATGTGGGCAGGCCACATAAGATAAACAACTCTTACTCCAGATGTAAATTTTGTGGAAGCAACCGTTTCATAAAACTAAAAAAATAGAAAATAATAGAGAGTCCAAAACGGAGCCTTGTGGTACTTCACTCTGTTATTAATTTCGAAAAACGATTCGGTATTTTGACTTCTTGGGTGCAATAATTAACATAGAATGATTAACTTGATCGAAGGCTATACTAAAATCAGTATAGAGAGAAATTATGTTAACATAGTGAAATAAATTAGAAACTGTTATGCTTTTTTTAACTATTTGTGTGCCGACAAACAATAACGGAAACGGGGAAATAGTTTTAGGACTCCAGATAGGCTCAGTTGCCTTACTGATCACATACTGGAAAATAGTTTTCGATTTTAACAGTTAAGACTTTAATGTATCATTAAATGCGTATACTGTTTGGTGGTTTGTAAAAAGTTGATATTATAGTCATTGTTGAAAGATTCTGCTGTATAAGCAACTCTTCCTGTATATGGTGATAAACGACACGTGTCATACTTATTAAATAGATAAGTGTGCACAAGACAACAAAACGATATAATTGACGAAAATTAACATATGCGAGTATACAAACAAACATGCCTAAAGACGAATAAAAACTGTAATCAATTGGACAAATGCGTACACTTGTATCTACATGCGTAATTAAATATGCAAAGTGTTAGGTATTCTAATCTTGTACTTCATATATTGCGCCTCTAAAGTCTCCTCCCCCTAATGTTAATTGTTAAGTTTTGAACGGGTTTAGTTATGGTAAGAACGTTGAAAAGTTATTTCCTTTTACAAGTGATACGATTTTCTCAAAATCCAAAATGACGTTACGGTATCCACCAACTCGAAAATGGGGCATGCGACATCATTTGAAAGCCACTTTTATTATCTACATACTTATTTGCATTTAGAAAATTGGAATTAGACAATCCATTATAAAGTTATTGGTATTTCAATTTGAAAATATTCCAAATCTCTCCCTTCATTCTAACTTTAAAAAGCGCTATTTTCAACATGATAAGCTTTTTCTAAAAGACGTCGCCACAATTCCTACAAACTCAAAAAATTAAATAGAGGGGGGGACAAGTTCATTTCATTTCAAAAACACTTTCACTTTTTTAAAAATCGATCTTTGGAATGGATTATCCTATTTCAATTTACCAATTTCGATTATGCAGATAATGAAAGAGTCTTTCAAATGAAGTGTAACATGAGACCTCTTGCTATTTAAAATTTTGGAGTTCGTTGCGAATGTGACGCTATCTTGAATTTCGTAAAAAATGCGTTTTTGCCAGCGGTCCGACCGGATWTTATTGCATAAAAAATATGATACACTTCAGCACGTATACGAGTTCATTTTGGAATTTGTGTTGCAATTAATGTACTTGTTTACAGTAAACAAAAAATAAAGCATTTTCTGAATATCTAGATGTGTAAAATTGATCATTTGTAAAGCATACTGCCATAATTGTTGATGAATAAAACATCCAATACATACAAACATTTTTGCGCATGTAGGTGCTGCATTGGGCCTACACCATAAGTCTTCATACTTTCGGTGACTTTCAGTGATTTTGACAGCTTATGTTCTGATCAAGTCCGTAATAGATTAACCAAATCTTTTTTTTTATTTCTGCTGGCTATGCAAACTTGAACATTACTCATAGCTAATTTTAAATTTTCGTTTTGAAAAATTTTAATCAATTTCGTTGTTAAGTTCGAGATGTTGGGAAGAGTTTCAAAACGACAGTCTCCATTATCCTCGTCTAGGGGTTGAAAACAATATCTTGTTTATTAAAACCTTCGTTCAAGAATTTTGCAAAAGTAAGTCTTAATTTGTTTAGGTTTTTATTAATGAAAGTGGGGTGCGAAATCTTAACTTATCTGTGTTTCATTTGTATACGTAACTATATCTTTTTATCTATGTTATTACAATATCCTATTATTTTGAGTCTGTTTTAATCAAAAAAAAATGAAATGGGACATATACCTAATAATAAAAGCCCAATATTACAAATTCAAGGTACACAGTAATATACTATTTAAAAGCTGCTTGGCGGCTTTTCTTAAATTAATGTGATCTTAAACACTTTTCAACCAAATGGATTTATGGATTGTAAATTAAAAACTATTCGATTAAACCATGTTAACATTCTACTAGTCTATAGAAAGACGGTGTTCAAACTAACTTACTAAAGTGTTTAGACAACCAACAGCCTTGAAAAACCTTTTAATTAAAATATCACTTAAGAAGTTATTGCAGAAAATTTATTTAACGACTTTGTCTTCTCAAAAAGATATACTACGTTAGGTCTAAGATTTCTTATGCTGCCTTGCCATAGCTAGTACTACTTTCTTGTGTCTAAATATACGAATTTTATACAAATTTTAGAAACGATGACGCAAAAAGCTATATTTACGCAACCACAATATTTTCATTATTAATGCGATTCAATTAAAAATACACGCTGCCATAAAACCTGATCTTGCTTGAAAATAATTGGCAGAACCATTATATAATGACAATGACAGAAAGTATTAACTTAAATTAACTTGCCAGTCGTACTGTAATGCTTCAAAATTATCTTTTTGATAGTGGTCCATCATTGACAAAAAGTTAAAATCGTTTCATTATCGGCCTCTGATCCACGACCTATATTCTCAGACATATCATTTCATATTGATTTTCCTATTTACAGTACATCGCATGATTCATGTATGTCGTCAAACATGCATACATTCCTGACTTCAGTTAACATTAAAATGAACTTTTAATACGTTGGTATAATTGCAACGTTAAATGCAAACCCCTTGCTAATCTGCGCAGCATCTTGTGATGTACTTTACCTTATTGGTTTTTAATTGTCAAGGGCAACATACCTATTACTGCACGGTTTTCGATGAAAGTTGATTTCACGCTGCAGCAAAAAATGACAGCTAACCGGGGATTTCTATAATTAAGAATTCATTACGTCATCTAATAATTTCCTTAACGTAGCCTGACGAAAATACGCTGAAATTTAATTAAGTCAACGTACTGCAAAACAGTATAGTGGGAGGAAGACACACAGAAAAACGAACTGAAAAATGTTCTTATGGTACCGTATTCCTGTTTATCAAAGAGAGTTACACGAATTCGCAAATTCATAAAGAGGAAGAAGAGATGGCACGTCAAACATATCATTAAGCTGATGTTGACAAAATTCTCTCAAAAGATTCCATGATTTCACATCTATTTTTCTTCGAAGTAGATTTCACGTAACGTTCCGAATAGTATAAATTACCTATTTCACTAGAGGGTGCTTTTTTAGTACGTTTTGTCAAATGTGTTTACTTGCTTAGATATAACGTAACTTTTAATTACTTGATTTTTTGTAGCATCTCAATGTAACTAAATATTAAGTATTGTGTATAATGATTGTACAATTCGTGGTTGGATTAATATTTGTATATTGAACTGTCACAATAACATAATGAAACGAATTTGTTCTTAAATTAGAAACACCCCTTCCTGCTTATATTAAATTAGGGATTTGACATTGCTTGCTTTGTTAATTTCTTTCGAGTCTTAGAACCTAGAACTCATTTTCTATTAAAACTTATTGACTGATATTTGCTTCAGTGTACAATAAAGATCTAATTTCAATAATCACATCAGCAAATACATATTCTAAGATTACCTATGCTTTACTGCAGCAATAATTATTAAAGAAAATCAGCTGTATTGTGAAAGAAATATCCCTAATAGCATCTTATATTCCTATGAGAGGGCACAGAATAAATTTGGCAAACGAAAAACGGAATTCGTAAAATCCATAGAACAAAGACATTATAAGAACGATCATTGATTATAACTATGTACGTCATGATTTTGTATTTATTTTACTATTCTCCGTAGGTAGTACCGTGATATCGGGCATGGGTTTTTTGTTTGAAGTCAGTTTCCATCATTTTACTACTAAAATCGTTAATATCATAGGCTGAATCCGTAAAAGTATTTTACGCAATTATTTTTAATTCACTTAGCAATGTATGTATTTATAGATACAATAACCTTCCTGAAATACATTTATGGACACATAAGTGAAATATGAAGGTAATGTCTATCGCAAAGCCATAAAAATTCAATTATTAGTTATTTTTGCTACCTACACTTATTTAGGATTAGAAAAATATCGTTACCTTCTAGCGATAAGAAAAACTATTTTGCTTATTACGTACACTATGAACTTTGAATTTCTAATTACTCATTATCCAAGGCAAAAACTTAGCCTAATGCATTTGGCTACACAATAAAGAAAAACTCTTCCTTGAGTAGGTTGTAGCGATGCTAATTGCAAATACTACAAACACATTCGCCAATGCTGCCTTTGACTTCCATGAATTGGTATTCCGTAAGTAATTCACGAGAGAATGTCCTTGAGTACACAACCGGTGGACAATTTTTTTAATTGATGCACAAATAGTTAGATTCCAGGTAATTATATGATTAAGCATGGAACTTTAGTCGATTGCATAAATAAAATATGAAATAGTCAGTTGTATCGAATAGCAAAATGTAGAAACAAAATATGTTAAAGAGTTCCAATTTGTGCAATGGATCCTTTTCTTTTTCAGATAATTGAGTTGTCTATTCAACTATTGTCATCTAGGAATACTTATTACTCGACATCAAAAAATATATTAACGTTTTGTCTTATGCCCAAAGACACAAACCTGTTTTAATCGAGGATATAAAAAAGAACCTAGAAGGATATGTAGGTAGTATCTAAAAGGTACATTTTGATATTAATTCACTCTATCCTAGTAAGAATAGTTATGGTTATTAAGACTACCAGTTGTGCACCAGTTTTATTAAAGCTAGCTTGAACAAAAAAACTTAACTTATTGAGAAAAGTCGTCTTCTTGACATGATTTATTTAAGAGCCCTTCTACAAGAACCGACTCTGTTGTTTCTTGTATATCATTTTTTACGAATGCTGACTTCTCAGTTTTCCTGTATGGATTCCAAAAACATAAATCGGCTAATTTCCGAAAGAACTTTTAAATTTCAGTTACGATTTGGATATTTAACCGTCCCGAGGGGTCGTGTATCTTTCCAGCAAAGATTGAAAAGCCTTTCTTCCTGACGACGTCAGTCAGGACCGACCATTCATTTTTTTCGATTGCATCATAGCATAGTATTTTTTCGGTATGAAAATCTAGATGAAAACCTCATTATTTTGTTAAAGACTATGGCTGCTAGGTAACGGCCTTGTTCGTTCTAAGCTGAAACAGTATACTAAAAAACTAGTTTTATAAGGCGCCGTTATCCATATCCAACGTTGGATGCGTGCGACAAAGACCCGTATGTAACAAGTTTTTATACAATTATTTCTATTTAAATATTTTTGGATAGTTTTATGGACAAGAAGTAATTTTTTACAGCTATCACTACATAACACAAAACTGTCTGTCTATCTGTCTGTTCGCGATAAACTCAAAAACTACTAAACGAATTTTCATGTGGTTTTCACCATGAGGAAAGTTTGGTATATAACTCTATCAGTGCGAAGCCGGTTACACGATAATTTCTTACAAAAAATGCATCGTGGATTCCAATTCCACATATTTCCACTATCTCATATCATCGTGTATACTAATGTTCTTACAAACAACTGATTTTATCTGCATTTTGTACATAAATAATTATCCAGATATGTTCGCATGTACTATATGCGCTACTGCGCAAATGTAAATCATCTACCTACCTTACGTTGTGTAAATATCATGAACTATGACATGAATTAAGTTGTTTGGAATAAATTACACTAATTGCATCGCGTACATACATTGATGTATTTAGAGCAAAAAAATACAATTATTTAATGATTGTCAATTCTACGGGTCAAGGGAAATTGTTTCTTTCCTATTGAGCACTTACGTAAGCGATTTGATAAATGACATTGGTCTTAGATACGTGTGGCATCAGGCCTATGCCAAGTTTTGCTAAATGTAATATCGAAGGTTTTGAGTACGCAGAAGGTTATTTTGTGTTTTATAAGTATGACCTGGAATCTATTGCTTGTTCTTGACAGCAAATTAATTACTAATACCACTGCGTATTGCCTTGTTTTCCTAGCATGCCTCAGGTTTCAAATATAATAATCATCATCAATGATTCTTTTAAAATAGCAGTTGCTGCTGTCAATTAAGAATATCATAACCGTAAGCTATTTTTGGACGTTATTGAGAGAATTCCCGTAAAAAAGCATCTGCTTTAGCATACACTACAGACAATAAGGCAAAATAAAATAGAAAGCAACAACTTACCCTAGCAAACCACTTAGAACTAGAAAATTATAATTTTACGGCTCGTCTGAAACTGCATGTTTCTAAAATCATTTAGTTTTGAACGTTTATTACGAAAATGTTCATATGTATTATTTTGTCAACAAGTTTCTTTTCATAAATATTTGACCGAACAGCTATTTTCTTAATATAGTATTAATTTCATTAGCTTGCCAATATGATGTTTTGGCAACTATGTCCACCGGTTTGTTTTTCTACCACGGTAGTAGAATTTGATTGCTTAGAGTCTGTAATTATAAAAATAAACTACTTTTTGGATTTGGTTCACTTGACTTTGATTATCTTATAGATATTAATAATAATTAATAATAATTAATTCGGGTGGTACATGATGAAATCCAAAGTGCAGCTTTTACGTTTCTATTTGAATATATAGTTTGGGCATTGTTTAAAATGTAACCGTCCGTTCTATACCTAAATATTTTTTATATCTACACATCGTGTTTATAATTGAAAATTTCAACCATAAGGCTCAGTCGGGAAGGGCAGGTAGCAAAATACATCTGGTTGATAAATTAAAAGTGTAAGTTTTAACTTTCTGAAATTCAAATCTTCAAAAAACAGCTTTTGTTGACAGATATTTTCAATTTCTGTTTAAAGAGATATCATGTTTATACTCTTCATAACAATATAAATCCCATGGTTCAATTTCTTTTAATTTGAAGGTTATTTTTTAATCTTATGTAGGTGTTGTCATCCTTTTGTCGAATAACTATGTACTGCCTACTGAGATATTCACTCTTAAACATGGAGGAAGCGAAACAATTCTTCAAAAATTTCTTTTACACCTGTTGATACAATAACATCAAATTTTGGCTATTATTATTTGAAGCGGAAGCCGTTAAAATGGAAATGGTCAGGTCAGGCCCTCTCCCATGTAATATTTTGAGCACTACCCAATGTTAATGCTAGTTCTTTAGATGACACATTATTAATGATAATGGAATTCGATAAAACTTGATATTGCTTTTCTTCAGAAACTAATAGCTTACCACTCTTCCGAGCATCTCTCGCATGCTCAATCTTACTGTTGATTGCGAAATTGATGATGTATTATTGGTGAAAAGAAGCTACTGAAACTGTGTCAAAAATAATGATTGTATTTAAAAACCAGCAACATAATTAACATTAATGAAAAAAATACATTACAAAATACAGGTCACTTTTCGTTTTTTGTCAAAAAAAATCATAGCATACTTATAATATAACTGGTCGGGATAGTTATTTGACCCACGACTTGACGAATTGTATGAAATTTTTAATTACAATATTGGCGGCTTATTTTGTTAAAACACCTCTTACTTAAAAACCGTTCAAATTAGGTATATGATAAGCTACAGATAAAAATGCTTAGAATTTTATCAGAAAGTGTAAAAAGTTGTAAACGTACGTATCGTACGTATACATACAACCTGGTTAATTAATTTTTTTAACCCTAATTAAATATTCGGAATATTGGGTACCTATTAACATAACCTACGCTCATTTCCATATCTTGTAAGCAACAATCTTCTTCAACTGCGTATAATTTTAAACCCGCTAATCTCACTGTTAATGTTGAACGTGATCGAATCATCTACGCAATTTAGATTGCAAAATGTCAATAACATACAGGATCCACGCATGATTCAGCGAGATGTGGGGAATTTTGGACCTCGCCGAGATTGCCTAATTAACCCAAGAACTTGTTTGTGTACTACCATTTCGAAGACAGAGGTGAGATCGATGTCCCTTTTATTGCAACAAGTAATCAATTTATGAACTTTATCGACAATTAGTTATAATTCTAAACATAAAATTGTTTATTGTATTGTAATCTTACAAATATGTTTAGCGTTCCATAGTATTCATAGTAAACAAATGTGATATCTCTCATAAAGCCATCGGAAAAAAGTAGTGGGATTTATTTTCATTCATTGTTTACTATGTCTACTATAGACTTGTATTTTAGTAATTGTCGGTGGGTGTCATACCAGAAAACAGGTTGCTTGGTTCGCTCTAGACGCTGCAAAGAATTTTGATTGTTAATATAATAATATCATCGGTTTGAACTTAAAAACGGCCATGCTTGCCATGCTAATTTTTTGCTGAATTCTCGTACTTCTACGCTAAAGTTAAACACAAAGGTAGATTTCCTGGGTTGCATTATATATAAAAATATTATTTAAACTCTGAGTTTTTTCAGTATAAACACTCCCTATAGCAAAGTTACTAATTGCACATAATTATTGTATAATATTACAACTTGTACGTGGAGAAAATCAAAACACTGTGATCTGTTGACAAATTTCCTTAACTGTCGACAAAACGAAATGAACATATTACTAAAAAATTTATGTGATTATTAATAGCAAGTAACTTTTACATAGTACCTAACGTCAAATTTATAGCACGT
The DNA here is from genome assembly GCA_025024175.1 of Rhyzopertha dominica. NCBI lineage: Eukaryota > Metazoa > Arthropoda > Insecta > Coleoptera > Bostrichidae > Rhyzopertha > Rhyzopertha dominica. Next base: position 541,367 of record QCXZ01000138.1, on the reverse strand, counting down.
AAAGTATGTTAACATTAAATATTACTTTCGTTTATTCATATATTAATATATACAAGGCATTCCTGATAGAACTTTCGCAACCCTGTATAGAGACTGTGCGTCCTACATAGTCCTCCCAAACAAATTAACAGTAATTTTTATGACTTTCAATTCATATTTTTTATTCAAGATTGATTTTTACAAATTAGTTTAATTACATTATGAGGGTTACCATTATTTTTGGGAAATATAGCTAAATTAAACTGTCAGGATGACACAATAAAATATTACCCTGAACACAACAGTTTTACTCATAGGTACAAGAAAACAAAACACATTTCAAGTATGCTAGTAGGTCTTAAACATAAAAAATAAAAGTTTCAGTTTAAAATAATATCTGATTTCACATAAACATGGTTACTAAGAGTATATCTGCTTTAGTTCGCCAATCGAACCAGTTTACTTAATATGAGAAAGTAATTCTAGAATAGATTGGTATAAAATAATTAGGGATAAAACCAAAATTCCCTTCAAAGATAACAAAAAAGAACAAAAAAATGCGATACACTTTATAGCCGAATATACAAATTATCATCACAAAACCCCGTGAAGACGCATTTCAGCATAGATGTTCAGAATGGTTATTTTTTGCGTCCCAAGGGTAGACTGATATTATGACGTCAATGAAAATCCCCAGGTACAAAACTGGTCAAATTTTTATAACAGGTTCACAAGCAAGAACCAGATATAAGACCTGTTGATTTAACCAGCGTTTGATTTATTGGCTCCTCCGAAACTGTAGAAACGAAGATCTAACCGATCTACATAATTTTGTAGGAGGAGAAGCAACTATCATTTACATACTAAACGTTCAATTAGATAGGTGAAGAAGTAAGGATAACATAATCCTCACGAACCAGTTTTTGACAGTACAGTTTAATAAAACTTCAGTTATAGTAGCCCGTTCTTATAAATTAAGTAATCGAAATTACTATATGCTATTGATGTTTATGCACTGTATATAAGGAAGAGATGCTAATGGTAGGGTAAACATTCACATTCAAAGAATCAATTAACAGCTTAATGAAGAAATATGTGTTGTTTTTGTAAACTATAGAAGAACGGTATTTCAATGTGTGGAAATAACTTACAATAACTAAGAACTTATTATTGTTGCTTATTTATTTATTTATTTATTTATCGTATGGTGATCGACAGATTATACAACTAAATAAGTACACTAATGGCTAATGGCTGGCCAATCAACATAGCAATATGCTGAAGAGAAGTTCGCTAACAATTCATGATAATCTTAACCTTGTTTTGAAACAAAACTATTTTCATAGACGAAAAAGGGAACAGAACACCTTGTAAAAATAATGACTCACCAGGTATTGGCCAGTTTGCCTTCTAAAAGTCCGCATAGTGCAAAAATACAGAATCCCGTCATATTTAGACCTTGTACTACCAAAACTGAATTTATGTTTTCGTAATTTTCGTTGAGTTATATTAATATTACTGCAATGGAGTGTAAATGCTAAGCGAAGTTGATGTATAATACTTGTAAATGTACAGTTGAATATGATGATGAATACTGTGGCAAGGGTTTAGTAAAATTAAGCTTCAGTTGGGCTTACTTCCTCCAAAAAGTTTTTGGGATCATGCAGTAAGCAACGTAGTTCCTTTCGGAAACAGCGATTTAATCAAAATTGCAAGGAGAGAATTTCTGAATTCATCTTTATGCGGTATCAAAGATCTATCATTGATATGGGCTGTGCTAAACTGTTGTAATACAATAATACACTAAAAGAACACTACTTACACTACTATGCTGATATAGTGAAACAGAAGAAGTATTTTTTCATTCATGAATGAAAAATATTTATATAACGCAGTTTTTAAAAGTACAATTGACCATACTTAAGCCTGAAGACATTTGATCTGAGGAAATTGCGTTGTCGATTTTCATGGTTTCGCCATCAGCAACTACTTATTCGACATCGGCTCTATCCGCTGGTAATGGCAGCGCCCCACTATTTTCACAGCAGTTTTCTTTTAGTTCTCTAAAGAATTGTCCACGTAGCTGATTTCCATGCCTCCTGACGCTTGAGAGCCAAAATATCTGTCCCTGAATCCACTAATATTGTGGCCGAAGACCTGAAACAATGTCCAGTGCAGCCCTCCGGGCCAGGCAATTTATGGAAACTAGCAATATTTTTGGCAATAGTTCCAAACGTATTGATCGCTACGGGTTGTCTGAAACACTGCCATTTTCTCTATGCAAGAAAAAATCTTCGATGGTCAGTTTCAAGGTCAGTTCAATCCTTATATGTTTCCAGAAGTGATCAAAAATTCTCGAGAACACATTGTTTTCGTCGAGGGTATAACAATATGATAAAAATCGCCCTTATCTTTATCATCTACTCTCATACGGCTTAGCTCATCTCGCCTACATCCCCCTGTTACCTTAAAAAATATCAGCTTATAAATAAACGAACTATTTTATGCATTATAGACATACCTTCATCATCAAGTAATTTTCATCATCTGCTGTTGTTAAAAATTTTGCAATATCGTCTTTGCTTAACCCTTTATTTATATCCACAGGACTTTCTTTAAAAAAAAGCAATGGGGCGGTTTCTACTCTCTATGTTAAAGTTGAAATCAACCCAATAACCGTAACAACACCTTAAATTGGGGCCTATGGTTGGTTTAGATTTTAAAAACAGAGTTGATTTTAGCTTAAAATAGAGAAAAAAGCCGGCCTAATGACATTTTTAAATTTGCTAATATCAACGTTCTTATTCTTCGATAACATTATTCTCAGCTTTGAGTAGTGACTCCAAAGTGAAGATGGTTTTAGGACTTTAGATTTTTGGTAAAAACATGCTAACAGAACATTTTCGCTGGGGTTCTTTAACTTCTTTTCACCACACCATTTTTGAAATCGCACGTACAAATGTCTTCACTGGTAATAGTGCATGGATTGCCAGTTTCGTCGATTCCTTGACATCGGATGCAACACTCATGTTTTCCTTGCATATAGGTAGAACAAAGTGCAGACTATTAAATATCAAATATGAAATTCACAAAAGTGATGGCGTTTTGGCGTTGTTTGAAAAAATTACCTTAGTAACAGTATTTTTTAGGTAGTTTGATGTTACGCTTTAAATTTATTATTGCGGACATTTTACAAATTGAAGGAAGATGTCAAAATTTTTCTAATATTAGAATATTCACATTCATAAAGAAAAAATATTGTATGATATTAGTGTGAAAATGCTCTTATAAACTTGTATGAATTGAACAAAATTTGCCCCAAATTTGTATTTTTCACACTTATATCATAAATAGCTATTATTAATGTAGAAAGAAAATTAAAGTATGTGGAACATCGAAAAATACCAGATGCTACACAAGAGGTGTTCTCATGTTTAAATAAACCACTCTAACTGGAATACTTCCTTTAAACAAGCTTGACCGTTTCGTAAAAAGTGAATGCTGCTATAAATTATTGAACCAGTTGTCATGGATTTCCAGTAAACGTGTGTGCAATATGTCCCTATCTGTTTACGTGAAACCACGGAAAAAAGTTGTTTATTTCCAAGACATGTCATTACGTCTTCCTCATAGCGCCGTGGACAACCTTGACCAGGGGACAAGGTCCACTAACCTTCCTCGAGCTGGTCAGCGGCGTTTACGTTTCTTTTTCTCTTGCAGATTTCATCATGTCGGAAGGTCCGACCGACCTGGAGCTGCGAAGGAGGCAGTTCAAAGTCCAGATGTCTACTCTGCAGACCAGACGACAGCACGCCGTTTGCGTCAGAAGAGCCTGCAAGCGTTACGGCACCAAGAGCAATCCCTACGTCATTCTGGATGGACTTAACATGACAGTGCCAAAGGGGACAATGTACGTACTGAAAGAAAGTATAGCAAGTTGAAAAAGTATTTAAAAATGTACCTATTTGATAATCAAGAAAGAGCATTATGCTGTTTCCAACTAGTCAACATCAGTTACCTGTTAATGAACACATCTTATCATATTGCAGCGCAGTGTAACATATCTGCAAATCATCCTACATTAGCAGTCTTTTTTGCAATCCATATACTAAGTAAAACGTGCGAAAATTTGAGAAATTAAGATGAAATTTTGAGTTTTATTCCATAGATTAGTGGAGCATCCTTTTTATATACCTATCTGAAGGAATATTACACCTCGCAATTCTCTTTCCAGAAATCGTAGCAGCAGCAAATCCCTATCAAGTTATTTTTAATATATTATGTAGTATAAGATTAATGTACAATTTAAATATGTGTAGCACATTTTCAGCAAGGTTATTTTTCAGAAATAACCACATCATTTCTTTATTATTAATATCTAATATAATGCTATGTGGCTCGAATGAGAAAATAGCAACAACGGCTAAATAGTATTTTGCTTTAATGACCGTCATAAAATACTTTAATGCATATAAAAGTCTATTCCCGTAGACAAAAAAATGTTACTGACAATAAAGTATTTAGTGAGTTGCAATAAAGGAACTAAGTATGCTATTTGCGATGTTTAAAACAATTCTTATCATGTAAAACAATTAGTAATTACTGCAGTTCCATACAATATTGCGTCTGTAAAAACATACATTTGCTTAATCGTACACTTTTCCAAATGAGAAGAAGCTCTACTCTTGCGTGTCTAGAACAAATAATTTGTAAAAATGGACATCATCTATGCTCATAGCACCATTCTCTTTAAATATTGTAACCATCTTAGAGCGTTTCTTTATTAGATCAACATGTACTTGCTTAATTTCTGCAACTAATGCATTTGCTCCTCTCCTTTCTCTTTTATTCCAAGGAAAGTAACGTTCTACTTTTCTCACGTTTCTGTTTTAATTTTAATGTAAGCGCCCAAATTTTACTACTTCTAGTTTTCATTACCCTCAAACTTTTCTTAATGTTAATAATAAAGGGCAATAGTTAAATTAAGTTAGTAATCTGTCCTCGAACTATACTCTTTACTTCATATTTTGTGTTTTTGGCAGAACCCCTAGATTGATCCTTGGGACCTTACCATCTTTTGTCTAAACTTCGGATAACTCCATTAAGGATAACAACCTTTGCCATCTGTCATGCTACAAAAATGGTCCTCTGTAGACATATGTAGATGGACCTCACCAGTAGACGGCGGCAACTTGCAAAGATATGATTTTTACATTATATGCACTTTATTTTCATCGTATTCAGAGTGAAACACATATAGTGATCAAGCGATAGAATGTGCTCTGCGCACTTACAACACAGAATAGACTAGGTGTTAATTTTTTTTTAAATTAAATACTATTTAACACAATTCGCATATATCTTTTAAGAGTTTTTGAACTTATTATAGTTTGAGTTTAGCTAAATTCGTTGTTTAACATCGAATTTGACGAAATTCAAGGTCGCTTAGAGCAGATAAAAAAATAAATGTGTGGTATTACATAAGCTTCTTAATTGTTATATTATGATACGTGTTCTTACTATACAGTAACTTTATACTTAAGACAATAAATCGAATAGTTGGTATTTGTACTTATATTACTTGAAATAAAAATAAAACCTAACGTTTACCCAATAAACAGGAAATTCTTGCACATTGTCCTTAACTTATTCAAAAATCATACTCTTTACATGGCGCGCCACCTATCGGCAATCGGTAAGAACTTGAATTCCCCGGCAAAAACAGGGACGTTTTGACTTGAACATTTTGTTCTATTTAGAAAAAAAATGTTATAGTGTCCATAAGAGGGTGGTGCATCTACACAATAAGATATAAACCTTTTCAAATATGTTTATTGCCAATAGTTGGCATGTCTCGCATTCACTTCGCCTACCTTAGCGTATAAGGAAAGCCATGTTGTCTGCGTTGGAACTATAGTTATGCTGAGGAGGCTTTATAAGCCGAAACAGCTGTCCACAGATTGATGCATACAACATGGCATAGGCTTGGTTTTGTTATTATGTAAATCTTCTTTTATTCACCTGTTTCTTGCAGATATGGCTTGTTGGGCGCCAGTGGTTGCGGGAAAACGACTCTCCTAAATTGCATCGTGGGAAGAAAACGTCTCAACTCTGGGGAAATCTGGGTGCTCGGTGGCAAACCAGGTTCAAGGGGTAGCGGAGTTCCAGGACCCAGAGTAGGATATATGCCACAGGTAAATAATATGTAATTGCTTTTAACCTCGAAACAAACGTTGCCTCGTTTCCTTTGTTAAAGTTTGTAATTAAACTGTTAGTTTTGTCCCAACCTGTTTCATTCTAATGACACATGTTTGTCTAGCTCGTCCTCGAAGCGCAATATGCAACGCCGTTAAATTAAAACTATGACAAATTATACCAATGCATAAAAGCAAAACTCCTGTTTTGATGGCATCGTCGTGCATTTTCGGCCAAGAAACATTAAATTATTTTTTCGGTAGATCAAATAAGTATCAATTACACGATGACAATTTAAAGGATGTCATTAACTGAAATGCAAAAAAGTCGGTAATATTTAATGAAACTTTAACGTACAATCTTATTTTTGTTCAAAAACAAAAAAATAAAATTCTGGAAATACATAAACCTATAGGTAAGACAGTAAAGACAAAATGTAATATGGCGACACAAGCAATAACAATTAATAAGAGGAAGCGACTAATGTAAAACATATTTAGGGAGCATTTAAGAAACTAGAAATTGAGACAGAAAAATACAATTTGGATATTTTTAAGATACAGGAAACAAAATGATATTTTCCATATAGAACTAGATATGTATATAAACATAATACATTTTACAACAAGAGATAAAATAGACGTATTTTATATTTGAGTATAAAATACTATTTTAACTACGAAATTACAAATTGCAAAATACGAGTATTAAATAAAAACAACTACAAAATTACTTATATTTATTTTTGGCATAAAAGTACGTTTAAAGCTTTTTAAGTTTAGCTTCATTCAAAACGGATTATTACATTGCAAATTACTGTCTGCAAAGTCATTTTCATAGCAATACATGCGTCTTTATGGTTGTGAACATATTTTCACTTTCTAGAGTGAAAAAAGTGTCACTTTCATATAAAATAAGTCCTGAATAATATCGGCATTTTTATATATTTGAATAGAAAAACTATATTTACGACAATTCCAAGCAATATTTTTTAACAAGATTTTAGTAACAAAATAATTAAAAAGCTAACTAAAAGGTTTCAGACATACATATATAATTATGTTTTCGTAAGAAACTGTCACTATCAAACAATGATAAAAAATATTACTCTTTGACGTTTCGATTACACCTGTAGTCCAGTTAAAATAAACATTTAACCTTGCATAAATTTTCAACAAGCAACATGAAAGTTAGGGATACCGTTATAATGAAATTGTGAAAAGTCCCCATCGATCCCATGTTTGCAATAAAGTAACCTATCTATGCCAGTAATTTTTAGAGCTCCATATACAGACAAAAGAAAGCGAAAACCGTCGGTGACTAGAGTTTCTGAAGCAGAGTTAATATCTTTAAAAACTTTCGCGCATGTCATACATATTATGGAGAATACTTTAGTAAATTTTAGAGTCGTTTTTTCTCAGAAATAATGCAGTTTAGAAAAAATGTGTAGATAATTGCATGATATACAATTTTTGTCTGAACTATTTTCACATAAAATTAACCGTTTCGCTGAAAAATCCAAAAAACCTTTTTTCGAACTTTGACTTGCATAAAATTTTTTACACACATGCGATGGATGAGAACTTTTCACAATTTCATTATAATGGTATCCCTAACGTTCTTGTAAATTTTCAGCTTGTTAGGATATATACATGGGTACCAATATTTTTCTGGCTAACTTGTCCGGACTATTGTCAAAAAAAACCTCCAAAAATTTTCTAACACAACTTCAAACAAAATTGAAAAAAACACGACAACAAAAAAAATATACGCAACACTAGAAAATTTGTATAACAATCTACCCTATAAAGATATAATAATAGAAGTGGATTTAGATTCAAATTAATTAAAATTAACATTAAAAATACATTTTTGACGAATTCCGCAGTGGTTGTAGTTAATGATTAACCTTTTTCGATAACATGATTCCTAAAACAGAAACATTTCTTTGAGCATGCCAGGTATATTTTATCAATGACATTCAAATTTGTTTACTTTTAAACCTAGGAAAAACATTTATTTTATTTTAGTTATTATAGTCATTCTTTCCTTAGGAAATAGCCCTCTATGGCGAATTTACCATCAGAGAAACCCTGAAATACTTCGGCTGGATATCCTACATGACTACGGAGGCTGTGGAAGAGAGATTGAATTTCCTCGTAAAGTTCCTCATGCTACCCGATGCCGATCGACAGGTAAAAAACTTGAGCGGAGGACAACAAAGGAGAGTTTCCTTCGCAGCCACTTTGCTCCACGAGCCTGAGCTTCTGATTCTGGACGAACCCACGGTGGGAGTCGACCCTCTTCTTAGGCAAAACATATGGGACCATCTGGTTAAGATCACGAAGAACGGAAGAACGACGGTTATAATTACGACGCATTACATCGATGAGACTAGGCAGGCACACTTGGTAAGTTGGACCAATAGTTATTTTCTAGTCTTGTTTGTTTTTTTTGTAATATGTTAATACTAAAGTTTAGTACCATAAGCCACAATGAATCCAGTTACAAGTCTAACAATCTCGGATAACGTTTAAAGTATTCATTTTGCAATAAAAAGACACGTTGGATATTTATACCTTGTAGTGGCATAATATATCAAAGTTTAAATCACTAACACTGTTTAATAACTTCATTATTATTTATTAATATTAGCATAAACCTGTATAACTGTTTATTCACATTTCTTTTTCTAAGCTGCCTTACATGTGCGGTGTACATACATACAAATAAAGGAGGATGGAAATAAACTATTTTTTGACAATGGGCTCCAAGATTCTAAATTTTACATTCATCTATGCTATTAGATATGCAGTCAAAATCTCGGTCAAAATAATAGAGTGGTTCACCTCTCATTCGTTAAATCATCGTGTACCTACACTGACTTTTACGTTGATTTAACGTAATATAGTCAGCCCTGAAGAAAAACAAAAGGAATGTCCGAAAGCTTGACAGTACTACCGTGAATGTTAATTTCTCGACTATTTCTGTTACTTTGATTGAGTACCCTAAATAAGCAAAACATAATTTGTTAGTTTTCATAGTATTAATTATAAAGAAAATGCTGGAAAGCACTGAAAAATGGCACCTTCGGTTTAGAATACGTAGATGTATTGTGACTTACAATATTTTTATGACTGTGTTCTAGTTGTTCAAATATACTATGTAATTACATCAGAATACACCTTGCAAAATAAAGGTTTTGAGTTACAAATGAAAAGTATGCTAAATTTATGTAAGCTTCTAGTAATTACCTATATTAATAATCTTGTAGCAAAATAAATATATGGTAGTAATTGCCATAATATATCGCATTCACAAAAATCAGAAATGGTTACTGTATTATACACTAATTTTAAGTACATCCAATTATTCAGTATCGCATCAGTTTTTTTTTTTATTTTTGTGGAAGAAGCTACAGACCAAAAATAGGAATAGACGATATTTTTCGTATACGAATTGAACATATTTGTTTTGAGATTGTTCTCGTATTATTTATACAGGGTTTCTATAAATGATTCGTTCAACGCGGGCGGCGTTGATTTCTGATTTCTAAGTACGGCGATCACTGAACATCAATGAGAACGGCAGTACTGAAGGTTGCGGATCAAGCTACAGCCACGAAATTGATAACTTTTCAAGGATTTTCCAACAATTTACGGTTCTATTCTTATTTCAAAAACAAGAAAAAGCAATAATTATTGGTATAGTAAAGTTATACGAAACCGTGCCACCCCACAGCTCCGAAATGTAAGCCTTCTGTAACCTTAAAGTTGATTATCCCACAAAATACAACAGAATATGTTGAAAATAAACACTCCCATGCTTTTTCTCATATTAAAATATATCAAATAATTCAACAGTCGACAGATGACAAGTACACGTCAAAGCAATAGTTGTGTTCACTTTCCTGGGAGGCGGCAAACTGATTCAATCATTAATTTCCATAAGTGCCTGGGATGCATGAATAATTTGTAGAAACCCTGTAAAAGTAATTCTATATGGCGGCCTATATTATTGCTAGTATGTGAAATAATAATAACTGCGATAGTAACTTACCAATTTTTATCAGTTCCGTTGCCAATTTTATCTGATATCTCTTTTTATCCTGAGAGTTTTCCTCGTACTTAATAAACTGCAAACTGGATGAATGTGTTTATATCTAATTGTAAAGGTGGTTAAAAGATTTACATAATTACACGGTTTTAGTTTGATAGTTAACGTTAACAATCGACATTAATATCAGGTATTCATTCATATCAGGTCACCGCCACTGATTAATCATAAACTACAACTCGATAATTTAAATGGGCGTTTGATTTGTGATCTAAGAAGCCTAAAGGAGGTAACTGTTCGCGAAATATCGTGTCTTTGGTGTTACATATTTTTGTGCAGTTCCCAATCCGTCTGTGGGTATTGGTATTTTCTATTAGATTAGCAAGTAGTCAACAAGTAGTTTAGATCGCCATAAATTACTGTTGTCGTATAAGGTATTTATAGCACCATCTATAAAAGAATATAAATGCATTTCTCGTGTATTATTGGTGATAATTGTTATGTTTACAAATACCACGAGCCTGGCGTCAAAATCAGAAGCTACGTTTCATTGTATTTAGAAAAAATACACATTATTCACAAAGACTTGAACAATCCTGGACACAGAGGTATAAAATAATAAATACATCATATAGATAATTGGATTTCTAAGATACATCTCTATTTTTATCCTTGTAACTAAAGAATAAACACTTCTTTATATTTAGAAATATATTAATAAATTTAGCACCTTTCTTTTACAGCAGCTCTATTTGAGGGAGTACATTCTGTGTACGTTTTACCATCTTGTGAGTTGTAGTATGTCGAGCTATTTTCTTACAAAAAAGAAACTAAGTAATCCAAATCATAACATGCACGTATGCACAGTAAATATGCGATAATTCATATGTAAGTAATTATGTGATAAAAACAATTAGAAAATATTCCATGCAATAACTTTTTTAAGGTTCACAATCACTTGTTCACTCAAGAAGAACAATCATATCTAATGCTAGTTATTGGCACGCTGATAATTTTATTGTAAAAAAATCACAACTCTAATTCACAATCCTGCAGATCTGTAGACTATAGAAAGGAAGCAAAACTGCAAATGTCTGCTACTTGTTATATTATACACAGCAGTGTAATGTATTCTTGCATTTAAATAAATTGTTGTTCATTGCTACTGTCTCGTGTTCCGTACAGTCATTTCTTACGTAAAATGTGTACTTACAAGGCGCATTTGTTAAGTGTCATTCTACAAAAAACTGTAGATAAATACCGCTAAATCATACTTAAGTACCTGAAGCGTCTTAATAGTCTATGTTATTAGTCTTTGTTCAGTATGCATAGGTAAATGAGCAAATGGATTCTAAGGAATACGCAGATGTAACTCAAAGAAACCACAACTTGGACATAGGCGAAGTACAGCATTAGTCTTTTTTAACACCAATGCTATCAGGTGCTTTCATTCTATTTCATTACTCCCACAACAATCTAAGGTCCTAGTGTGTTACTTCTTTTACACTTTATATATTGGCAGTTATATAAGACTATTTAAATTGGAAAACTGTTGAACCCTTCACAATACCCCGAATGCAACGACTTTTACAGGCAATTGTTATCATACAGCGTGTCCCAAACCTCGGCTTATTTGCAAAACAACTTTATTACTTTAAGAAAAACTTTCATGGTTATCAAACTATGTAATTGTATCAAAATCTCTTTTTTAATTAAGCAATATACCTTCATCTTTTTTTACTGAATTAGTATATAATTGCTGAATTTGCATGAATGAAAGCCATCAAGAATAAGTTTACATAATGCACTGTAGGCACGTACCTGCTTTATGTAATAAATAAATGTTAAAAGAACACATTTGTTTGTAATCAAATTTGGCGGCCCTGAAAAGGGATGCTAAATGCGTCACATTATGGGGGTTCATCAACAGCATCTCCACTAGTAGGCATCCTTTTGTTATTTTAATGGAATATCAAACAAAAACTGACCTCCCAAGAATGCAACCGTACCGTGACCGCAGCGTACATTGCGTAAACCTACTCGAATTGCGAGATTTAATTACAATTATTATTTCAGCTTACGATTGATGGCTTTACATGAAATATACTTTCAGAGACCTAAACCTTAAGTTTCCGATGACATTGCCGACCGCCAGTTCGCCTTGATCTCTTTATAACAACAAAGACATCAGTGGAAACTTTGCTTCGGAAACTAATGGGCGGTCGATTAGTCAGATCTGGTTTCTCGTTTTTGGAACGATATGAACGATGACGTTCTCTTCTCGAACGCGTAGAATTTGATAAATCGAACTGTATAATAAGTGTTGGAAAATAAATTCAATTTGCATAGGAATTGAGCCTAAGAACAGGTTCTAATGGTGAACTCGTGGCTAGGATAAAAACAAAACAGTTTCTAATGCTCTTAATGGGACTAATTACTGTTGTTTACGTATGCGTGCGTAGTTTTTGAAGATACTAAAACTACTTTTTTGTGAACAACTTGAAGCATTCCGACCACAGAACAAAAAATGACATTTTAAAATGTGTTTACTTGGTTGTATATTATTCTAATGCGTAATGACAAAATTTATGTAACCACAAGTTGCATTTTATGGATATATATTGGCCTCTGGTTGTAATAGCTGGGTTGTAACAAATAAATACACACATTTATTTACTATAAATTTACATTTTTTTACGAATTAGAAAATTACAAATTTGTACAGTAGGTTACCGCTTATTAGCTGTCCCCATGTACTTGCGATTTTATGCCTTTGATGTACTGGCAAAGATATTCATCAACACAATAGAAGCATACGACAATAAGCAATTTTTCATAACAGATTTAAAAACATTTATCTAACTGAGTCGGGTAATTTGTTATAAAGCTAATAGGGTTCAGCGTCTTTTTTTTACTTAGTTCAAGTCGATAATAGAGTATTTTAAGTTGGTTAGCTCTTCCAGTGCTTTGGGAGTAAGAATCCGATTGTATGAAAAAAAAAAACTGTATCTATGTTTGTTTATGAATTTCAGTTAGTGTTTGTAAAATTTCTTAAGGAGTTTTTGCAACCTGAATACTTCTATAGTTCGTCCCTAATTGCCCCACTGAGTAAAGCATTGACTGAGACTGTACTAAAGCATGGTGCTTCATTGGTAATACTTCAGTATGAAAGCATTTTTTTTAATTGACTAAACAAGAAAACAGCTTTATCATATACAAAAAATCACCCCCACTGCAAAAATGTACAAAGCGGTGCATATATACTTACGTATTTATTAGGTAATATTAATTTGAAGAATGTCTAAAAGTAAGCAGTATCGTGACGGATAAATGACACATCATTGTTGAAACTGAATTGTTAGTTTGCTATTTTACTTTTGTCCAATACATACATTGTACATAATACATGTATGTGTTTCTAAAACTTGATAGTTTGCATTAATATGAAAGTCGTTTGTTTTGTATCACTAGCTAGGACATATGTTTTGTGCAATAAATGCATTTTGCTTGTTTTATTCTAACCACATAATGCAGCTATCCATTAGATATACAAGTTATGCTTGAAGCTTAGCGGTAAAGTTGTCAACATCCTGACATTAGAGCACGTGTTACATCGTTTCGACAACAATTTAATGCTGTTAAAAAATTCTCGGCAATATTTTTTTTCAACTTTACAAGCAATAATAATTACTACGTTTAGGTATATCTGTATTCTGGATTATAGGATGAATGCATCTTACCACAGCTAATTATTTCATTTTTGCATTCTTTATGAAATTTTTAGTATAACTTTTTTTCACCAATACATTAGGTCTGAAATGCGTCAGTTACAGTTGATTTGACGTTATTGTGTGAAAAAAGACGACTGCAATGCCTCTAACAACTAAATAGAATCGTGGGGTTTCGCCGTTTTAAAGAGCATTCATCCTATCATATCATTGAAGTACCACAGAAGTTCATTCCATTTAATATAATATTGCTAATATAAAGTTTGAACTGACCGTTTTTAAGTTGAAAAAGGAACAATGTCCAAAATATTTCGTTAACGTCAAGCTAGTATTTCATTAGTGGGCTGTCAATTTCCTTATCAAAAAGACAAGTATTTCTCAAACAATTACCTTTTTATGAAACAACATTCCGCTGTAATAACTTCTTTACCAAAGAGACAACGGATCGACAACATTGCTGTTCTTTTAACGTCTGAACACCAATTCAAAAAGATGAAATGAACTTATTATTCAATATTCCGATTGCCACAATAAATTCGATGTAGTTTGAACAAGAATTCCGTATAGTAGTAGAGCTGTACCAAATAGATTAATAATTGATCGTGATGTTAACCGGTTCCTGATTTGATAAAATTGGATTTTTTTTCTCTAGGGTTAGGTACATTATTTGTAAAGTTCTTATTAGCTACTCCCACAGGAAGTTACTCCATAAATATCTTGGAACATTAAAAGAAAATGTTCTATCGTATTTTCGAAACGAAGGTGTCCATTTTGGATAATTTCCTTAAACAGTGAATGTTTTAGGAGTTGTAGTCGATATTATCGTAAGTATTTTTTGAACTTGCTAATAATTTTTGCTAAAACATATATCCCCGCCACAAGCCCATGCAATATTCACTATGTATATAGTTTTTCGTAGTTTATTTTTATTAAAAATAGCAATGTAGAATTGTAAGTTGAGACCGAATCCTTATCGCGTGCGTTCGCTACGACGATCATCACCGAACTCTTGTTAATCTGTTTATTTGCGGATATTTTTCTAGTGAGTTTTTTGGTACTGCAAATGGTAGACAGTTCAATTTTTATAATTTTGTACTGCAAAGCCAAATTGATAATGAACGGCAATATCCCAACCCAAATCATAGTTATCACATTTCTTGCATTTGAAACAGATCGTGTGATACATCAATAAAATAAGCAGAATATGTAAATTATAATGTAGAGGCCATAAGAAAAACAAAAGTTTGTGTCATTCTCTATTTCTCAGCATTTTCGCTATACCATTAGTGAAACTCCCGCGTCTGTCTCTCTTCCGGTTCGCGATAGACTCAAAAACCACTGCACTGATTTTCATGCGATTTTTACCAATAATAGTGATGCAAAAGGAAAATTTATGTATAAATTTCTTTAGGTTTTGTGTAAATTGGTTGAAATGTAACAATTGTTGGAGTTGTCGGAAAAAGTCTAACCGACTGGGAGCATTCATCGAAAATACTGCCTAATCTCTTTGAGATATAAAAAATCAATGCATGGTGGGATTAGGAGTAATCGCAAAAAAATTAACGCGCGCGAAAATAAACACAAGCGCGTTCCTCACACCGATGACGGGACATGCTTGATGTAATTACCAGCGCATCGCGCTGCTTTCCCGCTGTCGCCCACTGTCGCGAATGGAGGTGACGACCGAAATGTATTTGTTGTAGGCATAAAATGCTCTACTAATACCGGAAGATAATTAGCTAACGCTAAAATCATTTTAAAATAAAATAGGGAAGTTATCTTTCAAGTGGTTATTAATAAACCAACTTCACTTGAATGCATCCGTTTAACAAACATTTTTGTAAATTTCAGATCGGTCTAATGCGAGGTGGCTACTTCCTCGCCGAAGAATCCCCGGAACGCCTGATAAGTCAGTTCAACGCCGAGAGCCTCGAAGACGTCTTCCTCAAGCTCAGCGTCATCCAGAACATGGGCAAACGGCGGCGTTCCAGCATCCTTCAGGAAGTGACCGAAACCATAACGGTTCCCAGCGGTGCCATCAACGAAGCCGCGGTCCTGGACGACGAAGTCGGTGAAATTTCGGGAGAATTCGGGGACAACGTCTCGATGTCCAGCAGGGGAGGTAGAGTTTCGATAGCACCCGACAACACCGAGAACGCGCCTCCCGAACTGCCGCCGGAGGAAGAGCCGCCCAGGACCTTCTGGGATTACTTCAAATTCATGAAGCTGGCTCACATGAGGGCGCTGGTGTGGAAGAACTTCTTGTGGATGTGGAGGAACGCGCCGGTCATGGCTTTCATCATTGGATTACCGGTGGCGCAAACTATCCTGTTTTGTCTGGCGATCGGACACGATCCCACTGGACTGAAATTGACCGTTGTTAATGAAGAATTGGGACCTGCTAACTTGAGTACGTGCCAAGGGCATGGGAAGAATCACGATTGCAATAGTACGCTATTGAGTTGCAGTTATTTACAGTTCCTGGAGGATAAAACGTTGGTGCCAGTAAGTATTATTAATTCTAAGGCTTCCCTGGGAAACTTTTAAAACTTTTATTTTGTCAGGTGGGGTACACCTTGATATATTTGTAACATTGATGAGAAAAGTAGTACTTTTCGTTATGCTGCATCACATAGAAAATCCAAAAATCGCAATACAAAATTTGAAATAGCATGTAATTAATTTTTATAAAGATAGGTGCATTTGGATAACAAAAAGTAATAAATCTTTTATTAAAAACTCTTAAAATAGTAACCAACGGATATAAGTAGGTAAAACATTTTTTCTTAAAACTAATCAAACTACTACATCCGCAGCAATCGCCTCTGAAGTGTTGTAATAGAACGTAAGTAGAATGTTTTTTAGGGTTTTGCATTTACACAATACCCAGTCTCCTATTTGTGTATTACTCGAAGACACGACTTCTCCTAAATCTTCGATATCTGCTTTTGCAGCTGTTTCTGACATTACATCCAATTCACTGTCTTAATCATTTAAAAGCAAGTCTACTTGTTTTTCATCCGTTTCAGATTCATATTGCATCTTAACTATTCTTGCATTGTTTTGGAGATTATCTTGGCACCGGATTTTTTTTGTTTTTCCAATTCTTTGGCTTCCTTCAGTCTTGTTCTTACATCTTCAGCCGTATTAATTCAGCCTCCGTGCCCACCCTCTTTCTTGGCTTTTTCTGGGAACCACCGGGTCGATTTGCTTTTACTAGATCAAGTTCTTCAAAAGACTGACGGTTTGACATTCCTTTTCTGTTGAAACCATAGAAGTCCCTGGATTGTCTTTCATTTTTGCTTTAGAACGTCTTCACATTGAGCTGACTTGCCGATGATGTCTTATCTAAACTCGATAGGTTTTCATCATCAAGTAAAAGTAGATCTTGTAGTTCCATCAAGTCTGTCCCATCCTCAGTTATTAATGTGTTCCGTTCCTTATTGTCTGAAGCGCTTAGTAGTTCCACCAAAGTTGTTGGTTGCTGCAGAACTTCGTCTTCTGTGTAGGAAGTACATTCATTATTGATTCCCGATTTCTGAATGCTTTCAATTTTTGTTGAGCTTCCCAACGCTTTCACTGCTCGAACTTTTCTTTTATGATAACGTCGCAATTGTACGGGTAGATGTCAGCCTTTTTAAACCCTTCTGATGCTATTTGTTCATCAACCTTTTTCAAGACATTACCAACCATTTCTGAAAACTTGTTCTTTGGTAGTTTTTGTCCAATATGTTTCCGCTGCCGCTTGACAAGGGACGTATCCCAAGAATATTTTATTTACACGAACAATAAGAAAATAAACAGCTATTGTAACTTTAAAGATGTAGTAAGTATGACGTTAATTTTTACTACTTTCCGCAGCATCAATACCATAGTATCCGATTTCTCAAAGCCTCTTCCAAGCACTCCCCATTCTTTTCCCGACCTTTCAGCTACAGTTTTCATATTTTTTTTAATTCTTTTGAAACCATTTAAATTTTGTGCTGAACTTTTTCTTTGTGAATATTCCATTTTACACAATACCCAAAATCGTTCAATTCCGCGGGCTTGAGGAACATTTGGTGCGTTTTCATTTTTCAGAACAAAATCAATATTTTCAATCTCCATAGTGGACCGTTGCCAAGTCAGGCCAAAATAACACATTGTCTTTACCAATGCCCTGAACGAAAAGAACTAATCTGCGTTTGATCATTCATTTAGGTGACGTGACACTACGATACGTTATGAAAGATTCCGAGATTTCACCATTTTCACTGATGGCGACCCAGACGAGATATTTCTTGACTTGATAATATTTGTACTTTTATTAACTTGACATTCCTTACCTCAGCTTCCATCCAACCGTTATCAGTAGCAGCGCACGCTGTACCAGAATATCCTTTATTTTGATCAGCCACCCAGCTATCCCTTACGCTTTTGCCGTTGTATATTCTCCAGGTATGTTGTTTTTGGAACGGAGTTGCGATGTGATTCTGAGCAACATATTTTCCCACAATTTCCAATACCTATATCTTTACGGCTAAGATCAAATCCCCATTATTCCAAACAAGTGATTCCATATGCCAGAGATTCTAATGGGTTTGAATAAAACGCATAGTGGAGTGACAATAAAGTATAACAGAAAAAAAACCGTACAAAAGCAAAAGAAGCAACAAGTGCACGCTTAACAAAAACGTTAAACCGGCAAGCATATGTGTTACATACGACAAATTGATAGACAGACCCAAAAGGGCTAAAACTAAAACTACATTCTAAAAGGAAAGCAATCCCGAATACACTATTAACTTTCCCGCTTATTCGGGATACCAGCTTATCTTACGCAAATTTAACATGTTACAATGGCTCCGGTTAAAATATCCGCACAGTCTTTTTGAATCCACGTACGATACTTTCACATCACACACGTAGCGCACAAAATGATACTTAATGCCTATATGCTTAGACCTTTTATGAAATTTCACACCTATTTAAGTCGTACTTTGCTCAAAACCTAACTCACACAATAGGGATCTTAAGCATAAAGCTTCTTTTGCAGCTAAAGCAAGAGCTATGTGTACTAAGCATCTGTTTTTGACTGAGCTACAACGCTCTGCTTCTGACTTGTTTAGATAATAGGTGATTCTGACAACACGAATTGAAAACCAGATGTAGACTTTCGAGTTACAACACGAATTAAATTAAAGGAACTGGAAATGAAGAAATTTTCAAAATTATCAGCGCCAAAATACTTCAAAGACCAAGAAATACGTGACAAAAGAGGATGTAGAAAAGTGAGAAAATGCTACGAAAAACTTATCATAGACGATGAATCGTTTGTGGCTGCCGATCCAGACGGTGTTCCTGGCAAGAAATATTTCCATGTGTGTAAGAAGACAGGCGTAAATTATGCTGATAGAGTGAAGCCCAAAGCCCAAATTTTTGACAAAATATCTTGTTTGGCAGGCAATTGACGAAATCGGCAAACTTTACATGCTTAGAATAGACTATAAATTATTTACATCA
Source organism: Rhyzopertha dominica (assembly GCA_025024175.1). NCBI lineage: Eukaryota > Metazoa > Arthropoda > Insecta > Coleoptera > Bostrichidae > Rhyzopertha > Rhyzopertha dominica. Next base: position 521,907 of record QCXZ01000138.1, on the reverse strand, counting down.
TTCTCTCAGGTTATTTACGACGATCTAGAATCAGCCAAAGATGTAGTACGACATGGACATGCTTGGGCTACACTTTTCATCCGTTCCAATTTCTCTGATGCACTTCGTGCAAGAATGGATGATGGACGATATGCCAACAGTTACGATCTGGTCAGTTCCTCAGTCGATGTGTACCAAGACATTTCAAGTAAGTAACTCAACATTTTCTGCTGTGTTACTATACAAATAGCGTATTTTTTTCTGCAGATCAAAACATTGGTAGTTTCCTGAAAAGAGATTTCTATTTTGCGTTTGAAGATTTTTTGCAGAAATACCTTCAGTCTTGTGATGTTGATAGCAAAATAGGGAAAATTCCAATAAGGGTATAATATATTTGTGCTTCTTAAGTATCATAATGAAAATATTTTGTTTTTTTTTTTAGTGGAATGATCCAGTTTATGGGTACAGGAATCCTAATTTCACAGATTTTGCAGCACCAGGAGTAATATTAACGTAAGGAATTTAAAAAATGTGCCAACATGCCTTTAATTGTTCTTTTTTGTTTTAGAATTATATTTTTCTTAGCTGTTGCCTTAACATCAGGTGCAATGTTGCTAGAAAGAAATGAAGGAATTTTGGAGCGTTCGTTGGTTAATGGAATTACTGGTACAGAATTATTATTTGCACATGTAATTACACAATTTACTGTGATGTTGGGACAGACTGTACTTGTATTAGTATTCGCCTTTGCTGTTTTCAACCTTACCTTGAAGGGCAGTTTAATTTTGGTTATCTTACTCACTGTTTTAACTGGATTGTGTGGAATGTGTTTCGGTAAGTTACCTTGTTTTAACATAGATAAATAATATTAATAATAAATAAATAAATAAATTCTATAAAGCGACGATCATTATTTCTTTAATAACAAAGATAATTTTTTAAATTCGCTTTTAGACCACATTTTAGTGAAAGCCAGATCTTGTTTGACCGGAAAATATAGCAAATTTTAATCAAGTCACAAATTTGCATCAGTTAAAGTAATATTATTAATTATTAATCTAAATTTTACAAAATTAAATAATTTTTTTAACCGAAGTTAATTAGTTGCACGATGTTTGGAAGCAAATTTTTTATTTTTTTATTATCTGTGTGCATTACCTATTATATATTTTCAGGATTTGTTGTGGCCTGCGCATGTGAAAATGAAAGATCCGCAACCTACATGGCACTGGGAAGTTTTCTACCCATTGTGATGTTGTGTGGTATTATCTGGCCTACCGAAGCTATGCACAAGATGTTACAAGTTATATCGTACATTTTACCTTTAACGAAGTCCACGGAGAGCTTGAGATCGATTTTGCAACGTGGATGGAACATGGAAGTAGACTATGTTTATGCAGGATTTGTATCTACTGCAATATGGATCATTGTCTTTTTAACAATAAGTATACTTCTACTAAAGTTCAAGAAAGGGTAGAAGAATTGTATGTAATTAGCTTTTTATGTGTTGTGATGATTAATTTATACTAGTAGGTTTAGGCTTTGATATTTTCACATGAAGTTATTTTTGTATGGTGTGAACGTTCTGCAGTGTTAATAATGTTGTGAGTGAAAAAAAATGGTTGCTCAAGGTATTTAAAATAAATAAAAGCATAAATAAATTGAAAGATAGTTATTTATGTACCTAAGAAATATATGTTTATTTAAAAAGGTCGTGTTTTACTTTTCTAAAATTGTGATACTTCGACAGTTCAATTAAACAATTTCTAGTTGTGTATGTAAAAATATTTTTAGGTATCCTGAAGATAAAAGAATTTTAGAATTAAGTATAGACCGGGATATAATCATTTACTTTGATCACGCGCGATCTTCGCTGAGAAAGCAGACTTTGCCTTACATCACATCAGCACAACATGGCTTCAATTTCATATTTTATTCCTTGCTAACAAATTCAAGTTAGCTACAATGAAAAATATTAATAACTTATTATTTAAACTAATTTTGGAATATTGAACATTTGAACTATAGAGTACTAAAGCTGCACGCATCGTACTTATGGAAATTCCAAAATTTTGAAGCCTTAGCAACTCGTAAATTAATGCTTGWAATAACAAACAATAATCAGTTATTTATATGATCACAGCTCTAGATAAATTATATAAAAAAGCTTTGCCTAAGCTCTATACATGCTTGTATATGTTAATATTAAATGTCATCAGTAAGAAAAAATCGTAGTATGCTACGTTAAAATTCGAGTCATAGTTAGGAGATAGGTACATTATAAGCACCTAATAGAAATAAACCATTATAAGAAAGTGTGTTGTTGCTCTCTAACATAATAGTTATTGCAGTGACTGTATAGAGTCACTGTGAAACTGTGATAGTTATTTGTGTCCATTGATTAGATTAACAGCGTCAATCAATGAATCAACGTTAATAGCCACCCTCCCTTCGAATGTCGGAAGCCACCACTAGCTTTATTTTTAGATATAAACATCGCTTACAATTATATTTTATCAACATAAATATTTGAAAGGAAATCACAATTTTATGGGTTGTATAATGTTGAAGGAATAAAAAGTGGTTTTGTGTAGAACTGAGTATAATATGTACATTCTGACAACATCGCGCCGTATCTTGACAGTAACAGAAGATGACAACTTGGTCTTGGCAGTTGACAGTATTGACACTTTTCAAACTGGCATTTTGTCAAATCAAAAGTGTTGACATGGACAATTAATGTTATGTAAAAATGATTCATTTTAGTATATATATAGTATATATATTTTAAATATTTATCGCATTATTTAAACATTCCGTAAATATAAATGAGTTGTTATAACAATTTAATATCATTCCACATAATACGTAAGTTTAATGAAATTTTCATAGCTAGTGCTGTTGTCTGACAACGCTAGTGCTTTTAGTTGACCACAAATTACTTAAATTTATTCTTGCAGATCGACATGAYGGCTCTAATTTGTTAACATGGACCTACCCCAACATTTCTGGAAAGAACAAGCAATATATAATTAAATCCTGTTTTAAGTTGAACATACAGCCAAATGGTACGTTTGCATACTTACGAAATGAGAATTGGATTTACATTCAAGAGAGTGGTACCGATGACAAAAATGAAGGTGTTGCAATAATATTCATTGCAAAAGATTTTAATCCAAATAAATATGAAACACTGTGTCAAGTTTTTCTTCAACATTATTTGAAATCTGGTGATAGAGTTGCCTTAGTTAAATTGTACGTGAATATTTTTGTTACGTCTTCTTGTAGTCTGCAAGAAAATGGTAGTGTAATTACCCACAATTTTGGAGATTTTTCTCAGAAAGGTGCTGTTAAAGGTATAAAAACCTTAATTATAAGGATTATGAATTGACTGTATTATTTTTAGAATTTGTGAGAAAGTTTGGCCTTAATGTTATATTAATATATATTGCTGTGCTGTTGAAAAAAAGAATAATTGTTTACCATTCCAATATTACAGAACTACAAAAGGCAAGTTTTCATATTCCACCTCTTACGCATATTAAAAGTTAGTTCTGTTTTAGGACCTATTGTCTATTACTCATTTAGTAACATATCGTAAACCAAATGATTACCTGTTTCCTTATGTTGAAAATGCTAGAAATGAATTAAAGGTAAGGCTGTGAAGAAAGAAATGCACTTGTACAAACAAACTTTTTAGGCATTCTCATTTTTTGTTGCTGGCGTTACCAGTTATATACATTCTCCACAAACGGAATTTTATGACCTATTCGTAAACTTAACTAATCTCGAAATCAACATTTCTGCATCTGCCAAAGGTACTATAGTGGCAATATTTAATGTTTATAAATAAATAAGTATTTTTTACAGATTGCTTATCTATGACCAAAATATACAAAGACCTTGGTGCTTCAGTTGTGGAACTAGCTGAAACTAATGCAAAAGAAGAAGATGTAAGTTCAGAACTGTCTCAAAAAACAGCAGACCTCTTGAAGCAATTGAAAAGTTTAGCATCGAAAACACCCAATGGAATGATAACTTTAGAGGTGCTAAAGGAGCAAAACTATAGTTCTGCCGTTGAAAACTTTCTGTTCCATTTCGCTGTAGCTGAAGATATGATGATGTTATGAGATTTTGTGGTATATATTTTGTATTGCTACCTTTACTAATGTGATATTTTATGTCAATAATTACCGAATAAATATTTTTATTCAAGCAAATCTATGAGTATAACAGTAACACGGTACTATTGATCCAACCTGACCGTACTTTTTTTATTTATAGTGTAATATGCTGATCTGTATTAATACTTAATGGTCATGGTGGGACATAAATTTTATGTGCCATTAATAAGGTGGTCTTAATAACAAAGACCTTACCATAAAAATACAATATGGGACAGGCCGGTAAAGTGTCAAAATTTCAAAACCTTAGAGATTCAGCCAGGTCATCACAAGATCTGTTCGTCTTATTTGCCTTGAAAACTAAAAATATTTTTCTTTATGTCTTTTGTGTTATAACTTTGTTCATTTATTCGTCATAAAAATAAATACCTAGGATCTAACCAAGGTGTTATCAAAACACTTAGGTACTTGCCTACTTGGAAAGGGATTTCTTCTCAAAATATATGAATATACCATTATTGTCAGAATTGTTAATTTTTTTTGTCAAAATGTCCATCTAACAGTGACATCTAATAAAGTTTTATTATTAAATTATCACACGCAATTTGATAAAAAAAATATTTAGTTAAACAGTGAAAATGTAAATCTTAACATTCAACTGCAATTTTCTTGGAAAGGATCAATTTTAGTCCCATGAACAAAGAGTATCTTTTTTTGTTTACAAGACCCAGATTAAAAAAACATTTTAGAAAAAATACTTGACAATTTTAAAGTTACAATGAGGTGTGGGTGTCCTCACGGCCCCCCAAAACATTTATTAAAAAAATATGTACATCATTTTAATGGCTTCCACTTCAAATAAAAATAGCCAAAATTTTACTTACTTAGAAAAATAAATTACCAAAATCCTCTTCCCCTAATTTTGTGTATTTATAGTCCCTAAACATGCATTTAACTGTTAAGTTATGAGATAGGTACTTACAATGAGGTGTGGGCGTCCTCACGGCCCCCCAAAACATTTATTAAAAAAATATGTACATCATTTTAATGGCTTCCACTTCAAATAAAAATAGCCAAAATTTTACTTACTTAGAAAAATAAATTACCAAAATCCTCTTCCCCTAATTTTGTGTATTTATAGTCCCTAAACATGCATTTAACTGTTAAGTTATGAGATAGGTACTTACAATGAGGTGTGGGCGTCCTCACGGCCCCCCAAAACATTTATTAAAAAAATATGTACATCATTTTAATGGCTTCCACTTCAAATAAAAATAGCCAAAATTTTACTTACTTAGAAAAATAAATTACCAAAATCCTCTTCCCCTAATTTTGTGTATTTATAGTCCCTAAACATGCATTTAACTGTTAAGTTATGAGATAGGTACTTACCTCCACTGTGATTCAATCTTTTCATACTACAAAGAAATCAAACACATGACAAAGGCGAAAATATACTTTATTAACCAATTTCATATACGATTACAGTATCAAATAAAATTAATGTGCATTCATGCATAACCTATTACAAAATAAATAAATAAATCAGCAACAATCAAACGATAAAAAAAAAATCATTCAWAACCAATACAGTTTCGGATCATCCCTTCGCACCTGCAGTTTCAAAACATGCCTGTAAATTTTCAATGCAGGCCCTAACTTTAGCTTCAGGCTGGTCAAAACATCAATCCTCTTCATCAAGAGCAGAGAACGTCCATCGATTTCCTAACAGGTAAAAAAAAATAATGAGCAAATCACAAACATAAGAGACCTGTTAACTTACCTGTTCTTTGAAAACCTTTGCTTCTTCTGGGAAATACTGAGCAAAATAATCGTAAACCTCATCATACGTCCAACCTGAAGCATCCGGAATGGTTGGATCAATGTTCTCATCCAAATCCAAGTCTTTTACGCTTTGAGAATCAGACATATTGTAGCGTATCTCAGGAGTGACGGCACCCATACGATTCGTTTGAGGGCTAAGTGTGGGCGGGGTGGGTGATGGCGCAAGAGATGAGTTTTCAGATTCGGAATTGCTCGACATGCGATCTCTGACACCTGTACAACAAATTTATCAAGCTGTGATAATTATCCTGAATGTTTGCTAAATTAAATTGTTCACACTCTCATAAAATCAAAGTTTAGTGGTCCTGACATATTTCAGTTTAAATAAATAATAAAGTATATGTGTTATGAGTCGTCTAGATGCAAAATTCACTAAATGCTAATATGTGAATTTACGAAAACCAAAAAAAGTATTTGAAGTGCAATTTAATTCCAGAAACTGGATACTTCTATGTTTTTGTCAGTACATTCATATTTTCATACTACCAACTTAAGTTTATAAAAATGTAAGCATTTGGCAAGATTTGCACAAAATTGTTGTAAAAAGAGTTTTAATAAGTTTATTGCAAGAATGCACCACATGTAACAAACTTTGATGTACATATATCGCTTTAACATCGAATTTGAATAGGGCTTTGATAGTGCAGTTGCTGTTAGCACGCTTGACTAGTAATCAAAAGATCCCAGGTTCAAATCCCGGTCCAAGATGGCAATACTTATTCATAATATCTGTTGGCCTGTTAACCTAATAACTACATCTTATGTTCATTAAAAACTACAGTTTATGTTAACATATGCTCAATAATTATTTAATATGAAGTAAAAGATTCTCTGTTAAGTGGCTACAATTCTTTTTTAATACTTGCAAAGCTGAAACGATAGTCGAAACAAAATAAAAATTAGTGATTTCAACAACAAAAACAGTAGGTAATTTTGGTAGATGATCAATCAATTAAAAGCTGGACATAAAATAGTATTTCCTTGATTTTTAGGTATGTGTAGGAGATATATTGCAAAATGTGTATACATTTTATATTAATAAGAATAATAATACCTCTATCATTCTTGATAATGGCTACCCACCCAACTAAAAAATGTGCCATATTGTTACAAGTCGGAGGCATTTCACAATCACTTCGTATTCACTTTCAAGTTCTTCTGTAACTTACCATTTGCAGTATCTCGGCTGCCAAAGTTGGAATGGATCCCATTTACTGTCAGTTGTTCTGATGTTTGGCAATTAATGCATACCCAATACTGGCCATTTTTCACCTTCTCAACGATTCGAGGCTGATGACACAGAGCGTGATATGCATCAGCACAAATTGAACAAACAGTCAAGAAACCCTGCCAAAAATGTACAGTTTAAGATTAAATTAATAAAGTACAAACGTTAAAACTAAAAGTACTATTCACATACTGGTCCAGTCAAATGCTAATTCTGCTCAATATTTTGGGTAGGAAGCGATTTTATTTTTGCTTGCGAATACGTTCCTAATATTAACAGGTGAAAGGTGAGTTCAAACAAGAATGATTCTGCACACTATACGTTATTAGAATGTAGCTCTTTTTGACTGTTCAGGTGCATTGCTAGATAATTTCTAAATAGGACCAGGTAGATTTAATTGAAAGTTTGCATGCCAAGGCTTTTTGGTGCATTAAACCCAATTTTTATATCTATTTTGAACCAGAGCAAAAGCTAGCTCCTCCACAATGAGTATGACCTATCTTATCCTGACTTCTTCATGCTAACACTATTAGACTACATTCATTTCTAAGTTTCAACACACTGAACTGCCAGAGTAATATTTACTTCTAGACAGACAGATTCTCAACATGTGTCACACTGTTATCGATACAGTTTTTCAACTTCCAACAAGTACCTTATACTTATAATTATTTTATACTTATAATAATTGAAATTAATATTTCCATGAAAACTTCATAATTAGGATAAAATGATTAGACTATGTTTAATCTAGAGAAGCTAGCGAAACTGGCACCCTCTATGTATAAACATAATAATTGGAATTACTCAATTTCTGGTGTCCAAATTTTTAACTTTCGTAATAAATATTAGCACGCTGTACAATTAAGAAGAACAACATTGGGATAATGCATAATGCAATCAATTATATTCATCAACATAGTCTACAAAATAATACTTTATTTGGATAATTTAAAGAATTCAAAGAAATTTTGATATACAATTTTTATTTTTCTTATTGCTTCTAGCATATTTATTATTGATTTTACATGAAAAAATTATTAATAAAAGGTTGCTGAAAATTTGATTCTCTTAAAAAAAAATTCTCAAAATGAATGAGTGATTAACGGTTACTGAATTATAGCTAAAAAGGCCATTCGAGTACCGGATGGAGTTCAATTTCAAAAATAAAACACAGTGAGAAAGAAAAAACACCATGCCTCCCCTCCCACCCCAACATATTTAAAAAATTAAAACACTGCCTACCCAAAATTTTCAGCCCTGTCACATAATGTTATAACAACAGAACATAGCTGTGCCTTAAAATAATGAGTTTTTATATTATATTAAAAATTTGCTCTTGAAATACCACATCATGCACGGATAAGTATCTATTAGACTATGTTTTACATAACCGTAATGTTTAAATATATTAAAATGCATCACACATTGGAAAATAACTATACCTAATGGAAACAAACAAAACCGAAATTATAATAATAAGCAATAAATAAATAAGGAAATGTAAAAAAAGCTTAATAACTTTCTTGATGTACGAAAAATTCATGTCAAACATGTATTATAATCTGCAACGATTATTGCTTATCGCAGAATAGTTCACAAACATTTAACAAAGTAGTTACTTACAGCATCTGCAGTTTCATAGCAAATAACACAAGTTTTGCAATGTGGACATTGCCAAGTGTTATCAGGATACATTTTCAGCATCATGTCATCCCCGTTGAGACAACTTTGGTGCGCTAAACACAAAACATATCTTCAGTGGTACAATAAACTCCAAATTGAGTTGTTTTACCTTTGTTGCTACATTCCCTGCATGAAACCATGCGATCATTAGGCCCCTTCTTGTTTTGAATGTGGCAAACTGAACATACGCCTCCATGGTCACGACCCGGATTGGACGATCTTGATTCAGGTCTTGAATCGCTATCACTCAATTTGGAACTCAGCTGCTTTTCAAGAGTAGACTTGTTCAGCGAACCAGCAGGTCTTCCCCTTTTCTTCGGAATGTTGTTATCGGACGGATCAAAAACTTTCTTTGCTCTCTGCAAATGTGAATTAAGTTTTAAACAAAAAAGAGGTTATGTACAAACGACGAACCTTTCGTCTTCCTCCAACGCGTAACGACCCCAAATCACCCTTTTTGTCGTCGATATCGTTATTTTCACCCTCTTTGCTGTCTTTTTTCCACCCTGGTTTTGGGCCAGGTTTCTTTCGAGGTTTGACTTGAATAATATATTTTGGGGTCTTTTCTTTCAGCGCATTGTCGTTGTTTTCTTCATTTCTTTCGGTTTTTGCTGGCCCCATTAGGAAGTTCCCATTGTCCATTTTAACTAAACCCCCACACTCCACCTGCTTTTCAAGTAATATGCTGACGTACTTTTTCGTGTACCTGACGTTATCCTTTGACAAGATATTTTTTATCAACTCCTGTTCAGGCACACCTATTTCCAAATAATCGGGCTCTTGTATAACTAATTGAGCGATTGCATTTGTTAATGTATCGGCAAATTTTCTGTTCGGTTTATGCAAGTTGGCCAGGATTTCTCCATTGCTGTCGCGCTTCAAGTGCGAGAATTTTTTCGCAGCATTTCGGTAGCTAATGTTCCCCTTATATTCTACCCTTAAAACGATTCCCGTCTCGACGCACCTTTGCAAATCTGCTTTTGTTTCGCTCGAACTCACGCAGTATCGTCTCAATAAAAAATTACGTATTCGCTCTTCGTCGGGCCGTGCTTTACGACGCCGCAACTGGTCAATCGCCTCTAGGATGCGATCTCCGTGTCTTATTTCACTCATTTCGATCGGCCTTTCGGAAGCCCCAATTAATTGTATAAAATATCCTAAAATAAACAAGGGGAATAATTTAAATCTTCAATCACACCTCCGTCAGTTACCGAACCGGCACATTAAAACAATGAAAATATTCGGCAACGCGGTGAAACCTGTTCCAATCAAAAATACACATGCGACAAACGCAACATTGAATTGTTAAGAAATTCTACAACGCGCTAGATTAGATACAGTTTATCTTTTTGCAGAACAGAAATAAGCTCAGTTTGAAGGCGTAGGGCGTTTATGTCGTATTAACATGGACTTAAAATCGGTATTATTGCGAATAAAGAACAGTTAGCGAGCAGCGCATTTTGGTAGGCGCAAAGGCGTGCTGATTTCGTCTCGCGGAAAGATATTTACCTGTTTTCCGCGTTTGATACGGCTCAAGCGCGCGAATATTCGCCGGCCACGCTTTTTGCTATCACTGCACTGTGCTTTTACTGAGTTTTATTGCTATTTTCATCTACTTTAACCGGAAAAACGCTTAACCACGCACCTGCACCAACCACCGCATGACGGCAACGCTTACAGAATCATGCATAGTGCGTTATCCTCGGTGTTGGTGCCACGGCAGGGTGGCAAACGCGTCAGTTGCGCACGCCTTTGAGGCGGCACTTTCGTTTTATATTAAAGCTCAATTGAAAGTACCATAATGAGTACTAGAAGCCCAAAATCCAAAAGTAACCGTCAACTGTCTTCAACGCCATTTTTGCACATAGTAAAATCACGGAGATTACCTATTACTGATCGCTAAAAATTAGCGCACGCAAATCGAACACCTTGTGATCAGAGACGGCCATGAAATCTCAATTGATCGCACGAAAAGTTGGCTGCTACGTAATAAGTAGCCAAATTCAGAATTCGAATTCAAATTTTTAATGTTGTCATGGTTACCTTAACAATCTGACAAGTCCCATGTTTCTTATTGGTTTATCACCCTCCAATAAACAGAATTGTATTTGAATTTTTAAATTCAAATTTAAATAACTACCATGCATGTGGGTTTTAACGAAGTCAGTTATGCCACATAGAGAGCACCTCTTCTTATTTAAAATTGTAATTATTCAGTTCATGAGTACATATACAAGTAATCATTATCTAATAAATTTTGAGCAATATTATTCCAGTATAGTTGCAGTTTTCAAGCAATGTTCAAATATACATATAGTTGGTAGGTGTAGGTAAAATAAAAAAAATTGTTTTTTTTTAATTAAAATATTTTGATGATTTTAGATACTAGATACATATAGTAACAAACTACGGAATGGCATTTATATGTTTTCAGACTTGCGATTCCATAATTTATATTACTATGTATCTAGTATCTAAAAATAACCTAAATCCTAATCAGTTCTGCTGATGAATAGTGATTTTCAAACTAAATTCGTATTAAATCTCAGTTTTTCACAATCCCTATACTTCAGCATCTCTGTTATATATATGGTACAAACAGTGCCTTTCTCAATATTGAGAAGACACTGTCACAAAAGTCCACTCTGTGCATTCAGCTAGAACGACAATATTCTGATTTCTGACAAGCTTGCATTGTAACAATTACTGCATCTAATGCAAAAAAGAAACTAGGTATTATATGATGAATCAATTCTTTTGTAGGTATAGTTTATTTAATAATGTGATTTTCTGTATGGTCCCTGGCTAGGTTCATAATAGAGAAGAGATAGCATCAGGAGAGTGAATGCTATCTCAAACATTTGGTAATTTTGTGGATTAGGTAGTAGCAAATATAGTCTTGTTGAATACTTTATTTATTGGACAAACTGTCTGCATACTTTTACTGTTTTCACATTTAGCAATTTAAACCTAATTTTTATTCCATGGATTCTAATTACTTGCCAAATGAATGCTATTCGGTATCATCTGCAAATCCCAACAGTAGAAATATTTATTGCATTCACAGTTTCCTAATATTCTCTATTACCCAGTAAAATGGATTTACAATCTGCCTCCACCATAAAATACATTTACTGTTATGTTCTCTGTTAACAAACTGCTCCAGCAGGGCTATATTGGATATTGAAAATGTGTCACCATTTATACCATTTTAGATAACAATTTGATCAACATACCTCTAGACATGTTTGCTTTCTTATACCTGCATATGGAAGGTATTACCTGTTTGCAAAGAGCTTAAGCCATAAAATCACTCTAAACAGTTTTTTGGTCACTTTCTTGGGCAGTGGCCTTTTCAACTTAACTATACTAGAATAATTACAACCATCTTTTTTTTAGTAGAGAACTAACCCTTTTGTGTATCAGCTGTGATATTTTTGAGCTAAATTAGAAACAATTTTTTCTGAAGCATCTTTTTCAATGAATAAATATAGAAGCTGGTACTTTCCAGGACTTCTTCGATTAAAATTGCATGCGAAGCAAGATAAGAATAATAAAAGACTTTAAAGTTTCAGTGGGTACAGAAATATGGAGAGAATTAAACACACAAGAAATGTAATAGAACTCAAAATCCTTAGCAAGCTGGATATAACTGAGAGGAAAATTTAAGAAAATTTCAAGTATAGATGCTAAAGAAAGACAAGAAAAAAATGAAAGGGAAGAATTCATTCATAAATTTCAGAAAAGAAAATTGGTGGGAAACGGGCTGCTGGAGTTATGAAAGTTTTTCACTCAAAAGAAGTATCAAGGGTAATGAATATAAAAGTTGTACAAATCTCTTTTAAAACCACTGGTGCTCTTTGGAAGTAGATATGGATTTTCTGACATTAAAACAAATTAAAAATAAACAGAAATATGGCAAAAAATAAGGCTGAGATTCAAGATACAGAACACATAGAGGAATAAAATATAATGGATATCAAAAATGGATGAATACCGTGGAATTGCCTGTGAAAGTGAAATAATATTCAAAACAAAGGCCGAGAAAAATATGGTGGAACTGTGTACAATCAGTTATTCAAGAACACAATATAAGAAACTAGTGATAAACAGGACTCTGTGGAGACAAAAAGTGCAAGGCATAGATGAATTAAAACTTTGAACATTCCTGATTAATGAAAATAAGACATTATGATTTTTAAAATTAAATTACTACTAAATTGGACCTCATTATGACAGAAGTTTAAAACCAGTGGTTCTCTTTGGAAGAGAAATATGGGAAAGCAGATTAAAATGAGGAAAAATAAACACAGAACTTGCAAAATTATTACAGGAACCAAGTATATTGTGCATGATACAAAAGAATAGACTACAATTGTTAAAACATAGGTAAATTATTATTGTATTTATATATAGAGAAACTACCTGTGATGTGCTTGGAGACAACAGGACCTGTGTGTATAATCAGATATTCAAGAACACAACATAAGGAACTAGTGCTAGACAGCACCCTGTGCAAGCCCTTAACGCTGTGAATATATAAACAGAAATAAAACTTTGAATATCCTCAATTAATATAGGATTAATGAAAAAAGTACAAAGGGTAAAATCGTTGATTGACATATTCTTGTCCCAAGAATACGTCAATCAACGGTAAAACTGATTAGAAGATATAGCAATTCTCAAAATTAAAGTACTATCAAGTATATTGCATGTCATTAGGAAAGAAGCTGATAAAATTAGTGCTGAAAAGTATAATATTCAAATTAAAAACTAATAATTTTCTTGAAGTGTAGACGATTAGATAATTAATTTAAATTACAATTTTAACGCTGATAGTGGGTTTCAAAAATAATAATTGTTGTATTGGTATGTCATAGGAAATAAGATTTAGTAAACAGTCAATATAAAACTTTTTTTATTTATGCTTTCTATGCCAGTACTTTCTGAAAAAAATCTCTTCATTAGAGTTAAAATGTTTTATTGGGACCACATATAATGTTAGAATACCAGCACAATACCTTTTATCGAAATTATTTTTGAATACATTCAATAAGAAATATTTRAAAGTGAATCAGAAAACTTTAATCCAATAGACGAATATATATCGCTCAAAATTCAAATTCTTCTGACCACTTATGTAGAATTTCCACTTTATCACATTAAGATATCTGTATTATAATTTTTTTTTAATTTGTCAACATCAAATTGTTATTCTTCCGCTGATGAGATACTATGCCAAATTTCATATCTTATCAATATATTATTTGACAAAGTAGTTTGGTTACATAATCAGCACATGTAAAAAAAACACATGCCACATCAATGGTTTTCTTAATTGATAATCAAGATGTCCAGGAAGGATTGGCTAAATAAAACAATCATTTAGGTGGTTATAAAAGACAATATATAAGGTTTAACATCAATAATTTATTGAGTACCGTACATATAAAAAATTTGCAAAAGAAAAGAAAACAAATGGAAGATTTTGTATTTTATTATTAGATGTAGGTATTACCGGCAAACTTATTAACAAAATCAGTCAAACGATCACACTATCAAACAAAACACTTCACACTTTTAGATGTAAAAAAAGTCTATAATTCATTATACTTTACAGTTCATCGTGATCAGTTTCCTGTGAAAGAAAAACAAAAAATCATTAACAAAAGCTACACACCAACAAGTCGGTGCCTTACCTCTACTGGAGGAACGCGTTCCTCCTCATCTTCATCGTCGTCCTCATCATCATCCTCATTATCCTCTTTCTTTTCATCTGCTGCAGCTGCATCTCTTTCAGCCTTATCCTGGGCCTCCTTGGCCTTCTTCTCTCCCTCTTGTTTCTCCTTTAAGTTCGCCAACGCGCTCTTGGCATACTCGACATCATCCGTGACCAGGATGTTGTCGAAAATGGTACCCGACTTCACCTGCCACAGGTCCAAACCGACAGCGCAGATCTCCTTCTGCTTGTAGAGTTCAGGATCGGGTTTGTATTCGGGATTGTCGATCTCGGGATGAACCCACGGGCCCTTGTACGCGGGATTGTCGATCTGTTTCGGGGCCCACTCTCCCTTGTATTCTGGGTTGTCGATTTGTGGTGGTTCCCATTCGCCGTCCATCTCGTCGTCCCAGTCGTCGGGTTTGGTGGCTTCGGGATCCGGGATGTGTTCGGGCTTGTCCCAGTCTTCGGGTTTCTTGTCGTCGGGATCGGGAATGGTGGCACGGTCGTCC
Organism: Rhyzopertha dominica; assembly: GCA_025024175.1. Lineage (NCBI taxonomy): Eukaryota > Metazoa > Arthropoda > Insecta > Coleoptera > Bostrichidae > Rhyzopertha > Rhyzopertha dominica. The sequence goes on along the minus strand of QCXZ01000138.1, from coordinate 506,814 downwards.
CAGTCTTCTGGTTTCTTCGCCTCGGGATCCTTGATCTTCTTGGGAGGGAGGAGGTCCCAGTCGGCTTCCAGTTCGCCGCTCTCCACTTTCTCGCCGTCGATGAGCACTTCATATGTGTTGTCGGGTTTGATGATGAGGGTGTAGGCGTGTGTGTACACGTCGTCCTTGCAGCGTATCTCCTTGTTGATCAGCACGTTCTTATCCTTGTAGTTAAGGATAACGTGAACTTTCTTCGTACCGGGTCCGCAGATGTCGGGTCCGAACATGACGCGATAAGGAGATTCTCCGTGCATGTCCTCTTGGTTCAAGGAACAATCGAATACCTTGAGATAGCCTCCGCCACAGTCGATGTTCTGCTCATGTTTGACAGTGAACTGAATTACCAGGTCCTTTCCTTCAGTCGAGAAGGGCTTGAATTTCCTGCTTAGGGCGTAAAACCTCGCATCCTGTGATGTTTGGATACCTAAACAAACATTTTCGAAATGCGTAGTAAGCAATCGTCACGAAAGCTCAGTGACCTTACCTTGGTCCTCCTTCTCGTCGTTAAAGAACTTTCCTGCAGTTCGCACGAACTTCCCAAATTCTTTGCCCGGGTGTTTACTGTATATCCAGTTTTTCTCCCAAGAATCTAAACAAGCAAGACATCCTTAAGTGAACTGCCCATGGTCCCGATGTTTAATCAGGAAGTTCAAAGAACCGGTGGTTGTTAGAACCGGTGTACGTGGGGAAAGGCGATTAACGATTAATGTATGCTTATGCTTACCATCTGAGAACTTTTCCTCTAAATATACGTTTGCAAAAGATGTATAAAAACATGCACATAGTGCAAAAATCAACGAGCACGCTCTCATTTTGGAAATTTTATTTTTGTACTGAATTTACGTCAAACTTTCGCCACGAGTACTCCGGTTGTGCCAAAAGGCGACAGCCATCCATGAACTAAATGCTCGAGGTGCAGCTATCCACGACATACGTCCACGCACGTCCTCTTTTTGTTATTTAGCTTTTCTATAGTTTAAATAATACGAGTCACTTCTTTACTAGATCTACAACTCGACAGATGGATCAATCTGATTGGCTAGGAGCTGAGTACATTGGGAAATATTTAATGTTACGTGGCTTCGGCATCCTGCTTTATCCTTGTTCCTTATCTATTTCATGTACGTTTTGTTTCCAGGTACAGATGGACATTTCCTATTGGCTGCAAGTTACAAAACCTTCTTGCGGGCGGGCGACCGGAAAATTCAAAAAGACAATAGGATTGACTAATCCGCTATTTCCCTACGAAATAGTCTGTTCTTTTTAAAACAAATACCATGACTGGTACATTACATACATTAAATTTATCCTGTAAGACATTATCGAGCGTCTACATGCTTTTTAAACATCTATTATTGCTGGAAGGGAACGGAGGATTCGTTTCTTATCGATATTTTGCGGGACTTACACTTAATCTTCACCTTAATTTTATCGATCCTTAAAATGAGAAAACAGTTACCAAACAGATAGACGAATAGAGTGTAATTTCGAAAGTGGCGCTGTTTCAAAGGAAATTAAAAAGTTCAACTTTGAATACAAAGAATAAAACTCGCTCGCCTACATTTGAAAGTAAAAGTGTAGTGCATACACGTTAAGAGAACGCGGTACCGCAACGAAACATGTAATTGCAAGGGTGTGAGGGTTTATTCCTCTCTTTCATTAAATAAAGTAGTTTTATTTGTTAGAAACACGCGTCCAAGTTAAATAATAAAGGTAAAATAAAACTAACACTTTCAGAACTTGTTTACCTTGAGTTGGCACAGGCATAAAATGATTCAAGTCATTGTTAAGACTTATTTTAGGTACTTTTGAAGCAGACATGCATCATCTTGTTTATTCTTTCACAGGCGGGTGTACCGCGAGTTGATATTTTTAAATAATCCTTGTTTTCAGATATTGCCAAGATGTCTTCCAACAGTGAAAGAAAAATAATAGATGTACGGGAAGTGTGGGGATGTAAAGAAGACAATAAAGAAAATCCTAAAGTTCCTGTTCTAGACAATTCTGACACAAGGACCAAACACAAATATAAAACATTAGAGAGGCACCTCAGCATGAAAAAGACAATCAGGAAGAAGATGATGCGAGATCTTAGAGAAATTGGTGATGCCACTGTTGAGCCGTCTTCCAATCAGACCGCAGGATTTTTAGAACAAATTAGGAATGACCAGCCCCCATCTGCAAATGTGGACAAGCCTAGCTTGTGGAAACGATTAACTAAAGGATGGGGACATTCTTAACATTATATTGTGACGTTAAAGATTAATTTGCTGTCAGGTGATTTTAAATTAAGTGTTAGGGTAGCAGCGCAAATTGATTTTTAATGGTAAGTGATTTATTATGCATAAGGCAAATAGCTTTAAGAGAAAACGCTGTTCCTAAAAGGTCCTTAATTATCAATGCATTTCTAGGCTTATGTAATTATTATTATAAACACATAAATGTTGAGCTATTTACAAAATGTATTTATTAAATAACTGTTACCAGGTCCCAATCACATGTATATAAATTATAAATAAACTAAAATATTATATAACAATAATTATAATTCAATTTTTTCATGACAAAAGCAAATTTGATCAAGATGGAAGCAGGTAGATTGTATCTTTTTTTGTGCAATACAATTCACCTACTTGTTTGATTTCTCTTTTTTTGCTTGACTAAGCGCTTTCATTCTTGGGGTTCAAGATATATTATGTTTTAAGATTGTGCCGGAGTTCCATATCTCGACAGATAAGGATTACTTAAGTATTTTTGGAATTACAGTAATCATAATTTTTATGTTATCCACAAATGACACATTCATATTAGTGTCTAATAAACGTGGCAACACAATTTGACAGTATTAGCAGTAAAACAGCAGATTACAATAGTCTTAGGCTGTTTTGCACATTAAGTACAAAACTTTTTATAGAGCATGTTCCTTATCTAATTCATAAAACATATTCAAGATTATACAGTAACCTATAAAAAACGAACACATTTTATATGCAAATAAAGCCACTTATTTAGACACAAAAGACACCATTGTAAAACTTTAATGTTGATTTACGGACGATATGACATTTTTTTGTGTGTTAATAACTAATTGTGCTATGTCAGTAAACAATATAAAATTTTAAAACACTAATTCTTTTTTAGCATGAAAGAATCTTTCTTACAGTATCAAACATTTTAGATTAACTGAAACGGTTTCCTATTAAGGGAGTTAAAATTTTGCAAATTTTGATCATAGATAAAAATAACAAATAATAAAAGCTTATTAGAAATACATTTCTGTTGATAGGCTGTAAGCATGTTTTGTTCTTTTTATTGCAGATGGCAATATTATTGAAATTGGCAAAACCTGAATGAAAAATGCCAATAGTCAAGTAAAATAAAATGATTTATCAAAGAAATGATAAATCTCAACTACAAATTACTAAAACCTCCAGCAGGATTCATCTCAATCCTAAACTTTGGTATCCTGAAGTATGATATTCTAACGAAAAAGTCAAAACATTTGTAAAAAAGGGAACCGTCTAATAAAAGCCTTTAATATATTTCTAATTGATAAAACTTTACAGTTCTGTAAAATTTTATACACGAAGCATAATTAAACATTAATGACTTTATCACAACACCAATGAAAGGCACATCATGAATAATGATTTTCCAGACATTTCAGACAGTTAATAATCAACTTTTTTTGGGTTAATCAATGGGGTATGAGACACTGTATATAGAAAAAGTCATGATCAACTTAAGGTATTCTTATTGTCAATATTTGTTTTTTGGAGTTTAAAGCAGGCAGTGTGCAATTCATCTTACAATATTTTTAAAATCAAACACACTACGAAGCCATATTATCCTCAGTCTAATTTCAGAAATTAATAGAAAACACTAAAACAGTGGCACATTATCATATGCTTGATTAAATTATGAAATTTGTGCAGAGTGTCTACAATTTTATATGAAATTTCACAAATGTAATCCAGTGAAATGACAGATAAAAAGGCTAAATTTGTTTTGGAGACTCTTAATAAATATGTGCGATGAAAAGAGAAAAAAACTTAATGAAACTAAAGTTTTAAAATATACTTAATGCTAATTAATTGTTCATGCACACATTATAGATCAAGATTAACAAAAGTTTTTTAAAGTAAATGTGTTCCTTGTGTTTTATACCCCATTGTTCTGTGACATTTAATTGCACTATAAAAGGTGCCCAGAAAAAATATTTAAAGATCTCAGGAACTTATCGCTTAGGTCACAAAAGATTTCTATGGGCATAAATCTAGAAATGCTTCCTAAAATTCAACACGCTCACTGCAATGGAGATCCTTGTGGATATATAGGTGCTGTATTTGTGCCCAGGATAAATATCCCAAATTGAGAAACCACAGTAAAAAATGGCAGTGTTGGTAGAATTGGAAGCAAAAACAGTGACAATGATAAAAAAGTCAGAGAACACATAGAACAGGAAGATATCAATGAATTTGACAACAACGATCCAGTCGCTGATGAAATTATATCATCAACACCAAAGTAAAAAAAAAAACATTAAATGCAGAACAAAAGTATTTTACAACTACCAAAAATAGTATGCACTGGAAGGTAATTCTGAAAATAAATATAATTTGTTTCCTTTCTTAAAATAAACTATTCTTCTGTAACTACAAATTTTAGACGTTTTTGAAGCTAATAACAAAAGTATCTAAGTTATATTTTGATACATGATTTTCAGATGACGATAAGTGAGATGATATTGCAGAAGATATACCGCAGAGGTAGAGTTTGGAGGAAAAGCTAGTCATGTCAACCAGTTGCCACCATTTAATTCGTTTAAATCTACAAAATGTCCTTCAAAACTCCATCAAAATTTTTCATGGCATACTTTTAAAATGAAATTAACATTTAACGATACATTTTCATAGCTTTAAATAGTTAACTGACAGTTCTGAAGTTGTGAATTGCAATTTAATAAGGCTGTAAGGCATATATTGTCTAAAGCTAGTGGTCCACAATATAAGTCAACTGACACACTATACTTCAATCAAAAGCAGGAATCCTTCATTTTAAATTTTGAAATTTCCAAATTAGCTGCTTGTCTGATGCTTATTTGGAGTTTCTTTCTGAAAGGCACCTAAATTGAATTAAAATTTTTTCTTGCAGTAGTAGTAATATTCGGACTGAATTGTGTCTCTAAAATCGAAAAGGTGCTTAAATTAACAAGTGAAAACTTCAAAAAAGTTTTAGCTCCCAGAAAAAATTGATCATTAATGAGGTAATGGTTCTTTTCAGAGGACATTTGTCTTTGTCAACATATTCCTAATAAGATACAAATACAGCATAATTTTGGTTTGAAGGCTTCCGTGGTTGTTGACGATGACATGTTGTTTTCCGGGCATTCAGTTTCAGTTTCAGAGCTTCTGAGGAAGACACCAACATGAGTGTCGAAACGTCAATGTCAAATAACCAACATGGGAACCAGCCCGGAAAACAACATGTCAATACAGCATAATGTTTTGTACTGTTGAGTAATTGTTTACAGTGGAAAGAATGAAGAATGAGATGGACAAGGTCATTCAGAAGCTATAGTGTAAAGCTGATTGATGAAAAGGAAAGACATTACATTACCACTTTGCTGATAGTTTCTACATCAAACTACAATTAGAGCCGTTTGCCACTATACTTATTTAAGTATTGAAATAAGTTCTTAAAATTATTGTACGGAAACTGGATGCGCGCCCCGTTTCAGTACAAGAAATTAACCTACGCAATAAGCAGGGTTGTGAGATTAGGTAGCTTTTGTACTGATATCGGTGAAATAAACTTTTGAATAGGGGCTATCTGTTATTTTGGGCTGACTACCTACTACCAGCTAATTGATACATCAACATGAAATGCAGTTTTAGGCCTCTTAAAATATGTATATTGGTGTGAGTAAACTTTTGACAACACCGGGAACGTGATGTGTTGTCATGCTTTTGTAAATGAAACGGTAGGAATGCTTTCACGGAATTGTGTACCTTGTTTCCCTATTTTGTTATGGACAAGTTCAAACAGTTTTTCAAATGAAACATTGCTCATTTGTAGAAAATTTTTATATGCTGCTGGATCTTCTATTAGCAGCTTTTCTTTCAGCACATTTAAGAAGCAATGAACATTCATTCTTACAATATCATTGTTAGTATCAACGCTGACGCATTTAATAATTTTTTTCAGTCAACAAGAATTTTTTTTTACTTTTAACTACAAATTGTGGTAATTCAGGGTGACCACAAACACAGACAACATCTAAGGTCTATTTCTCTAGCAGTAGAATAGACCTTATATTGCATTTGCTATTGTATAAAGACGGAATTTAATAGATTACGGTTAGATTAGTTTTACATTGAGAAAATCACGATTAGAACTACAAAAGGGCGCACTTGTTGAAATACTTACTGAAAAGAATTTGTAATTACAAATTGAGAACAAAGCCCTACGCTTATTTCTTGTATTGAAACGGCACGCACATCTAATTTTCAGTATGATAATTTTAAGAACTTATTTCAGTACTTAAATAAAGTATAGTGGCAAACGGCTCTTAGGCAGATAAAAGTTACTTATTGTGAAATTAGGTGGGGTACTAGTTGAAGCCAAGAAACATCAAATCACAGAAAAGGAAGGGTTTTTGCCATATTGCATACACTGAAGAACATTTTGAAAAATAATTATATAACTATATTTTCACAATAAAGGCTCAAATTAAAAGAAAACGGCAGTATCCTATTTGTACTCTCAATATAAAGGGGTTGCAGCAGTGAACATGTTGAGGGAGGTAAAGATCAATGAAAATATAGGCAATTTTTTTTTGTGAACTACTGAGATGAATTAACTAAAATTTGAATTGAAGATAAACAGTGTGTACTTTAATTTGAAAATCTTTCTGTCTACTTTAACCTAATCTACTGAAATTTTAAATTTTTTTCTGGACGCACTGCGATAAAGCTTTGTCAAATTGTATTACTATTCACAAAAAGGTTGATTCATAGGCTAAACATATTTAATAAAAAAGGTTTGCTGCAATATTGGAAGCTTTACAAAAAATAAAATCACAAAATATGTCTATAATACACGGGTTGTTCAGCAAAATGTGATGTACACCTTTAAAACCTAATCACAAATAGTTAAAAGCCAGGAACTTTTAGGTTATGACCCAAACTGTTCAGTGTCGGGATCGATTTTCTGGAAGGTATACCCTCCCCTGCCGTCTAAATGCAGAACATATTCATGATGTTGCCACAAAGACTTCCTATGCGAAACAGTAAGCAATGTTATGCCGACTTCCCTGCAATACCTATACATGCTACCCTCCACGTCTACCGACACGGCACTAGTGCATTCGTCTAAAATGGCGAACTGCGGCTGGTGATAGAACAGCCTGGCCATTGCAATCCTTTGTTTCTCGCCCCCACTCAAAACGTCCAACCAATCGGCCACCGCATCTAAGCCCCCCTCCCTCTCGAGCAAGTAACCGAGCTGGACGCGGTTCAAGTGGGTTTCTAGAATGTCATCGGTGGCCCCTCTGCGTTTCGCCTCCGCCCCGGAATGCGGGTACGTCAGCTGGTCTCGTAAAGACCCTAAGGTCATGTACGGCTTTTGTGGAATGTAGAAGAGCTTGCCGCGTGGCGGTTTCGTCAATTCCCCACCGAATATGGGCCACAGTTCCCCGAGGATTCTGAACAACGAAGATTTTCCCGCACCGTTGGGGCCGCAGACAAGGACGTTCATCCCCGACTGAATTTCGAACGAGAGCTCCTTTATCAACACGTCTCCGTTCGGCGTTATTAAAGGAACCCTATCAAACTTGATAATGTTGTTTTTAAATATCAATTTCCCACCGTTCGGTCTGAGATCTTCCGAACCGGCAACCATGGTTCGTTGGTAGCCGCCGCTGTTCAAATCGCTTAAAACCTCCCTCAGTAAAGTAACACGAGCGGTAAAGCCAGCCAATCTCGTCAATTCTCGACCCGCAAGAACTAACCGACCTATGGCCTCGGCCAACTTCACCAACATCCTACCGTAAGTGTAATACAACCGCGACCGTTCGTTGTTCGTAGATCCAGCGAAAGCGTGCGTTTGCGATAAAAACGGTAATGAAACGGCCCAAAAACCTACGACGCTAGCAAAATACTTTGCTACCAGGTTATCGATGATGCCCATTAAAACTCGGAACCTCAAAAATTTGCGCAGATGTGCCAGAAGTTTGTTATAACTCGCTAACAACGTCATCTTTTCCCTATTGTTACCGTTGTAGAAAGCCACCTCCTCAGAGTGAGTTATGAGACGGGAATTGATATGCCTGAATTCACCTTCCAGTTTTTGTTCTGTCACGGTCAAACGTGCCGTTGGCTTTCTCAAATGTGTTAGAATTACCCCAGAAACAACAAGGTACCCAAGCATGAGACCTGGGGTTCCCCCACCTAAACTAGACGTTAACCTATACACATAAATCCCTATGTCTAAAGTTGGTTTGGCAACGTTGCAATACAGTTCTGCTACGGATTCACAAAATTTGTCTACATCCGTTGTTAACAGTTGATCAGCATTGGCTATCCGATTGTCCAAGTTCGTCATCCTGTAGTACGTATAGTTCTTGAGATATTCATCATACAGACGTCTGGTCATGTTTGTTCGCAAACGAATCTTCAGTTCCCCTATCGAGTACTTGAGTACATTGTTCACAACTGATATCACTGGCATGGCAAGCATGAAGTTGATTAGCCTCTTTTTGAAAAGGGCTTTGTCCATAGATACAATGGCACTAAAAGAGAAAGCATAAGCTTGAATTAACATTAGCTAAAACAAGAGCAAAGAAACAGAGATACTAAATATACACAGAGCATGACACAGCTAAAAAAAATAGATAAAAGTGTACCAGAGAAATTGATATTAAGTTCCCAAATAGTTGCAGAATATGCCGATAAAATAATAAAGGGTAAAATAGAGCTTTAAGAATTTCTTTAATAACCTAAAAGTCTTGTCCAACATTTTTGTCTGTAGTTACCATGCCACAGATATTGCAGTGCTCAATAACTTTGGAATTTTTTATTGCTATCTCTTTGAAACGCCTAAATCTAATTTACCGAACTAGGACTATCAATAATTATGGAATAAGTCAGCATATTAGTCATGTGTGGTTGTCTACTATTCTAACAAATAGCTTCAAAATGAAGAATGCTATCACACTTGGGTTTTCACCATTCTTATTATTATTATAGTGAGGAACATTATAGTTTACAAAACAAAATGAAAAAATATATATCATCCATTTTTAAATGGTGACTGCTAKTTACAGAAATCATTTTTGCAGCAGTTCATGATGAATCCTAATKTATTTAAAATGAATACTAGTCTGTTAAATTTGATTGAGGCAAGATTATTACTTGGTAGTATTATTACTATGACAACTAGAAAAAAAACTGATGAAACTTTTACGTAATTAACTAGATTCTTATAGTCTATTTATCACTGAATTTTGGAGTTATTTGAGTTTATTTGTAATGTGATGTTAAAAATGCCCCATAGTGCAAAATTTAGGCATTAAAAAATTTTTTAGTTAAATTCCTTAGTATTCAATTTTTTTCGTTAAAACGATGTGAAATGTTTTCAAGATACAGCTGCTCCATACGTTTAATGAATGATTATGTTTATTTATATATGAATATTTAAAGTGCATCAACAGCTAATCTAAAATAATATTGGTTAGATACCTAGAGCATTCTCTACTTATGTAATCAACTTTCCCTTAGCTTTCATTCTCTGAGTATTAAAAACTCATTAAGTTAATCCCAGAAACATCTTTCTGTTCTCCATTTAAACCTTTATAATAATATGATATACATTCAAACATGTCTTACTCTTGATAGGTACCTCAAATTACATAATTCTTACATATTTACTTCTAATTTTTAAATTGAACACTAAACACGAAACACTATATGAAGGGATGCCACAGTTTACCTCATATTTTTTTTAATTACGGTTCTACAATGAAATTAAAATAACGTTTCTGAATATAGTATGTTATTTACATCTAATTTTTAATAGGCTTGTCTGTATTATATAATACAAATTGGTTTAGAACTCATAATTAATTTGTTGAATTGATGTGCATTTATTAAGTACTCGTAAATAAGTGTTTAATTCATGTTTCGTATTCAATTCTTTTTTTGTGTTGTTAATCAATTGATTTTGTGTGCACCTTTGATATTCTATAGAAATAATACACTATTTATAAATTTTCTTTACCAAAAATTAATGTAAGAGGTTTTTAATGTGGCCGAGGGGACTGTATTTATGTGATTTGTGGATTAATGGAGGTCCTGAATAGCAATAAATCTGTTTTGTATTGTGTGTAAATTATAATTTAAAAAATTCTAAACTGCATAGATCTATCACAAAACATTAGGTATCTACGTTTTTGTCAAGTTTAAGTAAAAAGTTTTTACAAGAAACTGTTTAAATTGGTTGATATTTTCCTTAAAAGTAATAATAACTGAGGTATAATATTTGACCACTCACTATCTATTTCTTTTTAGCTTTTAACAGTATGGCATAGAACCTAAAACCATTTTAAGGAACAAAAATGTTCACATGAGAAAAACAGAAAACACAATGCAACTATGAAGCATGAAGTATAAATTTGATTGTTTCAATGTTCTGAATGCTTGTCTATGTTTTTCATTCACACTATATTTATAATTTTAAGCAGCAAACAACTTGTGTATTGAGAGAGCATGTGAAGAGAACTGACATTCTAAGACTTGTTTATATTAAGCAATTATGGATAGACCGTCCCCACTTCAATTACATAATTATGCATATAATAAACTATATCAGATTCATCAATATTTGTCAAGTGTGTATTTACAGGAATTAAGAAAATTAATATTTGCCCTATTACATAAACTAAACTCCCTATAAAACTACTGGGCATGTTGCATCACGTGGCAAGCAATAAAACGTTATCAAGAAGGTAAAATGAAATTGCCTTAATTACATGCTGTCAAATAAATTAGATATAAATGAAGTGTAATTAAATTGGTTCTAAAAAGAATAATGATATTATATATATTTTGAGCTAACCTAACAGTTTTACGGCAATATTGTATTTTTAACCAGAAAACATAGGTATTTGATAATAAGTAAACAGTACCGTTTTTATGACAGAAAGATTTTAGATTCTTCTGTACTAAAGATCAATGGGTTCTATATCTCAAGTTAGAACAAGGACAAAGTTCAATAGCGCGAGTATTTGAAAATGTTATTTAATGTTTTTTGCATTTACATCCAGTTTACAGTAAAACTGCACCTCATTACAATGCTGTTATATTATAAAGATTGTCTATGGTAACTTTTAATAGTATATTTATGCAGACTGCTTTTTTGTAAATATGTGAACATTACGGTAACTCATCAAGGTCACTGTAAATGTAATTCAAAGCAGCTTTTAATAGAATAGGGTAGAAGGCATTAAAAAATCAATTATTCATGTACATGTCACTAAACTAACAAAAATGCAAATGACACTAAAAACTGAACAATTACAGGGCTAGTTCAGCTATTATTTCACTTGATAACATAAAATAGTCAGTAGTATAGAGCACATTTCAGTTCTTAATTTAGTTTAAATAAATTAAACAGGTTGCATCAACAACAAATATAACTTGAATACACGTTTATGTGAATTAATAAATTCTGACTGCCTTATCAATACAAGGTTGCTAAATCAGGTTCTGCAATTAATTTAATCTCATCAAATGATGTGCACTTTGTACATTCACCTTACACCAAATAAATATCTATGTGGCTATCTAATCTTTAAATATCCAATGCTGAAGTACTTTGATAGGTTCCAAATTGATTAAATATCTTCGTCAGTACTGAAAATTGCTTTTCCATTTAGGAAAATTTCATCCAACTCTAATTAATTCAAGGTCAGCTAGGTTACTTGATCTAGACTTTGACATAAACATCTGCAATATAGTCATTTGGTTACCTTTCGATTTTGGTGCCATTATTGATCATCCAGAGATCACATACTGAGCGAGCTACTAGGCTGAAGGCAACTAATACAAGCAAACCTGCTTCTGTGGAAGTCCAACCAGGAATTACAATTTTTAATAACTGTATGAGGTTTCTTAAGAAGCGCTTGTCAACGTGTGCCTTTGCGATAGTCTCTTTTTTCTCCGAAATGAGATACTGCACTTCCTCTTCTACTTTCCTTGCTTTTCTTCGGAAGCTAGCAAAGAGCATAGGTCAGTAACTGATGAGGAAATGCTCCCTTCCAACTTACCTTTCTAATTGCCTGCTAGATCTTCTTCGTTTCGCAATAATAAACCATAATGCTGTTGCAACTCCTGCTGCAGCTAGCGTGTTGTTTTTTGTTAAAAATTTACTAAACTGTGGTGCCATATTCACTAAATAATGCGAGAATTGCTAACTGCACATACTTTTTACACGTTTATAATGACACAGCAACTGCTAACACCATCAACATTACCGACGGAAATCGAATGCAAATTAAATCATTTTACAATAATTGTTCGGTTTTTGGTGGGGACTGGCGACCATTTACGCACAGCTTTTACTTTTCGCCTTGTACTTGTACATTTAGTATCATTCGATATGCTACGAACGTGCTTGTAACGTGATTCACTGTGACAGGAGACTTTTGAAAGCCAATCAGATTGCGTGAAAGGATTAGATAATCATGCGATTGGACCTACCAGATACTGTGGCACAAGACATAATGCCTACTTACACTAAGCTCTACTAATTTTTAGTTTAAAATAAAATAAAATTCAAAAAAGCTAGTAAAAAACAATTGACGCTAGAATCTATCCTAAAAAATGACAGGTTGTTTTACCGATGTATTATCTTAACAGCATGATTACAGCAATTTAGAATATTACCTTGTATGTAACAGCAAATAAACTTTATCATCTAGTCAGCATTTTTAACTGCAACAACTTCGTACTCTTATTTGGTAAATACCTACGACCGTTCAGGATTTATTTTATCGCACTGCATATAATTCACAACCCAGCCACCTACAAAATGTAAAAATGACACCACAGTAGCAATAAAAGTGGTGCGAGGTGAAAGGGTCACTTTTGAGCACATGTAAATGTACTTACCTACTCAAATGTAGATCAATTTTTTATTACCTACAGATATTTTAGGATATTAAGGTTATCAATCATGCATTAAATGTATAAAACCATCCTTGCGACGACTTTGTATAAAAAGATACAATAAGTAATTAATGTAATACCTATATAAATCTTTCATTTTATCTGACTATAGGTATGTACTTTGCAATGGTAAATTATGCTAGTAATTATTAATGTTAAATTTTTATAATGAAAGTAAATTATACCTTTTTTATTTAAGAAGTAGACGCATTGTTGCAACACCGGTGGTCTTAGGCATGAAAGCACTATGTACACCCCCCGTATAAACAGGAAGTAGTTCTTAGTTTCAAATTCAAATTTTAAGTAGTTCTAATGTGCAAAACCGACAGTACACAATATAGTGACATTTATCAGCTGACAGGAGGAAGCTCAGAAAAGAGCGTAAATTTTATTGTTACTCATAAATGATAAGGATTCTGTGGGACGTACAAATTTTACATTACCGCCCGCATTGTATTTGTTGTGATAATGAAGTTCTGTTGTGTTACTACAACTACAAGAGATTATTTTAAAATATTATTACGTACATCAAGCGTGATTGTGTGCATAATGTGATAATTACTGGAAACAAAGACCCGAGTTTATCTTTGATTCACGTTTTTCTCTTTGCGGAATTTGACCCATTTACAAATATAGTAAGTAATACTGCTCGTGTTGTTTATAGTTAGATAATTTCGTTATTCTTTTGCAATTAATTATGATTTAATAACTTCCGCAAATGAGCAAAATACATGCAATACTCACAGTTCGAGTGATTAGGTATTCTGCGGCATTATACAATTGCTTTTATTATCTTATCTGAAGCACAGTTATTTGTCAGGTACACTAGATTTCATTATTATATTACAATTCATAGTGCAGTCTTTCTAACATGGTTTTATAATAGTTAACTTTCATTACAGCTGCCCCAATTTTGTTATAAAAATGAATACATTTTGGAAAGTGATTACCAGGAAAAAGGTTCTTGATTCTGTAGCAGTTTCAGAGAGTCAGCTAGCTAGAGTATTAAATACATTTGATCTTACTGCCCTTGGAGTTGGGAGTACCTTGGGAGTTGGTGTATACGTCTTAGCCGGACATATAGCTAAAGATACTGCTGGACCTTCTGTTGTTTTATCATTTTTGATTGCTGCAATTGCATCTGTATTTGCAGGTGAGAAATTACGAAGGTGTTTTAGAGCTTTGCGAAATCACACAAATAACAGTATAGGTACATGTATAAGATGATTAGGCTGATATCATACGTAACAATACATTTGTTGTGTTGATGTTCTGTTTGACATTCACGAAAGTGTATTTAATTGTTGTCATAATTTGTCATAAAAAGTGTAATATAAATTTGTTAATATTTGATATTGAATTTTTGCAGTTGTATTAATCACATTTATTTGTTCGGTTGTAGGTCTGTGTTATGCTGAATTTGGCGCTAGAGTACCTCGGGCAGGATCTGCATACATTTACAGTTATGTTTGTGTGGGTGAATTAGTAGCCTTTGTGATTGGCTGGAATTTGATTTTGGAATACGTCATTGGTAAGTGCTGAGACGTCTAAGAAAGCTATGAAAATGCATTCTATCAATCTGCAGAGAAAGTTTAATTTCATGTTAATAACCTTTTCTCCAAACAGATTGAAAAAAAAAATTTAAAAGTCAAAAGACAAATCTTTTAGCTACATGCTCTCACTCTGTCTTCCTAATGTGCTTTTACATTTCATATTATTGTTACCGTGCTTTAAAATGTTTAAAGTGAAAACATCAGTCTTGAATACGTACATGCAGAAACAGAAATAATTTATATCAGATTTTTTTTTTATGTAACTAATGTAAGCCTGTGTTGCTGATTGTGTCAAATCAAGTAAATGCATTTGTTCATTTTTAATGTGCTGTAAAAGATTAAGTTATCAAAACTATTTCAAACAACAACAACAAAAATTACGTCTCATACATTTGTTTATTACAAGTTTCCTGATATTATACCTTTTCCAAGTAGCTGAGACATCCTGAGTAATGTCTGGCATTTGGTTAAAATGTGTGCTTGTATTCACTAATTTAACATATATTATCAAACGCCACAAGTATGAAACCGCTTGTCAAATATTATTTTTAATTGCCCATTTTAGTAATCTAATACAACAGGGAGAATACAATAGAGAAGTATTTTTTCATGGCCATATTAGACATACTGTACAAAAGTGTGTAGGTACAAAAATTTATGTGTTCTGGATAATTTTGAAGAATTTGAAGAATTAAAGTATAGTTTACTATAAATTACTAATTTAAGCACAATTATTGAAGTTTTGTATTTTTTAGGTTCAGCAAGTGTAGCTAGAGGATTAACATTATATTTGGATACACTGACGAACAATACTTTAAAGAACACTTTCATGGAAATAGCCCCTATAAACATCAGTTTTATGTCTCCATATTTTGACTTTTTCTCCTTTGGTCTCTCCTTCCTTCTATCAGGTATGTTGTATAACGTTTAAGTTTTAGCACTGTCTAAGAAGCAGTTTACCACTCATTCTACTCTTTGACAATTATTCCTTCTATTCTGTTAATTCTGTATTATGTTTATTTTTATGACATTTTTACCCATGACTTACCAAAATATAACATGATTTGGCAACTTTTATTTTAGTCGGTCTGGCTTTTGGAATGAAAGAAAGCAGTGTAGTGAACAACATCTTTACCATACTGAACATTGGTGTTGTCTTATTTGTTATCATTGGTGGCTCCATAAAGGGTAAGCATAGCAAAAACCGCTCGATATGCCATCCCTTACATTTAATATTTTAGCCGATTTGAACAATTGGAACTTGCCAGCACCTGATAACTCAACTGAGAATGGTGGAAATGGAGGTTTTTTCCCATTTGGCATTGAGGGCATGATAAAAGGTGCTGCAACCTGTTTCTATGGGTTTGTTGGATTTGATTGTATTGCAACGACTGGCGAAGAAGTCAGGAACCCACAGAAAGCTATCCCAATGTCTATTATACTTTCTCTGTTTATTATATTTTTATCATATTTTGGGACTTCAACTGTTATTACATTGATGGTTCCTTACTATTTGCAGGTGTGTAACAATTGTCTGTTATTTAAGGTTCTGATTAAAATTTACTCTCTCCTTCTCTCTCTCTCTCTCTCTCTCTCTCTCTCTCTCTCTCTCTCTCTCTCTCTCTCTCTCTCTCTCTTTCAAATTACTATTAATGACTTCATCATTTTAAAAATACATATACACTAATAATTTTCAGAAGTATCTACTTTAGTTCGCTTGATATATAGTGATCATGACAGCATATTAATTGAGTGCATTGTTATATTTCTTATTATCATCTTTTAATTTTAGGATAGGGATGCTCCTATACCGCATGCCTTTGCAGAAATTGGATGGGAATGGGCCAAATGGATTGTGGCAATCGGAGGTTTATTTGGATTGTTTGCTAGGTAAGATAAATAAGTAGTAAAGCTGTAAAAGGATTTACATGGTCCAGATTTATGAATCATGATTAGATTAGATACTGTTGATTGGAAATACTAAAATTTAGTATTCCCTAGAAACTCATGTATTGATTTTATAGGTTTTTCTGTTGAAATGTTTTCACAAGTAAAAGATAACTAGTTTTAATCATCTATTTAGATAGATTTTATGTTTGAATGTTTCCTTTAGTATGAATTAATGGAAAATATAATAATTTTGTTGCTTCTGTTTTTTATATTTTTCACATTGTTTTAAGTTGTATTTACAAAAACATAACTTTACTGGAAATTTCGTTTTTTGCTAATTAATACTTGTGTATTTCATATGCATAAGGCATAGGTATAGAACAAAAAAATTTATCTTCATGTTGATAAAATGCTGTATTTTTTTATATTTTGCTTTTTTAATGGAGCCATTATGAAACTGATTTTTTTTAGTTTCCATTGTTGGTATCACTAAAGAACATGAAACAAATTACACATCTCATAACATTGTCATGGGTCTTGTTAAAATTGACACTTAGCCAACTTCAGCATAGCAGTTTAAAATTCCTTCAATTCCCTAAAACGCAAAATAGTAAAAGAAATCTATAAAAAACCTGTTTCTTAAGGCAAGTTTTGTAAATATTGGATGCATGTGACAAAATGGCACCTTACGAAGCTAATGATTTAATATACTATTTTATTACTTTTGGTACTAGTCAGGCTAGCAACATTAAATTTGACAAGTGAATATGAAAGTTACTTGTATTTTCGGGGTATGTAAAAATATAATATCTACTGCAGATTTACATTTTTTCTTTATTTTTGAGATGTTGGAGTACAGAGAGAAAAGTTAAAAATTAATAAATAGCCCTGATGGTTGTATCTTTGATACACTCATAGGTTTGACATGAACACATCTTTTTTAAACAAGTGGTACTGTTTTTTTCCGGGGTTTTTCAATGAGCTCTAACGCTCATTGGGAAATTGACAATGTAGGTCTCTGTATTTATTGTAAGACGTGTTCACATAAAAAAATATAGATATAGCTTATCAAGTTTTATCATTTCCTGTAAGATTAAACAAACAATAAAATCTTAGAAAAAAAATGGTTTAATAGTATTTCTATTAAATATCAGCTAAGACATCATCATCAACATTTATATACAGTGTGACACATTTGTTTTTGGGTCTCACTGAAAAAAAGTTTATTAATTGTGTGATTTGTTTTTTTTTAAATTGTAAGGCTTGATAAACTGCATATTTTCAGCAAAAATGACCTTGCTTATACAAAATCCGAGGCCTACTGCTTCAGGGAGAATATTTAAACAACCGGAACTTTATATATTAAATTATATTTAACGATGACGCCACCTTTACTATAAATGGGGTAGTTTCGAGCCAAAATTGCCGTCATTGGTCCGCAAACCAGAATTCATCATAAATGCAAAGAAAAAGTATTCACAAAAAATTATGTTTGGTGTGGAATATTAAACCACAGAACAATTGGTCTTTTTTTCTTCAAGGGTAATTTGAATGCAATTGAAATTTTATTTTTCTTGAGAATGAGTTTTCGAACGCATTAAAAGATTTACCCTTAAGGTACCACCTTAATTTGAAATTTCAACTAGATGGTAGTCCTATTCATAATGCTCGTTTAATAAGAGAAGTGGCTAAATGATCATTTTGAAAATAGGGCGAAACAGTCCTTTCGCTGAGTGGCCACCGAGGTCTCCTGATTTGACGCCGCTAGATTGTTTCTGTGGTGTTTACTTACGTTATTACTTGATATTTTCTAGTAAAACTTGGTACAGGTACAGATTTTTTCTAAAAAAAATTGCTAATATAGTTTATTCAAAGTTTGCTTTTAGAAACTGACAAAGTAGGCCTTGGATTTTGTATGAGCAAGGTCATTTCTGCTCAAAATATGCAGTTTGTTAAGCCCTACAATTTAAAAAAACCCTAGCTAGATCGCACACTTAATAAATTTATTTCAGGGTGACCCAAAAACAAATGGGTTACACTGTATATAGTCAAGCCATATTTTTATAATTTGCAGTTTATTTGGTGCTATGTTTCCTTTACCACGGATAATCTATGCCATGGCTTCAGACGGTCTTGT
This sequence comes from Rhyzopertha dominica, assembly GCA_025024175.1. NCBI lineage: Eukaryota > Metazoa > Arthropoda > Insecta > Coleoptera > Bostrichidae > Rhyzopertha > Rhyzopertha dominica. The sequence goes on along the minus strand of QCXZ01000138.1, from coordinate 487,969 downwards.
GTTCCGATCTTTGGGTATCGTGAATGCGAGGTACCAAACTCCAGTTATTGGAACTATCCTCGCAGGACTCTTGACAGGTAACTTCAAATCTATCAGGTTGTTCCAAAAGAAAAACTTTGAATTTTTAGGATTAATGGCTGCAATATTTGATCTCAAACAGTTGGTAAACATGATGTCGATTGGTACTTTATTGGCATACACAATTGTTGCTGCTTGCGTGTTGCTTCTTCGGTGAGCATAWAATTACCTTAATTAAATAAATGTCTGTGTGTTAGTTTGTGTTTTGCATTTTTAATTTACGTGCRGATACTCTAAAGAAGRAGAAAGGAGACTTTTACCACAACTGTCTCCCAGCGATTCAGAAAATGAGGTGTAAGTTTTGCTTTTGTTTGTCATCATTTAATTTGGCACAGTGAAAATTTTCTTCAAATAAATACTTTCAGGTATTCTGAAAATGTGAATTATAATAATGACCGGGAGGAATTATATTCGACAGAGGATAGTGAAATGGAACCACTAGATGACAATGCCAATTTATTTGTGACCACTATTACCCATTTTTTCAATTTTAAAAAGTTACCAGAACCTACGAAGGTCTCGGAAAGGGTGGTTATAATGGAAATTTTCATGTACTGTAAGTACAAATTGAAAAAAATATACATATATTTCTTAGAAATTGAATAATTTTCTTTTAGGTATTTTGTGCTTGCTTATAGGACTTTGTGCACTGTATTTGGTGACACCCATCAGTCATGGATATCTGTGGGCTATAATTTTAGCTTCTGTTGTTGGTGGACTGTTAATTCTAGTACTAATGGCCATTGCCTCACAGCCTACCAATAAAACAGTTATATCTTTTAAGGTAAGGTTCAATATATATTTTTTTAAATCTTCTATAGGTCTATATTCAGACTATAATATGCTGTAATAGTGTGGCATAGATATTGGTTATTTTACTGCAGTACGTTAATGTCTTGGATCCAAATAAATGAAGTTGTCATACTGTATGTAAGGAAGCCCAGTGTTCAGTGTTAAATTTTAAGAATGTTTTAAAATGATAAGAAATGATAAGATTCTGTTGTTACTTGTGCAACAATTTTAGAACAGATTTGCGTCAGATAATGAAAACCCGTTGCAAATTGAATCAATACTTCCAGATCAAKTTGTCAAAATAAAATTTACGCTTTTATTTCTTATATTATACCATCAATATGAGATTTTGAGTATTTTTTATCTCTAGACATTTTTATCTACGACAAACGGTTCTCGTGATATTAGCAAAAATCCATAAATTTGTAAAATTGGTTTTTTCTAAATATCTCGAAAACTATTAACTAAACAAAACAATTGCAAGAGTACTTTTCCATCAGAAATTTAATTTTCTATATAATAGCAAAGTTTAAAAAAAATTTTGGAAACATTTTTAAACACTTTTTGTGAGAAATTTTATTTCCTATCGGATGGTATTTTCATATGTGAATATATTAAGTATTTTCTGAGATATTTGGGAAAAACCGTTTTTTTTAAATGACCGCTTTTTTTTCTTGTAAACAGTTTGCTGCACTGAAAATTTATAGGGACTAATAATACTCGCAATTATACTACTAATCACATACTAAAAGGCAAAAAATAAATGTTTGCAAAAAGAGTAGTTACCCCACAATTTTAGAAAAGGGGGCCCTATACCCTACTCACCCCAAAAACATGTAGCTTTGGGTAGTTGAGATTTATATGTGGTGCTTCTGCAGTTAACATTTATTAAAAATACACATACAAGGAGATCCCAAAATTAAAAAAAAACTGTAAGTTAAATTTCTTTCTTCTTTCTTGCACTTGATTTATCAGTATCTCTGTAATTGTGCTTATAGTACTATTTAATTCTGATTATAATATAACAATAAACAATATTCTGAAAGTCTTTCAGCTTCGTGTTCTTTACTAGAAACCGAAATAGAATATGTGTCTGAAAACAATTCATCCACTACATTGTCAAAAACAACACTGTGAATATTTTTCTGGATTTTAAAATAGTAAGTCTAGATGAAGGACCAGCTGTATCAGAAACATTTGTTCGATAAAGATGATCCTTACATGTGGAGCATTTCGTCGATTTAAAATTTTTTTTGCATATAAAGCTCTATCGGAAGAATTACTGTTACAGTTCGGCACCACACAATACTGTCACATTTTTGTTATTTCAAAAAACCACACTGAATGTATGGTTATGCATGCCACTGGTGAGCGCTTTTACTACTATATTGCATCTCTTACTAGACCTCTCTCTTCAACACTGACTACGAATCTTGGCCGTGGTTGCATACAGTTACCATACGGTCGTGCGTATATATCTCTCTATTTATTACCATGAAGACATAATGAATGTCAGAACAGTACTATACAGTTGGTTTAGTGTTGGCAGCATTGCCACACATGTACTTGGCTTGCTTTCATTCTTGCATAAACCATTATAGAATCTGCTAGCAAGTTGATGTATAGTTGCAATCTTTAATCTGTACGCCATAAAATCTTATAGTTTTTTTATAACATGAACTCGGTTGGAGGTAATAAAGCCATGTACTAGAAATGATTTACTACAGAACCGGCCTAGAAATCTCTAGGTCTAGCAGTTGCAAATCTGTAAGATATCGATGTTTTTTTATTCACATTTATTTAAATATCCGGGTAAACAAAGAAGGCCCTTTTAGAAATTTTAAGAATGTAAGAATTGTAATCAAACATCATCACTCACAATAAATTTTATATATTGTTGTATAGCATGTAAAAAAAATAAATAATCTCCAGGAAGACTAAATTATCATAATTAATCCTAGTGATGATGAAGGTATAAAGTCAATATATAAAGTAATGGTCATTTGATAATTGTTGACTTTATTTTATTGTATATGTGCAATCTTTGATCTTTCATTGTGTTTATTTTATTGTTTTTGCCTTCTTCAATTTATTTGTGTCTGTTTAAGAAATAAAACGTTTTCTATCCTTGATTTAATTTTAAAGACTTACAACTTCACGAACACTGTATTCAATTATTGTGAAGAGTCAGCTCTTAATTTGAATAATCATTTCTACCTAATAAAATGCATGTCTATGCTGTGCTGTCTACACCTCAACCAACTGCAGATAGTACTATTTCGCTGTCATTACAGCTCATCAGTGCAGTTTAGGTCTAGTGTAGACAACACGGCATAGAACTGGTTTTGCTTATATACCAAAGCAATGGTATGAAGTATGCAGTTGCATGCCAATTTGTCAGGCTACAGGTCACTTCCTTTAGGAAGTAGTTCCCGTTAAGGCAGCTAGGTGGCTTTGTCATCATGTCAGTGTAATGCTGACAGATGGCATTGCCATCCTAATTTCTYATTTCTACCTAATATCGGCCCTGGTATTTTACGCCCGTCTTAGCAGTTAAAGTGAGCATAAATAGCAGCAAACAATCATTTTTATACCACTTCATTGCTAAAGTTGAATGGCAAGCGAATGTCATAAAATTTTATGGTGTACTATAAGTAGTTAAGCTCAGTTCGGCAGATTACAGAAGTCACTTTCTCTATCACATCACAGGTGAATTCTGCACCACTTATTTATTAATACACCTTATGTGTATCATTTGCAGGTTCCATTGGTACCTTTGATACCCGCTTTAAGCATCTTGTTCAATATATACCTTATGCTCATGTTGGACACGAACACCTGGATACGTTTCGGTGTTTGGATGGCCCTTGGTAAGTGATGCTGCTAATTTGCATGCTGTAGTATAACCTGCATGGATGCACTTTCCTCTTAGGCCTGCCTATTTACTTCTTATCTGTATGGCTTTATCCCAAAACCGCACGAAACTCTAGCCTTAAAAAGCACACTAATGGTAACATTGTGTCCAACGGCCATGTCAACCACAGCTTCACCAGTGAATCCAAAGACAAAAATGAAGACAACAAAATCAGTGTAGATGTTAGCGATTCTCCCGAATTAAGCAAAAAGAATCACGCTCCTCCCCCTCCCATTGTCCAGGGTGATTCTGTGAAAAATGCTTTGTCTATGGATCTGTGTCTTGCTTTAGCTGCCTTAGATGATGTGCTTTCCGATGAAGAAGATAAAAATAGAAAAATTTCTGTTGGTACTATGTCTCATTGTTCTGTGCATGAAGAAAATGTGGTTGCTTTGGTTCATAGAGAAGATGAAATCAGCTATCACAAACAAATTTCTTTTGAAAAGTCGAATGATGCAAGTGTTGATAATAAACTAATAGAAAATGTGCCAGCTGTAGTATTAGAAATTGTTGCAAGTGCAGAAGATACAGAGAATAATGCCAATGAACTTGTACAGGAGAAAAACCTACCAGTTCCAAAAATTGAGGTAACTGGCATTATAGAAAAGAGTGTAGCAGATCAAGATGAACGAAATGAAACCATAGTTCCTAAAGTTGAATCAAATATAACTGATTTGCCGGACACCAGAACTAAAGAAGACAGTAATCATGTATTAATTTCCAAATCTAATCCAGTTTTATCCATAAATGTAACTGCTAAAGAAGTGTTACCTTCACTATCTAGTGATGAATCAGCAAAAATATTTCCTGCTTCCGAAGAAAATAAAGACACTTCCATTGATCAAGTGTATGAAAATTCTTCACCAATTCCCCCTCCCTTGCCTTTATTAAATCTTTTTGACTCCTTTGATGTAACTCCCACAATTCCAAGAGTTACAATCACTGATAAGGAATATGCAGTTCTTAAACCTGTTAGGCCAAAAACACCTCCTGCAGACTACATAGAACCGAAAGAAAACAATCTTGCTTTTGGTTCTCCCGAGCATGTGGACTTTAAAGCAAAATTAAATAACATATTCAAAAAAGGCTTCTCTCAACCTTCCTTATATCCGGTTACTAGTAAAAAAACACCAACTGAAAATGGTAATTTGGTACAGAGCAAAGAACATGTGCAGAGTAATGAATTGGTGGATGAAGATAGGATTAAGATTGATGAAGCCAAGAAGAATCTTCAGAATTTCTTACAGTCACCGTCGTGGAGGCCTAATGGGATCGTGCAAAACCATTTCCCTTCAATAAAATCTGATAATACAGAACCTCAGTCAGAATCTGTTAGCTTGGAAGGATTGACTCCTGAAAAATCTAGTGAAGACAGTAGCAATAAGTTTGAACGTATAAACAAAACAGATCCGGAAAAAGTGGAGCATAGAAGGAAAATGGCAGGCACATTAAAGAGTATACGTTTACGAAAAGTTGACAGTTTTAGAAATGAAGACTGAACGTTGGTACATGGTGGCAATAGGCTCGTTATATGTAGTCATAAATGTTTATGCGAATGGCCAACCAATGCAATGCTTTTGGTAATAGTAGTACTCGGTTGCTGGAAGCTTTAATTCAGGCTTGAATGCTTTTGATACTGCTGAATTTTATTTATGGTTGGAAGTTTTGAGATCTCACATGTACCATTTGCAATACTTTTGTATATAAAAATGTACATGAAACTTTTTCATTGATATTGAGACACTAGCAATAAATGATGTGGTCTGTTATCAGTTTATTGTAGGCATATTAAAAAGCTTCGCTTTTTGTTGTAATTCCCACTAAACCCACTCACCTCTGCTTTATCTGATATTATATTTTACTCCCAACTTATTTTGTAAAATAAGCTAATTAAATTAGGATGATTGTTGTAAAATATCAAATAATTGGTAATATAGTGAAAGACATTGGTACTGAGTTGTTTACAGGTTTTTCAATGTATGGATTGTATGGTCTTCCAAATAGTATGAGAAACTATAGAGATTATGAAAGATTAGATTGACTTTTACCACATGTATTATAATTTTTATAAATGCACTATTGTTACCAGAGAACTGACACAGAAATTGTATATTTTATAGATTATTTAATTATACACAATTTATATTAAATAAACGTACTTTGTAAAAAAAGTTGTTTTTATTTTTAGATATACAGACTGATTCATAAGGAATGAGAAATCCATCAACTGTAATCAGTTACATAAGTGGAATTAACTCAACTTATCATAGTGTCAAATTTGATATTAATGGACATGAAGGGTATTAAAATTTTAGGGCTGAGAAATGCATATTCATTTAAACATATTAGAACCAACCTTTTAAGAGATTATGCCATACTTGGCATCAGTAATGAATCAGAAACTCTGTTTTTCTCTGTTGAATACATATGTGTAATTCTGTACAGAGTACATAGGTAATTATAAAAAAAGATACATGCGTAATCTGCTTCCCAGTCTAATAAATGGAATGACAAAGGTCAATTTCATCTTTTTTCGTTGAAAATTGTAATTTTCCAATGTCACCCACTAGCTTCATTGTAGGGCATCATTTTCTAACCTCTTTCTTCGGAACAAAATTTGTACTTGATTTATTTAAAAGTTAATCAAAATTTTACGTTTTTATTGCGCATTTTTTTTATCATAATAAAACATTAAAACCAAAAATTGAAAAATTCTGAACAGCCTATGGTTAATAAATAAAACCATGTCTACTGGTTTAGAATTCTGTTTTGACAATTAAGGACATTACATGAAAAATGAGATAATAACTTTAGCCCATTGAAAAGTTACATTTGGGGTTGCAAAACCCTTGTCCCGCGGCCGCCATCTTGAAAAATGCTGCGAATTGTTTTTATGCTGTATCAGACAAACTATTTGTCGCACGGTAAATTTGTAAAAACATTTTTTGTTCCAAATTAAATTCTCTACAACTTTGATTCAGTAACTTTTAGTCATAGAACCAAATATAACAAAGTTATTAAAGAAAATTAATAAAAAATTATGGAACAAATTTTTTTTCCGGTTATTTTACAAAAGATATTATACCAGAGCGTTTTGATAAAGGGGTTTTCAAGGAAGAATTCCCATTCTAAACTTTTCAAATTTTATTTATTAGGCTTTTACAATGCGAAACATACACTATTCTCCAGTACTCGCACATGTACATTAATATGGATGGTTAGGCATAGTTTACTTTCATTTTTCCATCATTTTTTTAAAACGTTTAAATAATTGTCATGCTGTTGTTAATTAATAATTAGTTATTGACACTTTTCCGTACCCCCTACGAGGTAGTCTGGTGTCATGTTTTTTTATGTCGTATCTCCAGTAGGCATAATTTCCGAGCTGATATAATAATTAGCGTAATTAAGAATATCAAAATATGTTTTTCAATCTACTGTATTCTCAGTCTGTTTGATGGGCAAGGCGGCAACTTGGGGCCTTGTTGATCTTCTGATCAAGGAAGGATAGAGAATGAAGTGACAATATTGTTTGTCGCTGACTTGGTGAATCGTCTACATTTAAGACTGTCAAGAGTATCATCATCTTTATTGCTACAATATAAAGAGATGAAAAAACCTTCTCCAACGGCAGTGAGCCTACATACGTAGGGTAGACATTCATAATAATTAAAGAAGCCATCATTATATCAAAGCTGAATACACATTTTTTACTGCAGTAGGCCATTCCATTTTGATAACTATGAGCCCAAAATTGACAGATGCTTGAATGATAAATCCGTTGGTAAATTCCGTAGTGTACCATTTGGTAACTAAAATTGAATTCATCTACAGTGCATGTAATTCCATCCAGAAGTTCTTTAATGAGTTGAAAGAGCCCTTGAAACGACTTAGAAAGGTGAAAATATGGCGCCGAGTAGGTCAAAAAAGAACAAGGCTGCCATCATCCAAAAGCCCCGGTGCAAAGCCTGCGAAAAAGTGGTGACCCACATGCACTGCCGTTCGAACCGCTGTCCCGTCCCGCAGTCAGTTTGCAAGAAGAAATCGGATGTTATGGAATCGTTTAGGCCCAAAAAAGGCCTGTTCTTGGATTATAATATCTCTCAGACTGATGCTAAATACGATGCTGGGAATGTTCAGGTGCATATCCGTCAGACCAAGGCTAGGTATATACCACCTCCTCCCGGTGTTGTACTTGATCCTCCTCCGAAACCGCCAAAGATTCAGTATGGCCATGGCGCGCCCCCAGTTTGGGTGTTTGCTGACGAGATTTGGAGGGAGAAGCAAGATCAAATGCAGGTGATTTATCAACAACGGCTGAAAGAGTATATTGCTAGGAGGAAAAAGACAGAGGCTGAAGAAGGTAAGCTTGCATGATAAAATATTAATTACGTATTCAAAATAATTAGTTGCTCCCATTTGTGGTAGAATAGAATTTTCACAAGTTTTGTTCTATTTAAGATAACGGGGTAAGTGCCAAAACTTTCTGGTATGAAAAAATACCATCATTTATGTATTAAAATGTTATTTTTTTAATTTTTATATTGGTGCTATTGGCGAGATATGTAGATATTATTTGATTTGTGAATCTTTTCCATATTCTGTTTAATTCTAAAACGTTTACAATACAAGGTGGGCCAAATAAACATATTTCTTACATAACTCAATATATATTGAAAATACTGTGTGGATACAAAGGTCTTCTGTATTTTAGAATATTACAAACTAAAATTATTTTTAAAAGATGGCTGACTTGTAGTTACAGTGGCAATGCCCTCCTATTATATTTGTGCATTCTTTATGAATCTTTAGGTTCACTTTATTAACCATACATTAGGTGTAAAAGGTACTAACATGGGGACTTTTTATACAAATATGACAATGCAATCAATCAATCAAATGAAAATAACTTTTAAATAACATAAAAAATTCAATATTGTTTTTGACAGTTTTCAATTTTAAAATTTTCAAAGGTAAATAAATTGAATTTTTCACATCAACTGTTATTAATGAATTATGAATTAGCATAGTTAATAGTTCGAATTGATGATTTTTGAGTTGTTTAAAAACTTATAAATTCGCAGATAAATTTTAGTGCTGCAATTATAGCGTCACTGTTTTCTTATTTAATTAAGTTTATTTCAGCAATTACTGGCATTGCTGAAAAATTGTATCATGAAAAGATCACGCCAGATTACTAGACAAAAACTATATTATAGCAGACCTTACACCAAATTTTATGTTACAGCCTTACCATGCTTGCTTACCGATTAAAATTAATAACAAATAGATCTATCAACTTTGAACTGTAAGCTCCAAGTGCCAACAGTAAAATCATTGTTACAAAATATTATGGTTAGCTGACATTAACTTGCTGGAGGTGCTTATTAATCGATTAATCTCAGGTTCTGGTAATTGCACAGAATCTAGTTTAATGTAATGAATTATACCAAACCTTAATGAAAGTCTCTGACTTACCTTTGTTTAGTCGCTTACACATGAGCAGAACAAACTATTTCACGCAAGAGTGAAAGAACTACATTTTAAACAACAAATATATTTAACATAAATTAATAAATTGGAATAATGAATAAAATAAAAGTCAAACCAAATCTTGTGTACAATGACGTCTTTGACCTATACCCGAGTTTAAAGTAATTAATCAACGAATTTCTAAAATGCTGCGAAATATGACTGACTCAAGGATTACTTTAATAGTATACAGAACGAAATTTACATCCTGCATACAACTTGAAAACTAACTTTCGAGACTTGCTAACTGACTTTACTTAACATTACTCTATAAATCGCGAGATGGACTAGGAACTACCTTTCTTTCAAGCGACATCTAAAACAGTGGAATGCAGACTAAAGATTTTCAACTTTCCCACAAATAGGTTACTTGATGGTTTTTTAAACTGACATCTGATTGGTTAAAACTACACATAAGCATGGAACTGGTCATATTCTCGTTGACAAGCAATTGTCCAATTATTAAAGCCTAAATCAAAGCTAATCGAAATTCATCTAACTAACTCGTGGTTTCTCTAAATGTGGGATTGAGAAAACATGACAAAACCTCAGCCCTTGACTTGCAAATTAGTTTTCTTGCGCATTCATTTATCTTCTCTTTGGCAGGAAAAAATTCCTCATCAAAACAACCTGTCAAGCTCAAACTTGTATCAACTTCCTAATTCTTTTGAGGAAATTGAGCAATCGAATGAATCATTTCTAATCAACTAACAAGGAATTTTACTCTAATACAAAGGTTGCCTGTGCTCACCAAAATAATTTCAAAAGACGTACACAATTCCACAAAAGAATCATAAATTGCTCCTTTTGAAAATTGGATGGCTAAGGTTATTACTTGGAGCTTTCTTCACCTGGTTGCAAGAATCCCAATCGACCTAAACTTCAAACTTCTAATAAATGAAGCCTAATTTTCCTTTGCTGCAAAATATTGTTAAAAACTTGTCCATGTATTTCCTGAAACCAACTATTTTGCTATAATACAATCGTAAATAAACAATTAACGTGAGAAAAAAGATGATTCAATGTTTAAAGCATTGTTAAAATTACTTTTGTTGTTTCAAAGACTCAATTAAACCCATTTTTAACACTTTTCTCACTTTTGAATGCATGAAATCAAATAACCATTTTGTGGTTTCATTAATTTGAATTATCTTTCTAAAGCTCTGAAATGAAGTTTGTAAAACAGTATTCAATGAAACTTATTTCATAATTTTATTTATAGCATCAAAGGCACACAACAAGTTGATGAAGCTAATTGGCCCTGATTGGTACCAAGAACTTTCTCCAAAACAAATGAGAACTGTCGAACAGTTACAGTACTGCATCATAAAGGATTTAAAGTATCGCACAATCGTCAACACACAGGATAACATTGCCGAATTAGGTATACTACTAAGACCCAGCCACAAGCACATTGAAGTTGCACTATTAAACTGTTGTGCCTGCCCAGTTGAGTTTCTCCTTATACTGTATCAGTTAATGAACCCTAAACGTACGTAGAGCTTTTCACGTATTGGTAATTTCCCTGATGTATAGTTCAACAGGAACATCATATTCCATCAACGATAGATTACTACTATCTGGAGTGGTTCACCTCACCATGAAAGAAACCCTAAAGGAACTGCATATAAGAATACCATCACCTCCTCCTAAGCCAAAACCCCCAAAGGTTGTGCCCAAGAAAATGCCGCAACCTAAAGTCAGTTCCCCCTATTTGGAGCATTGCACCTTCAAACCGCAGCCACGTAAATTCACTGGAATTTATTACGATAAGCACAGGCAACATCCTGAGAGTCCATACTTTTCATACATTGAGGAGCTGGTAAGTGTATTGAATTATAGCTGTTCTTTTATTGAATTTTATTTAGAAAAGAGTAGCATATGAAGAAAAGATTAGTGAGGATTCAGGTCCAAAACCCTCCGAAAATCAACAGGATGATAATGAAGGTGCTTCAGGTACCCTAGGCAGTAAGCAGTCTGGTGAAGGGCACAAACCTGATTCTGTAAAAGGTTCTGTAAGATGTAAGTTACTTGTCATTTTGGTGAAGTTAAATATTACTCATTTTAAAAATTACAGTAACTGAAATAGTTTTTGGAAGAGTATTTCACATAGTAATGAAACCATAGGTTATTGCTATCCACACTCTTTAGGAAAAAGCTAATTATATCTGGGATATGCCTAGCTAACCATTTTTTATATAATCCAAAAGTAGTGAACACAAATTGAAAAATTTGACATTTTTTCCTTACTACAGTTTAAACCTAACTGAATTCATTTTGACAAAAATTAAGGAAATTATGCAGCAGGTAGACAACTCGTCATGAGTGAAATTCAAGAACACTTTTTGCCTTCAATAATAACCAAAGTCATTGGAAATTGCCTCCAGAAAATATATTGTCAAATTTTTTATTATATGGATATTCCAGAGCTAGATGATGTCAGCAAAAATGCTTTGCATACAGATTTTTTAGCTTATTTGAAAGTAAAAAGAGACTATTTGTAAAAGACTATCCTGCAATATTAAAGATTTAAAAAAAATATATCATATTTCCCTTATCCACTCCTGTTGAGCGAATGCTTAGTTCTAGTGGTCAAATTTTGAAATCTAGATGAATCAATTGGTCAGATAAACAATTTGAAAAACTATTGTTTTTAAGACATAAGGGTGGTATGTAATCTACATCAATATAATTAATAAGTAATATGTTAAAAGTTGTAAGTTTACAAAAAAAATAATTAGGTTAACTAGGCCTGACCCAGTTAAATGTAAGTTTTTGAGTTTTGTATTATAGGATAAAAATTTTAATGATTTATTCTCAAAACAAGTAGGTATGAGCGAAGATACCAGTAAAATATTATTGTTTTAAAACTTTCTCCAACTTTCTACCTGATCCTATCCAAAGAACAGATGCAATTGTTTATTTGAAATTATATTGAAAGGTGTAATTGCACTAATTACATATTTTAAAGTAATTTTATGCAACTTATGCAAATTCTAATAATGATAGAATAGTATACAAAAAGAAATTTACAATACCCTAAAATTTCTGCTTTACATAGTGACAACATTAATTCTCAAACAATTTGAATGAATTGCATTGATTTATATGCAGTGGTAGTTCATTATAGTATTGACAAGCTCTATAAAATAGGGTTTTGCATGCACTTACCCTAATACTATGTCAAATTATAAAAATGTTCTTTATTACTGGTACTGTAGTAGTGAATATCACAGATATATAAAATATTTTGAGACAGCTAATTAGGTAGCAAACAAATTTTACTTTATATATAAATTCTAATGTTTTATGATCTATATCTTGGTTGACAGACAAAATGTTCTTTAGTTTGCAGTAAAAAGAATTGTGGAACAAAATTACAGATGTGGCAAGTGGCAATACTATTGAATTATACAGTAGTGTTTTTATATACGTACTTAAATTTTTGCCAATCCTTCAAAATAAGTTTTTTTGACACGTTTTTCATGATATAATTAATATGGCTCTTAAAGCTAAGACTTCCATCAAGAAAAACATCGAAATATTTAATCTCAGTAACTCTTTTCAAATCACTGTTGTTAATTTTCTCTTTTGTAATGAATTTGTTTATAAGTATAGTCTATGCTTTGGGCCAAATATTATGTATATTTGGCAAGGACTTACATTTGGACACTGATATCCATTTTGATTTTGACCAGTGGGGTGGTGATGGGTGCCAAATGCATTTATAAAGTGTATAAATGACACAAAATATTCAGCAAACTAATTTTTTCCACCATTTGAAAAAACTGTTTATTTTTGAAGGTTTTCTTTATCAGCAGGAGGAACATCGCTCACTAAGGTACAGGAAGAGATCAAACTAGAGCGTCGTTGTGCCCAAAAGAAATACGAGAGTATGTTTCCTGACAGAAATTCTGGAAGACTTGGCACACCCTCAGTATATACTCCCTGTGAACACAACTTATTTCCAAAAAAATCCAAATCTGAGGAATCTAAAGAAGGAAAAGACATCGGAATCGCAATAGAAGTGACTGTAACTACAACATACAAAAACGCCAAGGCCAAATCAAACAAGTGTGCGTGCGTAATCACGGTTAATGAAAAGAAAAGACCGAAACGTTCTCCTTGTACGTGTCTTGATGAGAACATACCGACGCAGATGCAGAGATATTATCCTGGATATGCGGGCAGTGATTTCTCCGAAGGTGCAGATGCCTTGGCGCAGGAAGCAGTTGATGAGTTAATAGCAATGAGTACCCATTTTATAATTAACGGCATAGTCGCACGTCCAGGTAGTAAACCGATTTTCATTCTTGGCGGCGTGATACCCGAGGGGGCAGGAGGATCAAAGAAGATGCAGTTTGATGAAAGCGAGTTCGTCACGGTCACCGAAGAAGATCCTTACAAGTGCGACTGTGAGGAACCAATAGATGAGATGCTCGGCATGACATTGTGCAGATGTCAGAAATGTATGGCCAAGTACGAAAGGAAGCAGAAACTTATACGTCAGTATGCCAAGTGTGAGTGCGACACGGGACTCGACGCTTCAGTATGTGGATGTCCAGAGTGCACGCAAAAGCGCAAGAACAAAGAACTACCGGTGTATTTGATCGCTGGCTCGAAACTGATGCGCAACAATCAACTGATCGCTGTGAATGGGGGAGTTGTGATACCGCAATTATGCGAATGCAAAAGGCGACAGCAAAACCTAATGAACTTGATTCAGGGAATGAAACGCAGCAAATGTGCAGTTCGGGAGTTGCAGTCAATGCGTAAACAGTATATTATTGCCGGGGTGGTCCAACGTCAAAATGCTAAACCGATTTTCATTCTTGGCGGCACCGTTCCTCCAGAGGAGTCGCGCCAGCGGGGTAAAGATTGTGATTGCAAGGAAATAGCGCTCCAAAAGGCTGACAAGGCGGCTCAGGGCGAAAGCAAACAGAAACTTGTGTTTGTAATCGCCGGTTCAAGGTTAATGGAAGACGGCGAACTGGTAATGGTCATTGGTGCAGTGAAAGCCCGTAAAACATGTGATTGCCTGCAAAAGTACAAAGATTCCGTCCAGGATTATGAAGACAACATATTTAGACGCCAGGCCGTAAATGAGTTAGTATCGATGAGTATACACTTCGTAATATGCGGAGTGGTTGACCGTCCGGATGGCAAACCCATCTTCATCCTGGGAGGTGTCTTACCCGGAAGCGTCCCACCTGGAGATGCCTCACTTGGAGATCCCTCATCTGGAGATGGCACCCCTGATGCGCCGCAGCGACTAAACGATTTGGACACGACCGGCTTTGTTACCGTAACCGAAAGAGTACCATCCGAGTGCGATTGTAAAGCGGAAGTACAACACATGATCGACACTTCAGTGTGTAGGTGTGACAAGTGCATGGAAGAGCTCAGGAAGAAACAGAAGACTCTGTTCATGATTGCCAGTTCACAAATGACAGACGAAGAGCAACTGATTCCTGTTATTGGTGGAGTAAAACCACGCCGTACTTGTAAATGCTTGGAGAGGTACCAGGAGTACGTTGCACAATATGAAGACATGAAGTTAAGAAAGGCAGCGATAGATGAGTTAAAATCAATGTGCAAACAATTTATTATTGGCGGTATTGTTACACGACCGGGCAGCAAACCAATATTTATACTCGGGAGCACGGTACCTATAAAGGAAAGTCCCAGCATCATATTGAGAAAGCAGCAAATGGAAGAAGAGRGGAGAATCGCGAACATGCCAAAGCCGATCCCTGGAGGCTTGAAATGTGTTATAGGGGGAGTTAGAGAGACCCCGGAAGGAAATATTTTCATGATTCAGAACGTTGTTCCCAAGCCGGACTGTCGATGTATGGAAATGTACAAGAAGTTTCAGAGTAAGCACGAACGATGCATGGATTTGTATGAAAAATATAAGAAGAAAATAGATACAGATATTGAGTCGTATATGCAGGAGATTGCTGGAGATGAACGATATGGCTTGCAGGTATGGTGTTTATTATGCAATAATTTTAATTATTCATGGAAAAACATTATGCTATTATTATACACATTTTTAATAAGGTTAAACTACTATTGAAGATAGGCATACTTATCCTAGTTGTCACTTTTACACCATACACAAGATAACATAAATATACTGAAATCTCTAGGGGTGAAGGATCATTATGCAACAGTGGCACCTGGTGGTTTTTAAGAACTGATAAAATAACAGGTTGACCATGGTAGGGAGAAAGTAAGTGTATTTAATTTAAAACATAGCATAACAATAACAAGATAATTGTTGCCATTATTATATCTTAAAAATTATGCCTGCTAAATGGCCTCCTCTTCCCCCCATACACTCTTGAAGCCGAAAGTTGAAATTCTGCATAACACGACACAACATATCCGTTGGAATATTAGCAATTTCTTCTCATATTTTCACTTTCATCTCCTGAAAATCTCATGGTTTGTCAACGAACACCTTGCTTTTTAAATAGCCCCACAAAAAGTAGTCAAATGCCGTAAGATCTGGCGATTTTGGAGGGCACTCAATGTTTCCGTGTCTAGAGATAACACGACCTGGAAACAATCTCGCATGGAATCCATTGATGGTTTTATGGTATGTGAAGTAGCGCCATCTTCTTGCAACCAGCTGTTCTTCTGTGGAGACATGTTCATTTGCTGTGTAAGGAACTAGTTAATCATGTCAGGATAGTTGATTTCAATGCTTGTACAGTCTGGATTCTGTAAAGATAAAAATTGAACCCTTGTGTAACATTTTAAGAAAAGTAGTCTTAGATAAGCCCAAGGCCTGGCTTTGTTTTCGATTTGAACGTTTTGTATTGCGCGGTACAGATGCTCTAACATATTTTCAAGACTTCTGACACTTCTCTTTAGTCCCTTATGTTTGACATTTTCAGCTGAACTCTCCTGTGACGAGCAATGTTGAAATTAATTCCAAATTGCTGCTGTGTTGTGACCTCTCAATCATTATTTTTGTAGTAAGATTTAATCACAAAAAAATGTTGTTTGTCTATAAATGGCATAAAATGACATAATTTGTCAAACAAATCCGTGACATCCTATGTATAGCAATGAAATAATAACATTTTCAAAAGTTCCCGCTCCCATAGTCCACCATGTATAAAGAAATTAAAAAATTACAGTGGCGTAAGCTATCTTAATTTTTTTACATCATCAAATCATAAGATATCATACTAAAGCTTCCCTTCTTGGGCATTGCAATATTCTGTCTTTCTAAGATTTTGCAAACTGTAGAATTAGATTGTCCAATGTTTTCAACCCATTTTTTTTATATAACACATTTACTACCCTCCAGACAATGGATTGGTATTGGTGTGTTCTTGAACTGTCCCTCAGCGCCATCTAAGCAGAACTCTACAAACTAGGCAGGTTACGACAACTGTGATTACTTGCATTACTAGTCGATAGGTCCTAGTGGACTGACCAGAGTAGATGTTTATTTACAGCTTATTAATATGTCAATAAAAAATGCAAAATACATGATACTATATTTAAACTTGTGGAGTTTAATGAGCCTGAAGTTAATTAACAGTAATCTTGACATTGTTATGAGGTTGAAAATAGACTAAGAAAAAATAAATCAAATTTGTGTTATATCAAGAAGATGACCCTCTAAAAAAACATAAAAAAATCCTGTATGCTGCCAGAGTCAAAATAAAAATGTCTTTACAGTTTTTTTTTTGTATGAACACTCGTAAGTGAGATATTGAGGACTATAGAAATGTAAGGTTATCCAAAAGTTGACCATAGTTACAGTTAAAATAAGTACAAAAAAAATAAGATAGAACATCCAAACCGCAACGCTCTAATGTTAACATTTTCTGCGATAAACTACAATTACAACGAAATTAAGACACTGAGTACAGATCTTTCTTTTTTTTTTCAATTTTTTGTTTATATTTTTTGATTATCGCATATACAGGCGTTTGAACTGTTCTCAACCAGTTTTTAACTAATAGCTTTAAATTAATTACAAGTGTGCTTAGCACATGAATAATATAAAGTAAACATCCAACTTTATCTGTTTACAAGGATCACAGGTAATATTTGTAATTTTTGTTTGATAGGACCTATAATTTACTTAATTTATTATATGTGTTGGGTAAAATGTACATTATTTAAATAGTTGGTTACTGAAAGCACAGTACACTCCATTTCACATAGAATATAGCACTCTGCTAAATGAGAAAAATTAAAACACAAATCTACAGAATATTCAATTGTTTGATCTTGAAAATTTTTATACACCACTGTTTTGCTTGATGTTTTCCAGCTCCTGGAGATCTGACTTTATTTTACTTCCCTTGTGTTTAATTTTAAACATACACATGGCCTATTTTACACTTTTTAGCGTTATCTGTGACTTTGTGAAATATTGAAAATTTCTCTGTTTGATGGAAGAAAGAAATACTATTTTACTGCATAAGATTGTATTATTTACTCACAAGTAATTACTTATCATGATGTAAAGCTTACAGCATATTATACTTCACAATCTAAAGAAATTCAAATGTGTTTAACTGGAATTAAATTTCCTTTTATGTGATCTAAAACTGCAATTTTTGTTTCTTCGATGCACATCATTACTATCTAATTATCATTTATCTAATTTAAATAATAATAAAAATAAAACATTTGTCTAAGACTCTACTTCCAAAGTATTATTTTTAATTTAATCGTAGCTGCTTGATAAGCCACTGAATGCTGGCATTTGGCTCTGCCAAAAATAAAAGTTTAGAAGTAGGATAATAGACAACTGCTTCATTATTATTATGTACATCACTGTTTAAAACAAGCTGTAGTCTGAATTCAATTATTAGCAACAAGATTATGATGACGAAACACAGTTAGACTTTCAAAGCATAGAAGACGGTGCACCTGAAATTTCCAAGGACCCTGAAATTACCAAGGACATCGAAGTTGATGAAGATGCAGTTGTAAGTACAAAGGAGAGCTGTGACAGAACTACTTGTGTGTTTGCAAAGGAAATATGTCAGATGAGAGGAGAAAGTAGCAGGTAACTTGTTACTTTTCATGCCATGTCTTTTTATAATTATTAATGTAAGGAGGACATAACTCCACTTTAGTGGAGTAGTCATTACCAAAAGATTTATGGCAACAGCATGCTTATTACTTTTTAGTTTTACAAATACATGGGTACCTACTTTGTATCCTTGGTAACATTAACTAGACTTTCATATAGCCAATCAAATACCTCCAGTAGATAATAACGTAAAAAGTCTTAGGGCCGGTTGCACAAACGCGGATCAGTTTGATCGCAGTGTTAACCTTGGCTCAAWCCATGGTAACCACGAWTTTCAWGCGTTCTTATTGGTGTTGCCATGGTTTGATCCGAGGTTAACAACGCGATTAAATTGAACTGCGTTTGTGCAACCGGCMCGTAGGATGATAAAATGCTAAGAATTGAAAACTGATCCATTTATCAAAGAGGTTTTTTATAATAATTAATCATCTTAAACACTTACAAAAATTTTTTTTACAAAATTATTCTGACAATGTTAAAAATATAGAGACAAGCAAACTTGACTCCAAAGCAAAAAGCAACTTACATGCCAGCAACACAAACACAATATTGATTTAGACCAAATAAATAATTTAGGACTGGACAATTAAAATTACAAAAATCATTTAGATTAGTCAAATTTTGTTCGCTAATAATTTTATAAATTTCTGAATTTCCAAATCATTTAATTTTGATGATTTATTGCATAAATGTAACAAATTTAAAATTTAAAAGTAACATCAAAGGGTTAATAAAAGTTTTACTCTTCGATAGAAAATAACAAAACATGCAATACTGCCCTTGTGAAAAGCATACCACTAACATGTAATGGACTACGCAAATTTTATCATTGCACACCTAAGTGATAGATTACTGTATTTTATGTTTACTGTGCTTTCGATGTCTCTTTGCATTGCTGATATATATAACACATGTTATTAATGTAGTTACGATGCGCCGAACAAGGAAGATGACTTGATGGAAACTAATCTAACAATCACTTTAGAAATAAACAAAGATAAGAAGTTTGATAAGGAAAGATGTATATGTATGCAACCAGAAAAATGTACATGTGGTGGTGGTGAAGATATAGATGTTGAATTGAAGCGTTTCATTCTCTTGGAAAAATTCCCTTGTAGTTGGAAAAAGCAGAAGGAAATTTTACAGGTATGACTACCATATAGTAGCTGCAGGAAATAAAATGTTAGTCCATCAATTTTCTGTTTATTTTTGTGACCATGTAATAAAATCAGTGTTATATCTAAAATACCCACAAAATTTAACTGCTCAACAGAAAAATTGTGCTAAGGCTAAATTTTGTTAATAATATTGAAAAATATGTGCATTTTTGAAACAAACTTATAAAGTATTGTATGGCGGTTTTGTTTTGTAGAGTATTTATGAGCATCAAAACTAGATAATTTTAATATTGTGAATAAAGCTCAGTAATATATGTACCAAATTAAACAAATTTTGTGCCTTTGCAGAAAGCTTTAGCTAGTTTAGAAGAAGATGGCTTTCCTCTAGCGAAATTACCTGAAGCATATAAATTACCTCATTTTAAGTTGTGGATGCAGCTTCGCTGTGGCAAATCATGGACTTTATCTGACAAAAGTAATGTTGTAATGTGTAAAATGCATTCGGCATAATCTACTACATCCTCCCTTCCAGTTGGTTATGTAAAATATATCAGCCGTGATCACTGGATGCACACCAGACGATGCCAAAGAAAAGTGTTATCAAAAATAGTGGATCTTCACATCCCTCTTGAAGTAGCGGAGAATATGACATATTCGACAGTGTTTAGCACCCAACGTCGTGTTCGTGAGAAACTAGCTTTGTTTTACAGGAGATTGCGACAAAACACAGTAGAAGACGGACGAGAGTTCTTCCCAACCATGTTTACTTATGAATTTCCCACTCCGGCATTTCGAGATTGCTACTTTGCTTACACCCCCGCTAAAGAGGAAGAAGTCCATCCGTTGCGGATATGGAAAGCACACGAGTATAAGCATATGTCGGAAAAAGAGTCTTGTTCATAAAATAGTGTATTTATAAATTAAAAAAATCTTAAGTATAAAATACTAAGTAACTTTTGTATAACTGTAATACTGTTTGTACAACTATGATTCCTCACTGTCTCTGTTGGTATTCTGTACCATGATGATCCCGTTTTCTTTGGATGGCTCTATTCCTTCCTTGCTATGCCACAAACCATATCCAAAGTAAATTAGGAGGCCTGAAAGTGCAAACTATGAATTAGGTACACCGGGCGATGATTCTTGAATAACGTTGTTTTAAACTTTTTATTGGTTGTTTTTTTTATTGAAGTGACGTAATGAAGTAAACTCTATAAGTGAATAATCGTCCACGGTGTGAACAGAGATGCCGAAATTTTGTATTTGAGGAAGTAACTATGAAACTCTTCAATGTCAAAATTGTGTTTCTCAGTTTTGAAAGGATTCTAGAAGCCAATAGTTGGAGAGATTTTGAGTGCTTACATACAGCAATAACGGTTTTCCAGGTAGGTTCTGATGTTCTGACTAAGGTCTCAACAGTTCCCGATGTGGGAGTGTAAATTTTACATTTGGTATTCCTGTAAATGGCTAAACTAGTGTTCTAAAACAAATTTTTCGTGATATGTTGGTTTTCATTGACTTTAAGCAAAAATACATCGGGCCAAAACCTAAAACTGAAAATTCCCTGTTGAAAAAGGCCTTCTTTTGTATACTTACGCAATTGTTTTTAAAAAATCTTACACTGAATTTGAACTTATGCTCCACCCTTGAAGTTGAATACTACCTGGCGTTCTCGTAAACCACGACTGTTAGACTTATTAAAATGTTGTCAAATTAATTATTTTCTTTTCTTATTAATTTCACATTTATTTTGTATTACTAGCCGCCACATAAAAGGGCCCCGGTACTCAACCTCAAGGATGATGTGGAATAGAGTATTTAAATTATCCATAATATCCCATACGTTTACATTCAATGCAAGATGTTGAAAGAAAGACCTTCTAAATTTTTTAAAGAACTTCTATAGTTTTCCTTCTTATTATAAGAACGCTACTGTAAACTGCAAAGGTCTGAACTGTGCCTCCTTTTAATCTCCTCAACCATTGTAATAAATGTAAATCCTTATTAGTCGTTGTACCGTGGAATGTTTATAATTCGTTTAATTGTAATATAAACTTTAAAAACATTAATTATTCAAGCTGAAGAAATAGATATATGAAAATTCTCATTACAGTTACTAGCAAGGGTGGTTTTAATCGAAACACAAAAAAAAATATTTTTTTAACCAAATGTTAGTGATGCTCCAAGCAATTTTGACTTGCAACATTATTTTATTTACCTTCTATTTAATCCAAACATATTTCACCATCAGTGAATTTGCTTACGATACTATCACCTAAGATTTTAAAATTTTTAAATCTGGCAGTTCTAGATGTGATGTGAAGGATCAGGGTCAAAAGTTACATGTTTTACTACCATTTTACTTACCTAAGAAAATCCATACAGCAAACCTAATCCATGTCATTACATCCAGCATAGTCATTAAATAAATATTAATTAAAATGCTAAATCCAGGTACCCATGGAACCCAAGGAACCTTTAAAATAACAATTCATGAATTTTATGTAGTAATAGTGTTGTATGTTCCTACTTACTGAAAATGTCAACTTAGCAGATGACCTTGGTTGGCACCAGATAGATACAAGTAATAAGACTAACAATGCAGCTAATATGCCAATGGGAATCATTACAGCTGGTCTGAATTGGTAAACATGTTCTTCATATAAACTTATAATACCAGTTAGACAAAAACATAGAACACCTATAAAAGAATTTTCTTTGAAACACGAGTTGCAATTATTAAATTTTACTTACAGTAAATGGCAACTTCCCACGTTACAAGTGTGGATGATAGTTTCGTGGGGGTTTTTAGTTTTTTGTTAAAAAGTTGAGATAGTATATCCCCGAAGGAAGTTATTGTTTGTTCATCCGACTTCTTGTTACTTTCATCTGATTCAAAACTGTAAAATAAAATTTTTGTACTTATGATAAATTGGGCATATCTACACTCAGTGAGAGTCTGCAGTATTAGATGGCACAGGAAACCTTTTATAGGCCTCCAATTGGACAAGGAGGCAAGCAGATGCATTCTATAGCAAAGCAACCTCCTCGTCCATTTCTATGAAATACTGCTGTCACGTTTAAACATACTTTTCTTTCGATGGATGACAACCATTGATCTCTAAATAACTGGATGTTGCTTACATACCAAAATGCATGTAAATTAATTGTGACAGATTTAAGCCACCTTAGTGCTTCTAGCAGCTGGTCATTGTACTAATATTTTGACAAAGGTTCACTTCTGCGATAAATATGACGTTAACGATTGATGGTTAAAATCATGAACCTTTATAAAAGTCCGCATTTCTCAGTAAGTAGCAAAGTACAGGGTGTTCTTTTTTGTTATTGGATGGCATATTCAGCACCCACGGCGATTATATAACTTAAGTATGATGCATTGCGAATATAGTTAAAATCATCTTTATAGTAATTGAGTGCAGTCAATGCAACTCATCATTACCTGTCTGCAGATTTCCAAAAGATGATCGTAATGTTTGGGTGAGAAACATGTGCCATACAAACTGGACCGCAAAAAAATTCTATTGTCTTATGTTCTGCACATTTCATTGATGAATTTAGTGTACTTACAATTTCATAATTATAAAGACGAAAGTTGCTAGTTATAGTTAAGCAAAAGTACCTACTTGAATAGTGTCGAAAAGATAATCGATAATCATTGATTATACAAGGCTATTATATGAAGTATAATTTGTGATTACTTATTAGTATTAGCTACCATCATTATTGGTAGGTGTAGTCTCAAACGTTAATATTCCATAAATGGCCAGTTTCTTCTCTATATTGAGGTGTAGTAGGTAAAATCAACCAATATAAAAATGTATATTTTGTTATTTATTATATAAATACCTATTTTAGAAATGATAAAACATTAATTCATGATAATACTAAACCACTTAGTTCTAAAACAATTTTAATAAAAATTTTAATTGTCAGTGGGCTAAACCCGCTCTAAACTGTCTTTGAAGTATATACTTTTTATATGTTACATTTACTCATAACCATATTATATACTTAGTTAGGGATTTACTAATTTAACCTAAAAAATACAGCATTTCCTTTAAACACGCCTTTAAATTGATAGTACCATGACCAGCGGCATGGTGGCGCAAGAGTTTCTACTTGTCACAGTTTTGAATGACTTATGCGAAATCCAGTTATTTAGAGTTCAGTGATGACAACACAATCCTGTTGAAATTACAAAAAATAGGTCAGGAAAATCTATTCATAGTGGAGTCCAAGACAAGTAGCGTTAACCTGACTGCAACTGAAACCGGTATGTGCGAAAGAAGTGTTTGAGATATCATTAAAGAAATCGAAGTTGGTGGAAGTCCAGTCGCCTCATAGGAAAATGATCTACAAACAGTTCTTCGAGATGTTGAATGAAGATCAGCTTAAAACAATAATTAAAAAAATTATCCACAGTTTTTTGTTTGGGTGAATAAGTCGATTTTTTGTTGTCAGACTTTCAACAGGTTTAAAGGACTCCTCAGCTAATGTTAAAAGATTTATTATAACCCACAGTGGTAACGAAACAGGGTTTGTGGTACCTGCACTGCTGATGTTCGAATCAGAAAATAACATCCAAATATCCAATCAATTTTCCTGCTCTTTTTGGAGTGAAAATAACGACAATTGTAATACTAACTAGGAATTTTACTAGCACCGTCCCACCACTATAGACACTCAGTGAATTATTTTGAAACTTACCGGAGAATTAAAACACATGCTGCTACCATAGAGTAGGCCAAAAGCGTACCAATAGACATCATCGTAAATAGCTGGCTCAGTTCAAATATGCATGATAAAGCACCTTAAATATAAACAAAGCCATTTAATCATTACAAGAAAATTATTGAAACTGAGTAATTTTATTTACCAGTAAATGTTCCTGCTAAAAGTGTTCCAAGAAAAGGGGTATGGAATCGTGGATGTACCTTGCCCATGGTCTTGAATACAAGCCCATCAAAAGACATGGCATAGATAATACGAGGCAGTGGAAACATGGCACCAAGTAAGCTGAAATAAAACTAATCATTGTTCTTAGGGTAAATGAATTGCATATTTACAAACCTCGAGAAAAGTCCGCACATAGCACCAATGGTCACCAAATATTTCGGAATATCCCATCCAAGATAATCATACACATGCGGAAAAGGTGCATTTTCATCCTAAAATTGTTACATGCATACAAAAATGACTTTGTTTTGTTCTCAAAGTACCTGTTCGTAATATGGTAACATCATCGTAAGAACTGTTGATATGCCAAAGTATGACAAGAAGATTATTAGCAAAGACACAACAATGGCAATAGGTATCGACTTCTGTGGAGTCTTAGCCTCTTCTCCTGCTGTTGCAATGCAGTCAAATCCAATAAAACCATAAAAGCATGTGGCAGCACCTTTCATGATGCCACTAAAGCCATATGGTGCGAAACCACCTTCTCCATAACCTTCAGGAACTTGTGAACTTGGAATGGACCAATTTGATGCCTTTACTGGAATATACTTGTTCTTTACTTTTAATGCTTGAATCCAGGTTACAAGCCTTACCCTTCCACAGTCCACTTACTATCACTGCTATCACAACTGTTAAGTTTACTATGGTGAATATGTTATTGACAAATGAAGATTCTTTGGCTCCAAATGCTATTGCAACTGAAACAAAGTATTAAGATATTTATCGGACAGTTAATAACTTAATTTAAACTGTTTGAGATATGATCAATACCACCCTATTTTACAAGGGCACTGTAAGATAAGTTCAACAAAAAGTTAATTTGTCTACACTAAGGATAAAGTACTGTTACTAAAGCCCAGAATACTTAAATATTAAAAAAAATTTTTAGATAAAATTAAATGAGTTAATTGTTTTTTTTTCAGGTATACATAACTTATTCTTGCTATTTGCTTTAATTTTCATACTGCAATGTGGTGGACAAACTTGATAAATAAATCTAATTATCTAATTTTTTTATTACATTGCAGCACCAACATGAAAAATGATTATTGACATGAAATATTATTAGTGAATTTTATTTCATTCAGTACCTACAATAAGTTAATGAGAACTTAAGATCGTGAGGATTAATTCTTAAAAGCAGCTTTTGCTTCATATTCTATGTTGCTATCTTGTATTGAAAAGTAAAAGATACATGCACAAAGAGTAGGTAAATGTGTTCAATCAAAATTAATGCAATATGTCAGTGAAAGATTAAAGAAAGATTATTTGCATTTACTAATGGAAGTTGGTTTTTTCCCGTCAGCAAAAAGTGCCGTGGAAGCTTGCTGTCTGGCTGATGTATGCAGGTACACACCAACTTGTCAGATTACAGATCACTTTCTTTAGCAAGCAGTACCCCTTGTGGCAGCTAGGTGGCTTTATCATCGCATCATTTCATTGCTGACAGATGGCGCTACCGTCTATTTAATGAAGTTTTTTGGAACGTGGAAACAAGAATTATCCCGTAAAATATGTATAAGATTTTTTTTAGGTAAAAATTGTAAAATTCAATAGGTATTGGATTTGAATGAGCATTTTGATCCTGCAAAAGGTCACACCGCCCCTTTGTACAAACAAGACAAAAATCAGAATTTTTAAAATTGGAAGTCATTATTAAATACGAAAAAAGAACAAAACATAGGTAATTAATGTTAATTAATTTTCTTGTTACCGTCATTTATTCAACATCAAAGTGTTGCCAATGCGGGTTTTACAGTATGTGTAGTAATTTAAGAGATAAATATGGTATACGATCCAATTGTACGGCAATTTTACATCAGAAATAGTTTTGCACTTGTTTTACTGTAATTTTTGAACGTCACTTATCCCTTGATTGTTGATAAGATTGTAATAAAGGTCCCTAAATGTACAAAAATTATTGTAAATAATAATTCCCATAATAGTTTTTAGCGCATTTTAATTCTGAACATGCAATACCTATATGCCATCAGTGCAGGTGACAAAATAGGCGTGTTTTATAGCAATCAGTCAAAATACAAAAGTAAGGGTCTAAATTAGTTTTAAATAACTTGGTTCAGTTTATGCAGAATAGTGAATATGTTGCTTGTATGTCACTCTAATGGTACACGCGAAAAATACCGACTTTGACAATTTTTTTAATACAGGCGGACTTTGGTTGCAATAACATTAGGTACCTGCAAACACTAATGTAACCCCAAACGAGAAGAAATCAGGATACGGTGCGATGTGGGGCACATCTATGGGCATGTTGCTTTGAAAAAACGACGACATCGACTTTCCAACCAGCGCGTCTAAATACGTGAACAATCCCTTCACGACGCTGGCGGAACCTGTAACGAATAAGTTTAATACATCCAATCAATTGATTAGCTCTTGTTGGCTCTATACCAATTACGTATTCCAATATCAAATTCCATCCTATTATGAACGCTATGAATTCGCCGACGCAGACGTAACTGTAGATGTAAGCTGAGCCAGCTTTTGGGACTCGAGCTCCGAATTCAGCATAGCACAGTCCTGTTAAAAAAAGACGCAATTTATTATTTGTCAAGACACAATTATGTTATACACGGAAAATCCAATGTTTGTTAAAGAAATGAACGGCCACTTCCACTTCCACAAGGTGAACCCAAGTTTGGTTACCATGCGCTTTTGTGACAAAAGATAATTGCTTATTTCGGATTCGCGATTAACTCAAAATTAATCCAATTTAAAACAATTGACCTGTTTCCTATTCATTCACTGGTAGATTCAAAGCGATCTTTTGAAGGTTGAATTTATAGTCAACCTAAAGTAAACAATACAAAATTCCACCCAAAAATGCAAATTGTTTTGTTTGAAACCAAAATTTGTAATTTTGTATTTGGTGTCATTTGTTTTTAACATGAAAGGTAGTTACACATGGTGTCGTAATAGCAACTATAACTTTTATCAAATAAATATGTGTATTAGGGAAAAATCGTTATGTCATCTTCTCAAAATTACCGAGGTTATGATAATTAATTGGACATTAAACCTGATATGGTTATGCAAGTGGAATAAGCATTTTAAGATGTACTTTATCATCACATAGCTTGTATCCAGTGGAAAAAATATGTCATAATAATTCATAGAAATTTCCTCGTACTTCGCATCAGAATGTAAAACGATTTGTTATATGTATTTTTTTCTTTTGCACATTTTTATGATTGATACTAATATAATAAATAGCGTGAAGAAAAAAATCAACGCATATTACACTGTTGCGTATATAGCGAATGATACTTTTTTTTTGTCAATTTCAGTAGCTAAGTAATAAAATAGGTGCAGGTATTTAAACTCACAAAGTGCGTATCAATTATAGCGTGCTATATGTTTCTCTCACCTTGTCTGATAAACCCCATAATATACTTGTGAATAGGTTTTTTAACAAAAGGTATATACAAATCTATACAAGGTGTTCAACAAAAACCTTTAGTTAGAAGTATATGGTAAAATAAAGCATGCATGGAAGATTTTGAAAGTTGGCACACTAGCTAATTCAAACTGTGCCATTCGAGCTGAAATATTCTGAAATTGCTACAACTTTCGGTTATACCGGAAGTAACTAACCATATTTTAAATAAAACACCCTTTCTTTTTCCATATTTTTTGGATTCTACGATAAATTTATGGGCGAGTTTTGTTTCAGATCATCTATAAGTATTTAAAATAAAAATTTTGGGACACTTTTAGTCGAAAATTAGAAACATTCAACCCAAGGAAAGTCAATCTTATTGTGGTCTTTTAGTATTTTGAAGAGTGCTAATATGTAGTTCTTAACTAATGAATTCTCATCAAGGATAAATAATTAAGACACCGAGACAATGGTATTGGGGTACCAACTTTGTGGCTTATCCCACAGCGTCGCTACGAATTACACCAAAAAATCTATATATTACCAAAGAGACTATCAATAATATCTTAAAAAAGCGTATAGGTTTAGGAATTTTTTTACGAAGTTCAAGGTTTAAAATCAACAATTTTTTTTACAACGCCATAAGCTTTGTAAGTTTATGACAGTAAAAATAGTTTGTATGTAACAGATGGAACAGTCACTACTGGGCTCATGAAAATCAGGCCGAAACAAGACTACGTCATTTTCAGGATCGTTGGCAGATAAATGTTTATTGTGCAGTTGAAAAAGAATGGAAGAAGTTGACAATTTACCAATAAACGAATGGAGGTGATATTTAAGAAATTTTTATAGTAATGGACGGCAAACATGGGCCTTACGACAGGAGGAAATGTTTTTGAACATAACTTGAATTAGTTTTTAGTAAATTCATTGCAGTTCTTAGTTTTCAAAATGCAATTTTTGTTCATGTTTTTATTAAACAAAATGTTTCTTTAGCCCGTTGCGTAATATTAATAAAATTTAATTTTTCAAGCAGCAACTAGGTGAATAACTAAAATAATATTGCAGTCATAATCTAGAACTATTTCTTTTTAATTTAAAGTGTTGCAGATTTATGGTGCACTGGCAAATTTATAATATGGAAGATGCAAAAAAATTTTACTGTTTTGATTTGACTGCGCAATAAACTTAGATCGCTAACGGTTCTTATACTCTGGTGTGGATTCCTTGGAATATTAAAAAAAATGTAATTACCATATCACAAAATAATGTTTAATAGAAACTGTTTTGTTGGTACATTGGCATAAGCTCTTCTATGGCCATTTTATCATATTTGCCACAAATTCAAAAAATCTCATGATTTTCATGGCACACTATCAATCTCAGTTTATCTAAGTTCATGTGACATTGGTACAAATTTTGAGAAAACAGCTCATACATTAACAAAAAGCTGTCATAGGGAAATATAAAATCTATACATGCAGCATTAAATTTTGTATCACTGCAATAGAAATTTTACATGCTTTTTTGAAAGCCAAAATTTTATTTTTCATTATTTGCCGAATTGGAAGTTACTGTATTTTAAAGTGGTCGATGCAGATGTCATTTTTTCATAAAAATCAAGATATCTCTGAAACAGTTGATTTTAGATATAGATGATCCCGAATAAACAACATTAAATTAATCGTAGAACTAAAAATATACAAAATAAAGGGTGCTTTAATGTAATAAGGGGGTTATCGGCTACTTCCGGTATTGCCGGAAGTTGTAGCAATTTGAGTACCTATATTTTATTTAGAATTATAGTTAGCGTGCCAACTTTCAAAACCAATTTCTACTTTCCCAGATAATAATTCTAACTGAAGAGTTTTCTGACACCCTGTATGTGTAAAAATTTGGCTAAGTACAAGTATTTGAATGTTAATCAACATTTTTAGCTTGGTGTAAGTGTAAAAAACGGAAAGTTACTAGGTTCGAAAATAATTCGATCCTTGTTTACTCAATAATTTTTTTACGATTCAGCAGAAATGCATAGCACAACCTGGCATTGCAATTATTATAAAGTGAATGTAATGATAAAAAGAAAGTCTGGCTAGAAAGATTTCGGATTTGCTACACTTGTTACACAATTTTATTTAGGTACGTACTAAAACACTTTATGGATGATGCAATACGCTCAGGTAAAATATCAGCTCATATAATGTAACTTTTAGGGAATACTTTTTACTGCATTCTAATAAATTTTAATCTAAATTGGCGACAAATTTGTAAACATTGGTGTTTGTTGACTTTTATTTATTATGCAACTGATAATGTGTTCTGTGTATGAAGACATAGATACCAAATAAACATCGATGTATCAAATGACCTCGTCGTAGTTTTTAACAATAAAATTCCACGAGAACCAAGAAAATTTTTCATGACTGAAAACAGGTCGTATATAAAGTAAACTCCAAAAGGTAATACATTCAATCGTGTATTAAGTAACATGCTATTCGCCAATTAAATTTTATATAATTCCAGATAACAAGTACATAATTACTCCAATAGACATTCAATTATTATAATGAATTATTCGTTTATCTGCATGCCGTAATACCGTTCATTTATTTATGCATTTTACAGGTCGTACAGTTAAAGCTAATTTTTGGCGGGTAGGTACTTACCGGCAAATACGGAAGCTATCGCCGCAATCAGGAATGAAATAATCACTGCAGGGCCCGCGTAGTGTTTTGAAACTTCACCCGCCAAAACGTACACCCCGACGCCCAACGTGCTTCCAATGCCTAGCGCCGTCAAATCGAATGTTGTCAAAACTCGCGCTAATTTGGAGTCCTCGGTGGGAACTATCGCCTTTTTTCTAGCCAACGCGTGCCTGAACTGCCTCCACGTCATTGGCCGCAGACGCATCGTCTTCTGCAATTTCTCGCTGAAATCCGTAATAAACGGTGAACTTTCTTCCATATTTTCGATTGTTGTAAGCGGTAACTGGTATAGAACTGTACTGCGGCATGAACACGTGCGTGTTTGACTTCGCTTGCCCAGTTTGGTTTTGGTTATTCATAGGCGAAAGACGACGCCGGCGCCGGCTCTCGCATGCGCGGTATAGTGTTTCAGAATTGCATTCATTTTTGCGTTGGTTCATTGATTGCTTTGGGGATCACGTGGACTATTCGCATGCTTAGGTAGAAAAAAAATGAATGATGTAATACTAGGAATGATCATTAGACTGTCATCAAGTCAATTCTTGCTAAAATAATGAGAGCCTTTCACATTTTTTTGGTGTAAAATACGAAGCATCCTTAGACTATTTGTCTACAATAAAATTAAAATAAATTAGTGTCTTTTTTATTTATTTTAGCTTGAAACAAAATATATTAATATAATATAACAATACAATAACGTTGGCACTTAAAAAAGCTTGATGGAAAGCCACCACAAAATAATACTATTTTGAGTACAAAGAAGTTTATTTCCGTTATCTGTTCCTGTATTTTTTTCAACATTTACTGGTTTTGTGATTTTTTCGCACACAATTTATCTTCCGCGAGTTTGTTATGCATTTCTATCAGAGATTATGGTTAAAAATGATTTTAATCATACTTACAATAATAACTCCATTTATTATCCAACAAGCCAACCATTTAGAGGTCAATGAATAAATAATATACAGGGTGTCCCGCATTATGTAGACAACCTATCCGAATCTGAAAACTGGTGCTAAAATAACATTATTTTACTGAATAACTTTTTTTGAAATAATGGCCGCCTACTGTAATATTGACTCTTAAACATGGCGAAAGAGAAACAGTTTTTTTAAATATCTCTTAAACTGGTTGATATAATAAAATTTTGGTTATTATTATTTAAAGTGGTAGCCGTTAAAATGAAGTGCACATTTTTTTAAATAAATGTTTTGGGGACTGGGAGTGGGCCTTAACTTTACAACGATCAAGTATTGTTTTTCAAAAATATGTTTTTTAATCATTGGGCCTTGTAAACAATAAAAGGTACCTTTTGTCCATGCGACTAAAGTTGACCCTTTCCAGGAAAATTGCAGTTGAATGTTCACACTTTCATTGCCTAACTAAATCAATTTTTTGAACAAATGGACCGTGATAAATAATAAAACTGTGTTAGATATCACTGTTATATTGATATTTTGATAATAAATTAGTAAAAATAGCAATGGAATATTCATATAAAAGAGTACGCTGGCATACTCATTTATATGAATATTCCATTATTATTATTTCAGAATTTTTGCAACAAATAATGTAAACAATTGTCAAAATGTCAATGTAATAGTGACATCAAACACAGTTTTATTATTTGTCACGGCAAATTTGATAAAAAGAATGATTAACTAAGCAGTGAAAATTAACATTCAACAGCAATTTCTTGGAATTTTAGCCGCATTAATAAAGAGTACTTTGTTTTGTTTACAAAAGTCAAAGATTAAAAATCCACCCAAAAAAATAACCTAAACGTTAAGTTAAGGGTTAAGAGATGGGGGTCTGGCCCCCTCCCGCCCCCAAACATTTATTAAAAAAATGTGGGCATCATTTTAACGGCTTTAACTTCAATAATAGTAGCCAAAATTTGATGAAATTATATCAACCGGTCTAAGAGATATTTTTGAAAAAATTGTTTCTCTTCTTTCGTGTTTAAGCGTCAATATCTCAGTAGGCGGAAGTTATTTCAAAAAAAAGGTTATACTGTAGATTGTGTTATTTTTGCACCAGTTTCTAGATTCCGAGAGGTTGCCTACATAATGCGGGATACCCTGTATAGTGTGTGTTAGCTAAATGATAAAAAAGTGGAGCCGTGTCCGAAAGAACGGCATGATACGCCGGTTGGTATTTTCTTATCTATAAGAGTATTTTGAGTTGCGCGTTTTTTCAACAAAAACTTTTTTCTACAGGGTGCCCCATGTAACAGTGGTCATTACCAACACCCTGAATATTATTTAATTTTTTGATTCTTCAGAAAATTCTAGAGAATATTTCGGAAGTGTTTTCAGATTGATTACAAAGAATAACACAGCGTATATTAAACGATTCTTTTTGATCCAAATAACACAAAAAAACTGTATTTTTCGGCGTTAAAAAATACTACATAATATCACAAAGTCATAAAAATATAAATTTTCCAAATTTGCCACTATATTCCAAGAGACAATGTGTAAAATAGAAAAGCAGTTTGCGAGCTTTGGACATGTAAGGAAGGTGAAAAAAGCAGCTGCCAATGAAATAAGTAATCCTAGAAAAACTTTATATTAAACTTGAGTTTTTAGGAAAGTGTTTTTGTAAATAAATGCTGGTAATGTTAGATAACAATGTGATCCGATTAGAACGTGTTTTGTTTTCTGATAAGTCGACTATTTACATTTCACGGTCATTCTAGTCGCTGCTTATTATTGGTCTAGGGAAGATCCTCACTGTATGAGAGAAGAACATACGCAAATCCCTGAGAAGATTAATATTTGGACAGGAATTGTTGGAAATCATATCATAGGTCATAGATCATGGATGGAAATTCAAGTGGGGATATCTTGATCCGCAGCAAACTCACAAATTCCCGCGAATATGACATGTTTTCAGCACGATGGAGCAACACCCTAATACCAAATTAATGTCCGGAAGTTCTGCAACAGAATATTTCCAAATTGATGGTTAGAGAGACGATGATCGATGAAATGACCAACACGATCACCTGTGAGGTATGGTTCTACCTACGCATATGATTTAAATATTTGTATATACTTAACTTAAAGTTCGATAATCCCAATATCGGTCTAAAATTGCAAACAGGGGTTGTGCAATCTTTCTTCAAAGGTGGGCATATCCTCGTCCATTTCGATTTATCAGGGAAAGAACAATAAATTTTAATTGTAAAGTTAAAGAAAAGCATTAGATGGGGAAGAACCGCAAATAAAAAACTAGCTACTTGACATAAATATGTGGTAAACTTGCTAGCGAATTGTATATTTTCAATCTGATAAAATAAGATACTGCCTTAATGTTCCGTATATCGTTAGTCCTTGTTGCAAGAAGTTGAGCGACAGCTAGCAAAAGCGTGAACTATGGATTCAGAGTATGAATAATGCGTATTTTCATTATCTATAGTATTAAAAATTTTTAAAAATTCTTTGACTTTAAAGTCTGCTAAGATTATTGTCGCATATACCCTAAACTATAAATGAATCATATTAGCCGATATCATTATTAAATTTATTCTTTAAGATGTTTATTTTCATTGAATTGTATATCGGAAAGTTGTGGTTTGACAAGTCTATACATGCAAATGCGAATATGTTTTTAATTATGTGTTGTTGTTATATGTGATATTATGTTATATTTGTACTTACTTGCCAAAATAAAATAGAAGAAGTAGATAGTCTGTTCAGTACTGAGCTAATTTTTTTGGTAGAATTTGGTGCACCTCCTAGTAAACTTATTATGATAGCATGACATATTTTTAAGCTTAAACATAATCGCGTGTTTGTAATATATAGTAGTTCAAGGCTATTTCTTGTTTAATTTTTGATCTCACGAAATTGGGTGTAAAATATAAAATTAAAACCTACGTGGGATTGTCGGATTAGAGTTCGTTAGTGATTATTAGTTTGTTTCATCGGGAAAAGGGACAGTTTTAAAATTGTTTATTATTAGAATTTACTCTACTTGATAAATATTTAAAAAAATATTCCAAAAAGACAGAGACAGCTCTGACTTGCTTAATAGTTTTATGAAATACTTTTTTATGTTTCGAATCACTTATTAATCAACTAATTCTATAAATTGAAATAAGTAAACCTTAAATTATTAATTAATCTTTTATTTATGGAATTTATGTTCGTGTTTAGTGCTAGCGACTTAAATAAAAACATGAAGAAGATATTCACCTGGGCACACAAATTGGTTTGGATCTACCAGTAAGTTTTGTTAATTTGCGAACATTTTCATGTCGAATGGGAAAGTAAATGCTCGTAACTGTTGTTGTTAATGTTGCTGTGAAACCAATTCACACTGAGTTGGAGGAACTTCTGATTAAATTTATGTATGATTTCAAAATAAAACAAATACTAAACATATATGCCTGTTTTTGTCTACAAGTACTACAAGGTGCAAGAGAAAATGTTAACTAGGTGTCAAGATTTTAGCTCTCTGGACTTTGCTGCGATTGGACAAATAATTATTGTTCGAATTTGAATCCTAATTCTCTATTTTAATAACAGTTCTGTAGAGAGTTTAATTGTTTGCTTATTTTATGGTTTACTTAACTATTAAACTGCAAGAGTCAATAATTGGTTTGTAAAAAATAAACCACTAAAAACTTCTGGAGTTGCTCTCACCTAATACTTGACATAAGAATTTTGTTTAGAGGCAGTGCAAGTTTTTTATATAAATCTTATTTTATCATTCCAAACTCAAGGGTCACAAAATGTACGTAAAAGCACGTTACATTGGTTGTAAATATATATGTTTCTCATAAATTAACGACTCTTAAGGTATTCGTCAAGAAAAAGAATAATCTGCATCTGTAATACTGATTGCAGGTATAATATTTAAATGCATATAAAGATTGTTTGCTAAGGGTTGTAGAAAATCACGCAATATCTTAGAAACCCGCCGTCATTTTGACAGATACCAAAAACTTCAGTCCAGCACTTTCAGTGAGATGTGCTTGGTTTTGCATGAAGAGATTTACATGTTCTGCATGGAAAGCAGATGAACGTCATGCTTCCATAAACTGTTATTGTGTTTGCTAATTTTAATGGCTATGGAATATGGATAAGTAAACATTCTATAAACTTACTTTTAAGTGTCCCTTCTTCTTTGGATCATATTGTACAAACTGCAATACTCTGTTTTCGAATATGGTATAAAAGAGACTAAAATGTTTTTTCAGGCTACGGAGTTAATTTATATAGCAATTACTTGACTGTCTTTAATTGTATATGATAGCAACATGAATTGGAAGCATATTACGCAGCATCCGTTACGTATTTAGCACTCACGCGAAGTCTTTACTTACACAATCATTATTGCCAAAAAAACCTCGTACAATAAAAACAGATCATTTCACTGTTATAAACTTCAACTGCAAATTAAAGAAATCTGTTGCTGTGGGGCGCATAAGAAAAGTCGACACTGATAGTGCGAAATTACGATGATCGACAATATCCAAGAGTGATTTAAGTGATTGATCAATCCATTCGTGTAGTTTATTGAGCCGTTACGCAGCTCCATATATTTCAGGATAAATCCAATTCAGTGCAGAAAATATTACAATACGCCTAGGTCGAGGCTATACAAACCTGATTAAATTTGGTAAAATACTTCAGACAGTTTAGTCCTAA
The DNA here is from genome assembly GCA_025024175.1 of Rhyzopertha dominica. NCBI lineage: Eukaryota > Metazoa > Arthropoda > Insecta > Coleoptera > Bostrichidae > Rhyzopertha > Rhyzopertha dominica. The sequence goes on along the minus strand of QCXZ01000138.1, from coordinate 451,720 downwards.
AAAGTATCTATAAGTTATCATTTAGTATGAAGCAATCATATTGTATATTACACCGATATCTCAAGTGCAGGGTTTTACTAAACGTACGAAAATTTTCGGTTCGGACAGGCTCGTATCCAGAACAACTTTTCAAAAAAAAAATTCATTGAATTTGTGGGAGAAGGGGTGCAATCACTTTAGGTTGGAGGAATGGGGGTCAGACGGTCCTCACCCAGAGAATTTTTTTTTGATAAAGATGCTTAAAAATATATTTTAAGGTTTGCTACCGTATTTTTTTGCAATATAAAAGGCTGTACAAAAGATACTTAAATCTTAAAATTGGTAGTCAGTACTAACGCGAGGCCTATTCTCTAAGAGATAGGGAGGGAGGTCAAGGGGTCCTTAAATGTTAAAATTGGTAGTAGGGAATAGTCCTGGGCCTGTGCAATAAGGATGCTCAAAAATGCAATGGCTTTTTTCAGTATAAAAAATTGTGAAACGATACTAAAATCTTAAAGTTGGTATGAGGGGTCAGAGAGTCCTCCCCCTTTTTATTAAATAAAGATTTTTGAAATTGCATTGAGATCTGTTACTATCTTTTTTTCAATGTAAAATACTGTTAATCAGATACTAAGAAAACCTTGGGTTTGTTCTTTAGTGGAATGGAGGGGTCAGAACGATCTTCCCGGAACAATGTTTAAAATAAGCATGTTTAAAAATGCATTTAAAGGCTTGTTAGCGTCTTTGTTCTTTTATGGTACTACAATCTTACAATTGTTAGGCCTATTCCCTAGTCTTCCCAGGAATATTTTTATAATGGCGTTCAGGAATGTATTTTGAACGAGCCGTTGGTGGTTTTTCTTAACAGTGAAAAATAAAAAAATAAATTTGGCAATCATACATAATGTTAGGCCTACCTATGCTATTGTAATATATTGTTAAAAGAAAAGGTACTTACGTACTTTCATGTTTTGTGACTTTTCAATCTGTATGTAGTCTGAAAAGTTACCTAATAATAATAAATTATTTAAAAAAATCACCCGGTTATTATTTAGTTTTTGTACTTTTTGAATGCAAAAATGGCAAGAAAAAGAACAAACAAAACCTAATTACAAGAAATGAATAAATGAAACCAGCTATGAAAATGAATCTGCATTTATTTACAAAATTTGTGGGCAGACAATTGTCAAAGTGATTTACAGTTGGATTAGGCTTAAAACTACATATATTATTATTATTAAATAAAATAAAAATACAAAAAGAGATTGTTCCTAAATTATTTAATTTTTATTTTTGATACAGAATTGTAGTTCCTTTTTGTGCTTTAGTCAACAATCGCTGGAAGATATTTGAGCTTTTAAATATTTTTTTCACTCTGTATTGATCTGTAGAACAATCAGTAAGAAACAATAACCAAAAATATTTAAAATGTTTTAAAATCGATGGCTGACAGACTTAAGAGAAATAAAAACTGTTATTATCATTTAAATAATAAAATCGTGGTCATAAGTCATACTAATTGTAACATTACTTTCTAAACGTCTAAGGTCACCCTAGAAGGATGATAAAAGAATGTCATGTTAACATTAGTGGTATATAAATAATTTTCGGGGCTTGGTATAAATTTTATAATTATAAGGGAAACATTTTGTATATTGTTTTTAGCATTTTTCAATTCTTCTTGGATAATTAAATAAACATTGATATTAAGATAACCCACATGCGGATAGCATTTTCGTGATAATTAACAAAGGCACAACCCACAATTTGTTTACCTTTTATTTTATTTAATGTACTAATCAGAAGGTGTCGTGTAACTGTTTTTAGTAATACAATAAACTAAATAACGGTTGCATGGTGAAGTACGTTTTTGGTTTAATTTCTACGGAGAGAATGTAGTTAAAATGCAGTTTGCTTTTCTTATCAGGTAAGTTATAACAAAAAAAAGATTTCTTAGTACGATATATTTAGGCCAGACGGGAACAGCTTTATTCATAAACTGTTCCTCACTTACACTTCTGGATAAATATGAATAGGTAATAAAAAAGATACCGATCCACCTACCTATATGCTATATCTCAATAAAGAAATGCCACTTTCGGTTTAATTTCTAAATGAGTTAATGCTTCCTTTTTGGTGAAATAATACAGGGTTAAGCAAATACTTATTATTCAATATTGCAATAATGTACCGTAATAATTATTCTGATACTTACCAACTAATGCCCCAGAATAATTAAAACAGATTTCCTTCTTCACTCAAAAATTCACGACATGACACAGTTAGGAAGAGTGGGCCACTTATCAGTTGCACTAATAGCTGTTTCGAACAAAATTACTCTGTTGACGTATAAAGCACTCGTACCTGTACAATGAACAAGCAAACGGATTTTCGTTAGATGTGCTGCTCTCGAATATATAATACCATATCATTCGTGAGTTATCTACTCATGATAATCTTTAGGGGGCAATCACACATTGTTTATTCAACTTTTCGTGTTACTTTGTCAGTTGGAAGTTTATTGATTAATTGGCACCTAATGAGTCCTTTTGATATTGTAAATGGCTGTATGGCCATAGACAAAGCTGGGCTCTATAGCAGTCAAATAAAATTCTGAGTAGGGAATATATTTCTTGATTTCATAGTTCATGTTGTAAGGTAAAATATTATTGAACTATTGTGTAATTTTAGTTGTTCTGTTTTTTTTATAAGATGAGAGATAATAAAACTAGTACAGATGGTTCCTTATCAGTTATCAGATCTTTCGTTCACTCACTGAAGTTTTTGTACTGTTCATATTGGACTTCGTTACTTATATGACAACTTGCCAAATGAAGCTATTTTATAAAATCATTTATATTGGGTAGGTCCATCTTATGGAGGAGGTGATTAAGTAAATGAATAAGAACACTCCCCATGAAATATTATGATTAAAAATTGTTGCTACATGTTTCGGAAGGTAAAAACTTCCATCTAAAGCAATCAAAGGTTAAAAAAAACTACAAGAACCTACCTACCTACCTTTAAACGAGCCTGTGAGTTTCGATTTTTTGATTTTTGACGAGTTTTCTTGTTTTTAATTAAGAAGGAGTAAAAATAAAGGTAGGACACACTCACCATTCAGAAAATGCCATTGTTGGTGAGAGGACCATTTGATATACTGCATTTTTTCGAAGTTATGGACTCGCAATTTCCAATATACTTTGGAACCAGTGTAATCGATCTACTTCCCATTAGTTAAAATTATAAAACATAGTTTTATATATATATATATATATATATATATATATATATATATATATATATATATATTAAAAAGTAATCCTGCTATATATTTACTTTTTAATAATCTCAAAATCAGTGCTATGTAGAAAAACAAACTGGAACTGTTAGACTTAAAAAGTCTCGTCTTGTCTCGCGAAGAAATTAAAAAGTCTCGTCTCGCAACTAAAAGTCTCGTCTTGTCTCAGGTCTCGTTCGAGACTCTCGCGAAAGTCTCGCAAACGTACCTCAAAATTTTCATGATGTTACCTATGTATGTGAAATGCATATAACATCAATTCCAACTTTTATTGCTATAATATTTAGCATAGATATATGTATATATACAGGGTGAGTTTTATCAATGACTAGTGCGCATCACTAGTGCAATAGGAACAAATTTGGGGCCTACAATCAATATACTTTGCTGCACTATATTTAATGCATGTTTTAAATATCGACACTGTTTAATTAGTAATACGTTAATTAATTTAATTCGTTGAAAATTTTGTGTAAATAAAAAGTTCCTTGAAGATGAAATATGAATTTTTTTCTACAAATCCATGTGAATACAAAACTGTGAACATTTACTGTACTTTATTGCTGGTCACCACCCACTAAGTTTCTGGATAATGATCGCAATTTTTTTAACAATCTTGCACTCCACATGTACCTGTAAGTGTAGTTTAAGAACTCCACACAAAACTATGCCGCACCTTATCTATAACAGCTGGTCTTATCTGAAAAGTGCCGCATGATATAGTTTTTTATGGAACATAATATAATTAAATTATGTATGTATTATGTAACACTCCAACTTTTGTGTAGTGTTTAATATGTCTACCACAAAATGTATGTGCTATCCTCAATTATTACCAGTCCAAACAAAGTAGTAGTAGTTGCAGAAAAAATACATGTATATCATCTCTTACCGTGAAAAAGATTCATTTTAAAATGCTGATTTACCAATGTACAGCTGCTTGTGTAAGTACTGACGTCTTAAGAGCGATTTCTGTTCAAAAACATTGTGATTTGGTTACGATTGGCTGACTGGAAGTGCAATATAACTGAAATTTGTGCATAACTTTAGAACAAACCGGGAAAGCTGGACGTAACTGGCTAAAATGATCGACAAATTAATTCGTTTAAATCTACAATCATTTTAATCCGCGATATTTGTGAGACTTATTTTTTACTGCCGCCACTGAGTCTTTCCTGCCTTCCTTGTTAATTTTATGGCTATGCATAAGTATTGTATTTATGAAAAACATATAAGTATGTATTTCAGCAATACATTCAGCAAGCAAATTTCTAAATTTGCGTTTTTTTAACAATTAAGACAGGAAAACATAAAAAACGTCAAAAATCAGATGTAGCGAAGGTTAACTTCTTTAACACAAATTTTAGAAATACAAAAAAGCACCAGTGAGAAGCATTATCAGTACGTATAAGTACATCGACGATATGCTTCTCATTAAAAATGTCAGTATACAAAGATCTTCTGAAATCCGATAAAATATATTACCGTTCGTTTAAACGACATGTACTTTTATTAAAATATTTAAGTGGTGAGTTAATTTTTTTGGAGCTGTGTATGTGTGTATTAAAGAATGTTCTAATAAGCCTCTACACACAGACCATTTTCTAAATAAAATGTTTTCATAAATCTGGGAGTGATCTATCAATCAAAAATGAAAAAAAAACATTAACTATACACATGAAACAATTTAAATCAGCATCGAAAACAAATGTGACGCATAAAGTGGTAAATCTTCTCATTTTTAACAGTTATCGAAACTTATTTCGTTATTTCATATCTTTTTTGATATCGTACTGAGTATTCTACATTTATGATACAATGTGTATGGTGTCTATTTCATTCAGAAACTGATTATTACCTAGATTAAAGCCGAAAATACCATTGTTTAAATATGAAATAGACACATACGACAAATTAATGACATCATCGACTACGCAACCGCAATTGGCCGTTTTATTACTCGGGAATTTTTCCGTTTTGAAAATAACGTTGATTTTTACTTAATTACATCAAATTAACTGTTTAAAGGAGGTGCGTGATATGCATTTAAGGCTATATTTACTAGCCCTTCGCACTATTTACAAAATATGAAAATATTTGTACTCTGACAATAACTAATGCTGCAATCAGATGACGCCATGTTGGTTTATTACTACGATATATTGGTAACTTATTGTATTGATTGATATTGTGGGAGCCAAAATATAGTTTATTAACTTTTATTGTTGTAATTTGAAAGTTTTCAAAACTTAGCTTCTAAACATTTATAAATTTTATAAACAATGTATCTCATGTCCTCATTTGTTTTTTCTCGATATTCGGTAAATAAAAGACGTATTAGTGAAAAAAACTGCCTAACTCATGCGAATATCGCTTGTATTCTTCTGCCTTAATATTTCAAAGTAGGAGTTGTTTTTGCTGACTTACTAGAATGCATTACTAATAAATTTAAAACTGCTTAACATGGAGTTTGCGCCCTTTAAATAACTTAATAACTACTACAGTGTAGAAACCAAGGTAGAAATTCTTCGTTGAATGTGATAACTCCTTGTCTCAATGCATTTCATATTTCGTCCAATTTAGTTAATTCAATGCTGTTGAATAAAAGGTATTTCGTCAATTTTTAAATTATTTAGTACTTACTCATTAAATAAGCAAAATATGAAATAAAATGTCAAAAGTACAAATTTAAGCACGGTACTGTTCGTTCAAAACGTTTGCAACCATTTTTTGATAAAATAGAAAATACAGCGGTTATTAGAAAAACAACAAATATATCGCTTAATTCAGGATAGATATTTTTTTATTTAGTATGCATTGTTATTTTCCATTACTGCTTATAATGCTAATTAAATAAAACTTTATGTTATATTTAGGAGATGAAGACATTAATCTATAATAATTTTCTATCGTGTTATTAAAAAAGGAACTGGTTACAAGTTTATTTTACACTAGCATTATAAAGTATTGATTATTTATAATAACATCACAAAATCATATTGCATTGTTTACATCTAACGATAAAAAATATTTCAAAAACATATTACACTTTTGTCGTCTCCTTCTCACACTCTATCCTCTTGTCTGAATGGACAGATGCCGTGGGTGCAGAACTAGGTCGTTTCGTTTGTTTAATCGCCAAATTTTTAATGCCTTCTTCGCTATGTGGTATTCCGTAGAAAATGTATATAGCGAAGCCTATAGATCGTTGCTTGTAAACAAAAAATTAGCACAAGACATAACTTACTTACCAATTATCAGCCAAATGCTGAATCTAATCCACGTATGGAAGTCCAGTTCCAGCATAAGGTAAAGATTGATGACTACACTCAGACATGGAATAAGAGGAACTAAAGGAACCTAAAATAACCAATTAAAATTTTACGTTTCGAATATGTGTAAAAATATAATTACTAAACCGCTTAATCAAATATTGTCAACTTCAAAATTAATACTTAGATATTACTACAAATAAGATAGCATTCGTGTGGTACAAATAGTATGCGAGCCAGAACGCTCAATGTTGCGTCATCGTGAATCTAAAACTGAATCCAGGTACCTTAATTGAAAAAAACTAATTTTATGCCAAAAGTTATGACAAAGATTCAGAAATTCACGATTTTATTCTACAATATCAAAGCATCCAGTGACGTTGACAAAGCTATAGGCAGCACATTTTTGACAAAATGTACTCTTTGAAAGAGCAAGGTTAAATTAATTAAAAAAATAAGGATTTCGGCTCAAGATTATGACTGGGTGATACCATTAGACAGGTATCAACATTCGATACCGGTGTGGTATCATAATCAATGGTTAAATTATTGAATACTGGAATAATAAAATAAAAGAAACAGGATCTTATACTTTAAGCTATTCAGATATTTCGATACTTTCAATACCTTTGATGCTGCCAATATTCTGGACGGTGCAATTATTTTAATAAGTACTTTTTCAACTTTGTATAGTTTCAGTGAGGCCATGAGGCTTCTTATGTTTGCATATAATTTTTATACTTATTTCTATACAGTTTTCAATATAAATTTCCTGCAAGTGTCGTTCTTTGATTGCACTGCGATCCACAAACCGGAGTCCATTATACTACAACTTTGATATTTTCAATACTTTTAAATACTTTCAATACTTCGATCCCTTTGAGTACTTTCGATACTTGAATACCACGACAAGATGATATCGATACTCGATATCGACTAAGGTATCGATACTTTAAGTAAGTATCGATAATTTGTTCAGCCCTACTCAAGACTCATCTTAATGGACATCGTTGCATCAAAAAAATTTGTTTCGTCGATGTGACATAATGCAAGTATTGTTAAATGCACGTTTTTTAATCTAACGGAAATAGAAAGGAATTATATACCGTCAAATTGAGACTGCCATGATTTAGGACATCCTACATCCTTAGCAGTGAAGATATTATATTGCTTACCACATCGTATACGAGAATGACGACGATGAAATTGACAAAGAAAATAAAGCTGAAGATGATCAAGATATTTTTAGTTTGGATAACCAATAGTAATAAAAGTAATCCATTACATTTTCGAACTAAATGTATTCGTTTTTTAAAATCCTAACACAGCCCATAAAATAACGTATATTTTTTTATTTGTAACCCTGTAACTACTAGTAAGCACATACATATTTTCTCAAAGTGCTCGTTATCGCCTATTCATGCCGTGTAACTTAAATTAATTTTTCAATAACTAATTAAGTTAACTGCGAATTTAGGATTTGGTTGGTCAACCTGGCGATTTGACACTTCTTCGTATATCAGCTATTACTCTTAAATTTTTTCATTAGAAACCTCGATAACGCAAGTTGTTACATTTTTTCGGGGGTGCAACTAAAAAAAAATTATGTTGAAAAATATCTTTGCTCTCACCGAGATTCGAACCAAGGTTTTCTGGTTTATGCCCAGACGCGCTATCGCCATAAGAGACCGTATTTATTTTTCATACTAAATTTGTCAGTTGTGCACACGAAAACATCTGTGTATCATTATATACTGACAACGACATCTTTACAATTAATGCGCTCTTTAGGTTTATTTGTAATTTATCAAATTGTCCGAATTGTTTCAGGAGTCATGGTTGTGAAAACGAAAATATCTTTGTACCTTTCTAAATGCAATAATCAATGAATACTGTACCTTAAAAGCTATGTCCAAATCAGCAGTTGGTTGTCTGGAAATAACAACCAATACGACAATCATTACAATGATTAATATAATCAACAAAGTTATATGGAACGGATTTTCGCCAATTATGAGCTCCCCTCCATGAATTATGTAAATACAGAGGCACGCACTTAGAATACCTAGAACAATTAAAACGGAATGTGAAAAGGTTATTTTAGACCATCGTCAATTGTCTCCAAGATAATACTCGAACTTAATACAATATTGAAAATAACAATTTTTATTTGCTTCACTTGTATCGTTGGAGGCTTGTGCCGTCTTCTTTGTTTATTGGTTCTTCTTGGCTTCAGACTTGCAACTTGGAAGTTAAGAAAATCTTAAGTACTTACAGTAAATAGAAGTGAAATTGTTTAACGGATTTTACGGGTATTGTTTAAGAGAAATAAAATAAAATACAAAAGTACTTTACCAAAGTTTTGACTACATTTCAATATCTCACAGCAACTTAATTAGTCTAACAGCATCGTTATCAACATCACCATATTTTACTTACTGAAAATGAATATGCTCCATTTGGTAATGTTGTAGGTGCTAGAATCTGGGTATTTATTGTTATTCATATTAAATAGGTTCCTGAACAAATCCACTAATGTTATTTCTATTTCTTCATCTTCCTTCTTTAGTTCAAAGCTGGTATAGTCAAACTCTTTACTACTTACTTCGTATCTAAAATCTTCAATCATTGTAAAATACGGTAATAAAATCACATTCGTTTTAATGTGAGAGTGTACACATCCTTACCGTAAAATTAATACACAGAGAGCTACAACAGTGTAAGCTAAAAGAGTCCCAATGGACATCATATCTATCAACTGCTGGACGTCAAAAATTGTGGCCATTACACCTACAAAAAAGAAAAAGGAATTTAGTGAAAGTTAACTTTTGTTAAATAATTTGTACCTGCCAAAAGTCCAGAAAGTATAGTCGCTATGAAAGGTGTTTTCGTCCTTGGGCTTATTTTGGACAAAAATTTGAAAATAAGTCCATCACTGGACATTGCATATATTATCCTGGGCAGCGGAAACATACAGCCTAGCAAACTGGTGCAGAGAGCAAATATTGCACCTATGTTTACTATCCACTTGATTGCTGGCCATCCTATTTGTTCGAATACGTAAGGAAACGGAGCATTTGGGTCCTAAAATTATATAAAGTATTATGGTAACGCTTCTCTTGTACAAAGGGTAGTCTACTTTTGATTCTAGAAGTCGATAGAAAAACTTATCTAAAGCTAAAAATTTCAATACAGCGCATAAGCAGCTCACTAATGGAGTTTCTTTTAATTAAATTTGAATGCTGATAAGGAAATATATCAAAGATATATTGAGGGCAAAACATATTCCAACGTTCAGGGACTGAATGTAGATCTAATCTTAATAAAGTCGCTCGAGTAATACCAACAATTAATATGCGTTACTAAAAAAAATTCCACCAAAAAATTAACACAAATAGAAAAATTTTAATCGCTTTTTTTTTCTTCTTATCGACCCAAATGCGAGTAACGTAAAAATTTGTTCGGTGGAAATTTTATATCTTAAGTCTCCCCACAAAAGTAGTCGGGTGAAGTTAGGTCCGGTGATCTTGCAGGGCAAATCTTGCTGTATTACAATCTTGACCGCCTTTCCAAACTGATATTTTCGAAATAACTGTTCCCATGCAAATTATATGATATCTTTTTTTTCGAATAAGCATATTTCTTGTAGAAAGTTGGATTATACAAATTTGATCCAAACATATCATTTAAAACACAAACAGGTATATCTAACTACAGTTATTATGGGAAACCCCAGAATCATTATCTAAATAATAGATAGTTGTATGCCATCTAAAAATGGAAAAAGTAATTTCCACATCGTGTTCATGTTCTAAATCATTATAGTGTAATATCTATTTTTAACAAAACATTATTTTATATTGAATAAAACAGAAATTGAAGAGTGTGGAAAAGACATACAATTTTGACCTTAATATACTTTTTCTATTAGCTCATAAAGCTCTGCTACGAGAATAGACTACACTGTTTTTACCTTTTAATTATTTATTTTAATTTCTAATGAACAGTACTATGAAACTACTACCTCCCAAACAAAAATTACTTTACCTGATCATAATATGGCCATATCATAGTAAGTACCGTCGAAATGCCGAAGTACGACAACAGTACAACAAATAGCGAGATAACTATGGCCAGAGGAATGTTCCTCTGCGGGTTCTTAGCTTCCTCCCCAGTGGTTGCAACAGTGTCGAAACCGACGAATCCGTAAAAGCATTTTGCTGCTCCTGCCATTACTCCTGATACGCCAAACGGTAGGAAGCCACCGTTACCAGCATTTTGAACTGATGATGGTATTGATTCCTTCGGAATGAACCAGTTTTGGACGTCAGCTTTTGCAAAAGGTACATATATTATATCAGTAGGTAATAGAAGTACTTCCATCGAATAAGTGTAATAATTGCATCGAATACTTGTATCGAATGCACGTATCGAATACTTGTATCGAACACTTGCATTCAATATATGTATCCAGTACTGGTATCGAATACTTCGCATAAGAATACGTTTTGACAACACGCTTGTTGTATCTTAAAGAATACTGAATCCGTGAATTAGATTTTGTGTTAATTTACAATATCTTGGTCGTCTATTCATTTTCGTATGCTTGAGTTGTTCGTGAATTATATAATTACTCTGTAGCCATTCCTAAAAATTAAAGGCATTTAAGTGCCTAAAAAATATCAGCAATTTATTCATATTATAATATTTCTGAAGCCAGAGGAAAAAACATTTTAACTAAAGTTCATAATTAAAGGAATCACAAGTCAATAAATAATTTATTTTTAATACACAGGCGATTAATAGCGATGAATAAATAGATATTGGATTCAGTACACCATAAGAAACCTAGCATACTATTATTTTCTAGATTACTAAAAATGAATCAAAGTTGTAATACCTAATTACCTTTTATTGAACCTGCCACAATTACAATTATGATTGTGGTCATGTTGAGGGATGTGAAGATGTTGTTCAGACTTGTAGATTCTTTCACACCAATAGAAAGTAATACTGCAGAAAAACATTATATTATATAATAAAGTATTGTTTTAGAAGAAAATGTTAGCTTTTTGGTTCTACTATAAAAAACCAGTTATTTTTAGCTATAGACAACTCGAATTTTATATATATAGACAGAATTAATAAATCTCTTTAGCAAATTTACTTTTGATATATTGGGTTCAAACATTTAACAGCAAGGCGTTTATTACATTCAATTTACATTGATTTGTGTCTCCTAGTTAATAATGGTGCGTACGTCCAACTAAAAGTCATCGAATAGTTATTTGAGACGGTCAGTGCAGTTAAATTAATAAGACCTTGGTGTAATCTATTAAGGTTATTTACCGGCAATAAAGCTGTACACCTACAGGGTTAGTCAAAATTATGATGGAATAAGCAAACTTTCCAGCAAAATGTTTTTTGCAAATTATTTTTCATACTTTTTGGTGTTGTATGGCAACGCATTTTGATGGCAGCGTATTTGTTTAATGACAACCAAGCTAGTTTTTGCGGATTTGAATTTCATTTAATCCTCGAATGACCTGATGTTTTTTATATGGTTTAATAAAGTTAAATAAAAATAAAGAAACTGAACATGTAAAAGGTACCCCAAGGTATCAATCAACCCTGCAACCTATTTCTTTGCACTATAATATTGGTCAATTATTACAAAATAACAAATACAAACTCTACAAAATATACCTTCTCCATGAGGTAACTATAAATAAAGATGATCCTGACAGAAGAGTGCAGTTTTATACGCTGATGATGAACATGACCATTTTATTTTTACAAGCCATAGGTCAGGTCAGGTTAGAACCGGCCAAATATCTAATTGTGAGAACATAAAGAATTACAAAAATTCGAAAAAATGTTTTTAAACTTTTTCCCCGTGACTGTCTAGTTTTTAAAAATCAAGTGAATGACTAGATGTCTTATTAGTTTTTTTTTAATCGCACCAACACATCGCAAAACTTGTTAAATTCTTTCACACAGAATTCGTTTGGTAAATTTTCTCTGATGGTTTTAGATTCTGATAAAATTTATTTTTTTAACTTGCTCAGTTTCAATTACGAGCTGTTGAAAACCAAACAAAAAAACGTTTAACCAGTATTGCAACATCAAAATTATTTACAGAACACTGAAATTTGCATAGCACAACTCACAAACTTGCTTTTCTTAATCTTTGGGAAGCTGAGACATAACTTAATGTTGTTTCTCCTTCGTCGGGCTTTGCTCGTTCTATAATCACTAATAAATGCATATCATTTTAGTTGGCGAAGCCCAAAACTTTTTTTGTGTTAAACCAAAGTTTTGAGAGATTCGATTTATTATGTTCTGTCGGTATATACTATATACTCAGGTACCAATAATATTTTATGTAAAGAATTCGCCAAAGTAGCTTACTCCTTATTTTCCTTGCGCCTAGCGTTAATAATCAATTATTTTCCCTATAAGTACTGTAATAATGGCAAATTACTAGAAGTCGAAGGAGAATTTCCACTTTTATTTATAGGCAATACGAGTAGAGGTAAATGTTGTAATAAAACTAGAAATTACCGGTAATACATAGCTTGCATACTTCCCTTCGGGCATTTATAGAAACGAACTTGAACTGGCGAATTAAGTGGAATTCCCATTTTTTTCTCATTAATTAATGGACCTTTATTCAGCTCCGAAATTATGTAATTAGATATTTTTTCGTTACCTGTCAAAAGCAAGACAAGAAGAAAGGATAAAAAGTCAGGATACGACGACAAGAAGCTAACGTCAATAGGAAGCGTCTCAGTCAAGGTCCGCCTCATTGTGTAGTTGGTCAAGAAGTCGATGTAGTTGCTCAGGCCTCTGGCTACGCTTGCCGTACCTGCCAAATGGAATTGCATTACATGCAATGTGATATTTACACAAGAGAAGGTCGGTCGCCTTTCAATCAACTGCATACCTATGATATACTCCAAAATTAAATTCCATCCTATAACGTAGCCGACGAATTCACCTACGCTTACGTAGCTGTAGACGTACGCTGAGCCGGCTTTTGGGACCCTTGAAGCGAATTCCGCATAACAGAGACCTGGAATTATAAGAACTGTACATATCGGCTACAGAATAGAACTACAGGATATGTTTCCAGGTAATAATTTAAACATAAACATGATACTAGTAGCATACACACAGAGATACTGTATATAGTGCGTCAATGACAATCGCTCATCGAGAACCACATCCAGATCTTTCATTTGATGCATAACATTAGCATCAAGTGTATAATCATAAGTAATGTCTGAAGCAATTCTAGAGAATGCCACGTTCATATAAATAGTAAATAAAACAGGGCGCAAGTTAGACCCCTGCGTTACACGACTGGATGGGCGAGCGATGACCGTTATATTGAACATATTGATAACGGTCGGATAAAAGACAACTGAATAGTTTCAGCAATCCATCACATAATCCCAATTACTCAGTTTTGTAACAAGAAGCGACTGATTTACAACATCAAATGCCTTTGACAGAACCGTAGATATAGATGACATCAACTTGTCACTTTCCAAAGCACTCGATACAAACTGTACAAGTGAGCACAGATTCGTAGCATTTGATAAACAATGCTTCACAAGAAACGCTGGAATACAGCCCGGTCCTGCAGGGAAATTGGCTTTCAGTTTTTTCACAGATGCGTAAATATCACTTTCACTTATCAAAAAATTGTGCAAGAGTACTGGTGTATCATAAATATCTTCACAGTGAGTTGTAACATGATCAGAATCAATCTATTTCTAATAATTCCCGCTATTGGAAAAACATATTTCCGGGAATGTTTGTATTGTTTCTTTTCAAGTTCATATAATTCCACAGATTTTTAGGCGCACTACGGATATTGGATCCGGCCCACTWGTAAAAGTTTGAATATTGTTTTAAAACTTCACGACAAGTTATTTTTCAAAAGGAGACGCGGTTTCCTAATTAAACTTTATAAGTAAAATTTATAGAGCTGCACATACTTAGTTAATGTAATTTAAAAAATAGTAAGATTTACCTGGCCTTCTCTGAAAATAGTAAAACATTGCCAACAGCTTGTTATTCGTGCTTACAAAAGATGTTAGTTATTACATACGAACAATTGAAACTCAACATTTTACGCAGAAACAGATTCAATTAATTCACTTATTTGTGGCAAGGAGAATCCATGGTTTATTTAATACTTAGCGTACTAATTTAAGATTGTTGTTGCAACCTTCAGAAATCGCCGTTTTCTAAATTTGCAAGTGCACTTTTAACAGTCTCAGAAATCAATACTTACTTCTGAATTCTTCATTTTGTCTTTTGGTAAAAAACAGCAACTTTTATACGAGCGTGAATGCTTTCAGCGTCCATCATATCAGACAACATGTTTTCTGAAAGATTGCTAACTTGTTACGGAACAGACAATAACAGTTATCTGAACAATAGCTCGTTTAAGTTAAATGATGAAGAAAACGTACCGGTGACATCATGGCATTAAAGATTGTACTACCGCAAACTTTTTATTCGTGCGTAGGGTAAATATATGATTACTTTAGCGCTAGAAATACACCGATGCCCGTTTGACAAACAAAATAAACTTTCCAACGCTGTTCTTAAACGCAGAATATTGTTAATTTCTACATGAGCAAAACGAAACAAATAACACTAACCTATTTTAGAGATTAACCAACCGATATTTATAATATGAATATGAGCAGAGATATTTAATCATTATTTATTTAAAGCAGTCATCAATTCAACGTCTGTGTTCTAGCAAACAAAAATTCAGATCTATATGCCAAGGAAATCCACTACTCCTTTGCAGGTGAGGAAAATCTTACATTGACAGACAGGTCGCTATAAGTACAGAGTACTTATAGTATAGTATTTACAAGTGCACTGAGAGTCTTTGCACAACATCGGAAATTATATTAGGGAGACCTTTCTTAGCGAGCGGCTTACAGTTTTCGCAAAATACTAATACCTGAAAACGCATTTCTAACGGCACTGATTTTCCGAGGATCTAAAACAGTGTCATGTACATTTTACAAGCTTGTATTAGGGTGCCGAACCCTTTTATTGCCTGATCACTCAATGTCATTTGAATAGTCTTTAGCTGACCTATTTTAAACATTCTAGTATCATTCTGGGGTGCAAGGATAATACCGTTGTAATGTATTCCTTTGCACTATTACCTATGTATTTCGGGGTCTGTTTTATGTTTATTTTCAAGACCTTTTCTAGCAGGGCTGAAGGCGGTTTATACCTGGGACCGTTTTATGTAATATTCACAAGTTTTTTACTGTTTATTTTTGATACAAATAACATACAAATTACATCCGAACCTTATGGGAACCCAACCCCAACTCGAATTATGTCCACCCTGTAGATATTTAAAAAAATACGAAGGTACTGATAAATTGTACATTAATCTTTCGGAAAGCCAAACATTATTTTTTAGTGTTTGGTGAAAGTTACTGAACTTTAAAGTAATCCAAACAGATGTCAAAATATTTCTGGAACACGTTGTCTTTAAAACAGGCAAGCTACCAGCTACGTTGCAACAGTTTAAGAATAGCACGGTTTGAATTAGTTATGACAACTTTAAAAATCTCCCAATTTTCATTTTTCCGGATACTCAAACTGAAGCTGTATTAATTCACCCACATTTGAGCCGAAGTCATCACTTTTGGTTTACTTTAACGATTTCTCTCACCTGCTACTGCAGAAGCGACGGCTGCCACAAGGAACGACAAACATGTTGCAGGACCTGCCTCTGACTTGGCCACTGATCCTGCTAAGACGTAGACGCCGAGACCGAGGGTGCTACCCACCCCTAAAGCTGTGAGATCCAGCAGCGTTAGCACTCGTGCCAACTTGCCCTCCTCTAGCGGACCGGTGGTCTTTTTTCTGGTTAATGCTGCATAAAAGTTCTTGCAGGCCATCTGTAAAGAACCGGATATTGCAAAAAAGAAACACGGTGTGAGTTTTGACTGGCTAAAATATTTAGAGTGACTTGACCTTCAGAAAGCCCACAATAATTAGCAACATATCGCAAGAAAAGCCATGCAAATTCTAGGCTCAGTACTGATACTGACGTTCCAAACTGGTAGGTCACCTTTACCGGACATTGTTAACATTTTATATTTTTTAATAAGTCGTTCATACGCCGTTGTATTGGTATGCAAATATTCCTCAAGGGTTCCATTTGTTGAAAATATTGGCCTTTTAAAGAGTTTTTTGATTTTTGGAACAAAAAATTATTAGCCAGCTGCCTTTAAACGGGAGTCTTCTGGATCAAGAAATAAATTTTTTACGAGCCTATCAGAAAGTAAGCATTTCAATTTCAAGCCAATGCCAGGGAGAAAAAAAATGACCATTACCTCCCTAAAGAGATACAAATTTTAGCTGCATCATCTATCAAAACTACGATGAAGATAAATATAAACCATTAGGCCCAGTTTCATTAGTATTGGCAGAAGATGAGCTTTCTTTACCGATAATGTGATTGATCATCAACTTCCGTGTCGTTTTGAAGTAAAAATATCTCCACCTTCTTCCACTAGTAACGAAGCAGAAGGACACCGGAAGCAATGTCCTGTATACATTTCTGGGTTTGATAATCTCAGGTACTTAGCTATTTTGTATGGTATTTGCCTCAAAGTAATGTTTCCCACATGGCTTAATATTGCAAAATAAAAAATGCTGCGTGGGAGTTATATTCGAATCACTGAAGATCTTACAAAAACCAGGAACTGAGACAATCTAGGGCCTTTATCACTGGACCTACGCCTGCTCAGGAACGCAAATTTTTAAGCCAGAGTCGTTCTCAATTGCGATTAATGGTGGGTGTCCTTAAAGGACACTGCCGGTTCAATAAACATGTATATAATATGGGTATAGTGGAGAGTAGCACCTGCAGGTTCTGCTCAGAAGAGGAGGAATTATTCACCTCCCTTACCAACTGCGGACCGCTGAGAGGCAAAACGTTTGAAGAATTTGGGTCTGAATTTATTGAGGGTGAAGATCTTTACAGGTTACCTTGGAAGAAGTATTGCTCTTCTTTGAGAAGGCAGGACTCTTATAAGCTAACATGATACTTGATTTATTTAATAAAAAATAATTATTGTTGCTTTTAAAGTACTTTTCTTGCTGGGTCATAGGAAAAATCATATGAATTACTTACAGTGGAGAAAAGTGTCCTCCCTTGGTGGTAACTAAACTCCCACCGCGTAATAAAAATAACTATAAAATCATGGTGGTGATCGACGAACTAGTAACCGTATTACTATATCGCTATTTTGGTATTATATCGTTCTGGTTTTACAACTTGTTATTTCATGTCAAATATATGTAGTACATACACAAGAAGGGGTAGTTTCGAAAACCTAATCAGTTCTAATCGAATCTTCGAGCGAATCAGTGCCTATTTTACAAGATGTGGCGACCATGGCAAAGAAACTCTATTGATCAAGTGAATCCCAATAAAAATCCGGAAATGTGATAGAAAATAAAGCTAGAATACAAAGAATGCAGTATAAGTGTAATTTGGGGGGGTCTTCTTGTTAACAACAAGCGAACAACCAATACGTTCGCCAGAAGTGGTATTTACAGGCTAAAATGCAGGCAATATGACTTTGTATACATAGGATTAAAAAGCACGGTGCAAATATGAACTCAAATAAAGGCATGACAGGTTTTGCTGACCATTGCATCAAAAATTACCATTGCTTAGATCAAAATATCAAAATTTAACGTCGCGAAAGAAAAGTTAAAAAACTAAACATTTTGCAACATTTGAAAATTAAAAAACACATCGGAAAAGAATCATTTAGAAAACACGCAAGAAGAAATCATTACGTCCAATACGACTTTGATATTACCAGAATTATAAAGTCGACCTTTAACTAATTTTTACAGCCTTTGTAATCATGGGCGTACCCAGCTTTTGGTCTAGAGGGGGGCAAAGTAGGAACGTCCTGTAGAGTATAATTCATCATAAATAAAAATAATAAATATTTATAAGATATAGGTACTTAAGTAATTAATGAGTATTTATGCCATGATCATACAAAAGCCCCTTTATTACTAATTCCGCTATTGATGAACTCAGTTAGGTGAGGTGCATTCCGTTACATCGCTCTCGCGTTTAACAAAAAATGAGTCGATACATTTTATTTGGGAGAATAAAGATCCGTGATCCACATAATGTATAACGATATCAAAGACTAATGCAAGCTTTAGCAATTTAGGCTGGGAGTTCATATGTATAGGTGCCAAAGATACAATTGTTGTAATTTTTACTCCCCAGGGAAAGAGACTCGATGGGATAATTAACATGACAAATGCCTCAGCATTATGCGTCAAGCCAACCGTCTTAGATCGCCAGTGCATTTCTCTCAAAAATTAACCGACTACTTAATATTTTAACCAAATGAAATATATTTAATTGCATTTTTAACAACACACCAGGTTTTAGTTCATGCTGATAATGCTTTTACTGGATTCCTAATATTAAATAAATTGACTTTCATAAACGTGAGTTCGGATGGATTTGTGTGAATTTAGAAATTTGGTACAAAAGTTAGAGTTATCACCGAATATATGACAGATTCTGGTGTGATTCCATATAACAGTAGTTAGTTGAACAACCTTTATAAGAAAAGGTATGAGAGCTGAACTAAGCAGAAATCGTGTTATGACTCATCCTGACCTTTAAATCCTTTAAAGCTATATCCGCCCTAAGACAACGATTCGTAAGAACAAGAATGTTGCAATTACAGTTTCAAAACGCATATGGCATCGATTAAGCTTGGAAACCATTTGACAACGATTTATTAGAGAAGGTCATTTGCAATGGTCAAATATGAGTTCTAGATGAAAATTATGAAATATACTTGCCTATAAATTTTACTGTATTTACAATTTTGTAAATAAGACAATTTTTAGGTGTACACACATAATTAACCAGCTAAATGTATGGGAAATTGAAAGGTCCCAGAGTTGGCAACCCAGGTCCAGGGAGGGGCAGCTGCCCCCCTTGCCCCCCCCCCTTCGATACGCCCATGCTTGTAATAATAAGTCAGCTTTTTCCAAGCTAACTAATTTTTTTTCAAACATTCAATTAATTCCCATACTTTTCATAATCTGCCAAACAGAACCTACCCAGTCTTAGAAAGTAGGCTAAATATTTCATGATACGCATGATGATGTGACAAGTGTAACCATTTTAGATTGCAGTACGTGTTTATTGAATTGGTCAAGGGTACCTGCTTGAAAGTCGTTAAAAATATAAAGATAAAAGTAGCAATGGCAGATAAATATTTGCAGAGTACTTTTAAATCAGTCTACCTACTTGACAAGTTTCTTTTTGGAGTTTATTATATATTTGAGAAAAAAAGAGTACTAAAATAAAAACAGTAACTTTAATTTTTTGTCGTTAATGTTGTTATTGTTTCATTTAGCTCCATGGGCCAAACGCATGGGTCATCTTGAAAATGTATTGTTTTTTCTTGTAATATTTTTTAAACTGCAGAAAAATGTATCTGTCTATTGTCTATGCAGTTGAGTGAATGTATTTAAAAGCGGTAGTAATAAATCTATCAAATACACCATCTGCGTTATTACTTATTAGTTTTTACAATTAACAAGAGTTCATTACAATTACTGAACAACTTTGTTTTAAAAGTCGTTCGCTCGAATGGATGAATTCAGTGGAACCTATCAACATGTGTGCACAGTACTGTACAGAAATATAGGTAGCCCATATAATGATTCCAAATACACTGTTAAAGTGTTTATAAACATGAACATTTTTATGATTCATACGAAACAATACATATTATGAAAATAAGTAGCAGTATAAAAAACTGCACGGTCTAGTTCATACTGACTTAATTTATAGTTTACCATGTTTTGAATTCAATCAAATGGTACCACAAACTAAAAATATTGTAATGATAATGAAACAACTGACGGAAGTTATATTTTTCATCTGTAAGAGAGATAAAACGGTTCGTTAAAATAAGGATAAGTAAATTACGCATCGTAGGTTCAATTTTTTTGTCATTTGTTGCTTTTCTTGTAGTTAAAAAATTACGAGAACCACGAAGCTTATTCAGATTAAAATTGCACACTGTGATTAGTTCAATTTTCTAATGACGCCAATGCATTTTTGTGGAAACCGAGTTGGTATCGACCACCAAATGTGACGTAATAGTTAATTACTTGTTATTATTTACGGCAGCTTCTGTATCAACCTTCAACATTTTTTGAATGAGTTGAGTTGGATTATTTTAGTATGCCATCCAGATTGTTAGAAAATCGTCTATATGCATGTTAAGTGTCAAAATTACGTACCCTGTCTAATTTAGAAATTTTATCATAGAAAACGAAAGCGTTTCAGATTTATATGAAAAAAAAATACAATAATTTATAAACTATATATTTGGTATAGCTAAATATATTTGAAAAACTTATTCAAAATTTTATTTGGATACGTTCTACAGAAGGCTTGCAAACAATTCATTTTTTATCAAACAAGTGTTTGTGCCGTTTTATTATTTAGTTCTTTAGCAAACTGAAATTTTTCAGGAAGTTCTTACCTATTCTTCAGTCTCAATAAAATATTATTGGTACCTCTGTAATAATAATTATACTAAAACATACCGTATAGTGTTTTTTATGTGGTGCAGATGAATAAATTACAAGAATTAAGCAGAACAATAATTAACAGATTTACCTATCATTTTATTCATATCAGAAGCGATCGATTACATTCTAGGGTAGACGTTTGAATTGCTTTTGGTCATTAAAAAATTGTATTGGAATTTGGCCACAAACAAATGTTATCGATTATTAATATTATTTCGGGATAATCCGAATTTTACTGTAGCAGAAACAAATTTTCCAGCTTTTAAAAGAGCCACTGGTTATAAGCTACGAATACAGAAATAATTTATTAAAGACACAATAGTATAAGGCATAACCATTGTCTGGGTATTCATACAACAGTAATAACCATAAAAAACTATATAGATAAAGACCAAATGTTAAAATGTTCATTTCAAATAAAGTTTCTCGTGATTATTAATTCCTTCTTATTGTAATAGTGTGTATATATATTAAATGAAAGGTGAATTGCAACTGTTTAATTTTTCGTACGCATATAAATTCGCAACACTAAATTTCGATTTACTCTTTAAACGTGTGTCAAGTGAAAGTGTCAAAACGCAATACTATTATAAAGCGTACGGTTAGACTAAAAAAATTGCCATTCTCCTTTTTTGCAATAGATCCTTTGCGAATACCGCTGCGTTACTGACTATACCGTAAATGATTTGAATATAATTTCTAATTATTTACAGCTCTTGATTACGGGCAAACAAAAACTAGCAAAGTAACAGTACAAGCAACTTTTAAACCTTGAAAATGACATTGTGATGGAATCAGTCGTTTAAAAAATATTTTAGGATTACCGAACACCGACAAAAGTTGTCGTGAAAGATAAACTACTTTTACTAAATTAATGGGGATTGCGAAATTAAGTATGTATTCAGGACATCCGAATTTGTGCCATTCTTGTGACATTTACATTGCTACATGGTTTTGCCTGTCACTCCCAAAATTGTTCACAAGTACAAAACGTCCAATACAATTTTTTTCCACTAGATTTCAACGTAAAACAATGGCCACAATTAATACAACGATTCCTTCTTAAGAATACTTCATCTACCAAAAGCATGCATTCTTTTTCCCACAAAAAGTGTCCTTTCCTACCTTTTTTATTTTTGCTCAAAGGACGTTGTTAATTCCCACGAAACAGTTGTGAACATTTGTGAACAATTCTAGAACACTCCACTAATAAACAAAAATCGCACTGTTATACTTGATTGAATCCAAACGTTTGTGCTATACTGAATCAATGTTTTGAATACTGCCGCTCGTACACCTGTAGTGGCCAGCACGTGACTTGCCAGGTGAAATTCACTATCATTTCAGCAGAACTGTAAATAAACTTACTCACGTTCACAAAGACTATTCTAGAAATAATGATTTTGGAGTTATAGCTTTAATATAAAGGACTATTAATTTTAGTAGGCTTCTTTCTCTGTATTGCATATTTGATATTGTACGTTTAAAAATTGCGCCGTATCCTCACCACAGTTGCCAGACGTTTAAGCAAACTTATAGCGACAACTGCAATCTGTAGCGATATTTTTCGTCTGGCAAATGATGATTTTATTTTATTAGGTGCTCATTTATTTTATTATCTAAATTCCTCGTCATGTATGTTTCATCTTAGCATCTTCAGCTTTGTTTTTCATTATTTATAAATTTTTAGTGTGTCATTAAACAACAAAAATGCGATTAGTGGCAAGAAGTGTTAGTGTGAGCTTCTATTAATCTTATTTATTATAATATTATTAATGTAATATGTAATAAAATAAATAAATAAAATAAAATTGTCTTCAAGCTGTTGTTTGTTATACTGTTCCTTTTCCGAATATAGGGATTCCAGATTTGAAAATATTTCAGCGAATCAAAAGAAGTTTAAGAAATTATTGATCATTTAAGAAAACTAAAACATACAACAGGTTCTCCGAAGGTACGGAATTAGATGTTTTTGTAACAGCAGGTACAAGAAAATTAATGAACAATTGCATGTAATATTGGGATACCAAAACTGTTTTTTCTTTAAATAATCTAGCATGATTTCCTAGTTTACGGCGAAAATGATCTTTTGCAAATTCAATTTGCCACGATGGAGTTGTCGTAAAAATCTGTTTTAAAATTACTGTATTGTATGTCTATCATAAGCAGACGTGCTTTCTTATTCAAAATGGAATGAATTTCCCAAAGAGGGAAGAACTTAGGTTTACATGTGACACTGTGACACAGAAATCGTATATTTAATAAATAATAATTTATAGGTAATTATAAATTTAATAAATAAGATTTCTGTGCACTGTGACAAACAAAAAATGTTTTTAATTTGTCCGTCGGCTCATCGGCATTATATCCTTTGTATTATTTGTATGATTATGAAAACTGAAAGTCATTCTATAACGAAAACCAGAGACAATATAATAATATTTTATTTGCAGATTCTTTGTATTGCTTAAAATTATATTCAAGCTGGCAACATCGTAAAATACGAAAATCAGCGCCATCTGTTGTTGGACATTCTTTTCAGCTTTGCTGTTGTGTCAAAATCAGGTAAGCAATGTAAAATTTTTAATCTTTTTTAAATCCCAGTCCATCCTGCTTTAAATTGATCAGATTGATCCATTTGTTTATTAGATTTATATGAATATTTAATCTTAGTTCTGTATAAGTTATATTATTTCCCGTTGTTACTGTATTGATTGTGTATGTTTTAGAATTTTTAGGTTACTCACGCATGTATGCATTTTATAGCAAAAGTACTTCACAACACAACTTAAAATTGATGTTTCATTCGGTTTTAGGCCAACATGAGGAAAATCATGAAACCTGGTAAAGTCGTACTGGTCCTGGGTGGCCGGTACGCAGGAAGGAAAGCAATCATAGTGAAGAACTATGATGACGGTACATCAGACAAACAGTACGGACATGCTTTAGTAGCTGGTATTGACCGTTACCCTAGAAAAGTACACAAACGGATGGGTAAGGCGAAACTCCACAAGCGTTCCAAGATAAAGCCTTTTATAAAGGTATGTATTCTGATACGAAGATGTACAAGGGACATATTTATTACAGATTTGACGAAAATAGTAATTTAACATAATTATGAATATTTCGTATTAATACCAAGTATTAATTGGCTATTATTTAGAATACACCATTTACTTTAATACTCATTTGCTACTGGATTCCACATATCTTAACCACTAACATGCATCATGTCCTTTCATGCGGAAATGAACATTTTTCCAAATATATTAGTCCCCTTTTAAGACACAGTGTTCTTCGTATATTGTGTAGTGTTGCTAGCTCCCTTCCTACACATAGCAGTTCAGAGTTCAGTCAATGTTTTGTCCTTTACACAACGTTGTCGTGCATTGGTTGAGACATTCGAACTACGCTTAGGAGAGAAGCATGCAACATACGAAGAACACAACACACATTAAAGGAGTCCCACATGCAAACACCAATTTTCAAAAAATTGTAATTTCCATAATCTAAAGTTACTTTAGTGTGATGGATATTATACTTTACATGAAATTCAAAAATTAACTCGAATTCATGAGTGGTGTATTTTCTATATTTAACAATTAATTTACTTTTAAAATGCTACAATTAAATTGATTATTATTCTCATATTTTATTAAATTAAAATGACGGTCACATTGGAGATGCTAACCTGGTGTCAAGTCGTTTTAATTATAAACATATGTTTTGACAAAGAAAGCTGCATTAAATTATAGCTTTCAAGTAAGTGGATTCAAGACAAAATAAGATTTAAAATATGTTTAGTATTCTAGGTTTGCACCTAGTACTTTTCATGTACATGATTAAACAAAATTGTCCATTGAGTATATGGGATTTTTTCGAACACATGTTTAATAGTGGACTTGGATCTTGGTGGTGGTGTAATTTTTCCAATTGTCTGGTAGTTGTGTTCTTTTCTGCTATTGTATGCTGAGCAGTAACTTCGTTGTAAGCTACATTTTTGCTTTTCAGGTATTAAATTACAACCACTTGATGCCCACTAGATATTCTGTAGATTTACCGTGGGAAAAGGTTGCACCTAAAGATTTAAAAGACCCCATGAAGAGGAAGAAGATCCGCTTCCAGACCCGTGTAAAGTTTGAAGAAAGGTATAAGCAGGGCAAAAATCAATGGTTTTTCCAGAAGTTAAGGTTTTAAGTTTTATATGTTTGACTTGTTTGCATATCTAAGAAATAAAGTATTGTGAACAACTCTGCCTGTGTTTTCTATAACTTAATGTATTTATATTACAGTGCCTATTAAATTAATTTGGAAACGTTATGCCTAGAATATTTGTTTTATTCAGGGGATTGGATTCGAGTGTTTTTTTTATGTTATGGTATCAGTTTGTGTGAACATGTTTTGGACAATATATCAAAAGGAAGTAAAATGACGTAAAGTTGATTTGAATTTATGATTTCTTTTTTCATATAATTTTGCTTACATTATAACAGTGGTTCCCAAACTGGGGCGCCGCGAGATGTTGCAAAAATTCCTCCTGTTTTCAATTCAACTAAGAAGAAAGTCTAGGGAGTAGAGATTATATTACTCCAGAACTAAAATAAATAAGCTTTAGTCATTTACCAGCCTAAACTAGATGACTACAAAAGTTTTAGAATATAGTCTAGTTTTGGTTGGTCAAGAACATAGTTGCACGATCTGGTTATCTTTTAAACTTACTGCCAATATGTTGATTAACCTTAGTAGCAAGTCGACAATTTAGGTTATTTCTAAAACATGAAAGTCCTCGTAAGCAACATTGGGACAAAATACAGTCGATTAGAACATGTTAACATGCTGCCCTGACCTGACGGTGTTCTTGGAGCTTCTGAGTAGAGTAACTCAGACTACCAACCAATCCACAACCTTTTGAACTTCAAACTCGGATATGACTTGGCGCTTTTGTTTTTTTCAACATAAAATTTCTAAAAATTTTATTTTATTAATAGACATTAATATTTATGAACACTAAAAATATATCAAAATACAGTTTTCATCAGTTTAATTTGTATTTAATTTTCCTTTCAATTGGAAATACTGTAGCTCCCTCTAGCAGTGATTCCATGACTTGAAAGTAAATTCCAGCAATTTTTTGGCCACTTTAAACAAGTACCTCTCTTAATTGCTCACCCTGTACAGTTGAACAGAATTTATTTCCTTATTCTTTACCCTTTAAACTTTTTTGTTAAGATTTTCACCAGATTTAACTGTATATAAAACAGTTTCCATTGTTTTACGGTAAAGCTAAACTAAAGAACTGCAAACGCAATGATTATAAACTACTTTTATTTTCCCATACATATTCATAAGTGTGTATACATGTTCAGCATTAATATTTTAAACAAATGCATATGATTATATGCAACTGATGCTTTATATACAAAAATAATAATTAAATTATTAATGATGCTTCCTAGATCTCTTCCTCTTTCGGTCATCATCCTCATCTGATGAATCATCACTATTGTTACTGTAGTGTTTCTTACTTGAATACTTCCTCTTGAAATGCTTCTTCCTTTTATTATTATCGTCACTGTCACTGTCTCTTTCAGTCTTCTTCGACCTTGGTTTCTTGGACTCCTTTTCTAACTTTTCAAGTTTCCTAAAATTAGACAAAAATCAAGTTGTAGAAAGTGTAATCAACAATTGACAAATAGCTTACTTCAACAGAGCTTTCTTTTGTTTCTTGGTTAATGATTTCAAAAACGCAGCTTCAGAATTTTCACTCTCGTCTTCACTCAAGAGCAAATTGTGTTTAGAATTGTTAGCAGTGTTTATATGTTGCTTCTTCAACGCCAGCCCATCTTCTAGCATCTGTTGTACCAGAGAATTTTGATCCAATATGGGTCCTGCTTCTAAAGACCTTGCAGCGCTCATAGACAGACTGTACATTGGGCATTCCTTGTCTAAAATCAAAGAACAGGCATAATAAATACAAAGTATTGCAAGTTTTCCATAATTATATAGCATATTTAGGGATCAAACTACAGTTTCTTTTTGCTTATAGTGAAATGAATTCAAATAATTTTGTTAACGTTTCATTTCTGTGTTTATTAGATTATGCTAGAAATGTGAAAAACGATAAGATCTGAGTGAAATTCATTTCATTCATGTGTAGTAGACATTAGAGAATCTGACCCTGATAAAGATGGAAGATTTAATTCCTTTAGCAGATATATTAAAAAGGAAATGGAGAAACACAGCCAACACAAAAACTGCTCATGAAATATTTTGGTACAAATATGAAGAATTTGTGAAACAATCCTTCAGTTCTAATATTGCCCAGGCTTCTCAATTAGATTATGAAGTAAGCTCATATGAAGCATCAACTATGATTGATAGGTGGGAAAATGCATTTAAATGGTGGGCTGCTAAAAAAGAAATGTATCCATATCTGTATAAATTAGTAAGAATATTCTTAACAGCTCCTGCGGGAACTGTGAATTACTATGCTATATCTAAAATTATTATATCATGGCAGATCTCTTAGGTAGTATTTTTTATGCTGTAAGATTATTATAATATTTACATAAACAATTTCTGCAACAGTTTTGATCTTAAACGTCAATTAAAAGCATTCTGTATTTTATAGGGTAATAGTAACGGAAGAATAATTACATAGTTACCTGGTAACTACTTATTAAATTTAATGATCTTTTAGACATGATTAGTCATTTCATAAGACCTACACTTCTTTGGTAAGTATATTAACTTGACTATTATCTACTAATGTTAAATGTTCATATTTTATTATATCTTCTACACATGTGTACATGACACTGTTACTATGCATTACTGCATATTTGGTTACATATAATATACTAAAACAGGTTTATGTACCACTCAGTTAACTTTTCCCCCATTCGACTTTCCTTTGTCAGTCGCATACAAACAAAATGTTCGATGGTTCAATAATTTCCGTCTTGGACGAAAGGAAAAAACTATGGGCTTATTAACCCCTTGTTTTTATGAACCCCTCTTTATTATATATGGATATGCCTCACATTAATAAAGCTCATAATAAATCATTCTCACCTGTATTTATGTGTCCCCACTTATGGCACTTGATGCACCGGACATTTCTCACTTGTATACCGAACGGCTGATCCCTAATTTCTTGATCGCCTTTGCAATAACTTTCTCGAGGGGCATTGTATTTCCTTTGCCACTCAAATTTGTATTCCGGCTCATTATCCTCACGTTCGCGTTCCTTCTTCGCACCAGGTGGTGGTTCGTACATGAAGCTTATGCTCAGCTTATCCTTGCTCTCTTTACTCAACATGGCCTTGTTGTCGTGCAAGTCCTGTTCTTTCTCGTACTGCTGGCGAAGTTCTTCCTGTTTCTTCTTGTAAGCATCTGCCTTCTGTTCTGCCATCCATACTCGTTTCAAGTTGTCCCTTGATGCTGGGTGGAAAAACTTTTTACACATGTAGTTGTTAAAACCTTTCCCCATCTTGACTTGATACAGGTACTGATATTAACGAAATGTTATTAAAATTGCACAATTACTTGTAAGCTTTGCATTAATATTATAAAAGTAATCCAACAACAGTCGCAAACCCAATAACTGACACAATGACAATTGACAATGACAACCTCACAAGTCACAACAGACCAGTGATGCCAAAAGTATACGTTTCTCCTTAGAGGCTGTGACAAAATTCCCTAAAATATAAAATAAACATTTCCATTAACATATTTTTATTTAAGTATTATAAATGCAACTACCTATTGCAAATTCAGAAAAAAATAAACAAATGAAAATTATTTAAAAATAATTTTTGTTCATCACACAAAAAATTGCAGTTGAATATTATAGGGTTCACATTATAATAAAACCGTTAGTTGTTACTGTTGCATTGACATTTTGATAATACCTTGATTATTTGTTAAAAAAATTCTAAAATAATAATAGAATATAAATATAATTTTTATTATTTATCACGGCCAATTAGATAAAAACAAAATGATATCAGATAAGCAGTGAAAGTTGTGGACCCTAACATTCAACTGCAATTTTTTTGGAAAAGGTTATACCTATAATATATGTAGGTATGGGACTTTAATAAAGGTTATCGATAATTCGAATTTCTTATTACAATTTTAATCCTATTATACAACATCATATTACAAACTATTGGTTTATATCTATTACATAAAAAATTTTGCCAATCTTTGATTTTCAGTATATTTATTATTATTTTCAATAAATAACATATATTTATAAGTAGGAATACCTAGCTTAATGTTCCATGATATACATTTGGCACTACTTTTATAAGATTGATTTGCATTGTGTTGTTTTAAATTATATACCATCACTTAGGTTTTGAAGTGCTCACAAAAATTATTTTACTACCTAGACCTCAAAATAGATAGAAAGGTAAAAAAAATGTGGTTGAACATGTCTCTCATATACCTATTACCAATGCTATTTATGCATCAAGGCAGTAAAGTGGCACTTTATCGAATGAGTTTGGAGATTGGAAAACATTATTTGACATTTGCATTACGATAAATTGTTTGTTTGACATTTAGGAGCGTTGGTTAATCAGGTAAATAGCCACTTTCTCGCGTTGGATGAGTAGGATAAAGTTGTACTTTCGAATATAGTAGCCAAAAAAAATATTTAAAACCGTTTTAGACATATTGCTTAGTAACACTTTAAAAACATATACAAGCACAATTACAGAACTTACTTACCTATTTAACAATGGAAATAAATATTCTAGCAAACCTGAGTAAATAAATATGTAGCTAATTTTGCAAATTTTATTTTAAACAGTTATAGAATCTCCTTTATTGCTTAACATTAACACATTCTAACATAAATTGTTCATGATTATTCTTAGGGAATATTATATAATCTTAATAACAATTATTTCAAATTATTAACTAATGTTGAATGAAAATTATAAACTACAATGAACAGAAATTTTAACATGATTATATAATATTATATTAAACTCTAAATATGTTTTGCAACCCTTTCTGCGACTGCCCGGTCACTGATGAAAGTGTAACGTGGCAGGTTGCTCAGCTCTTTTTCATTCGCATTTCGAATCTTAAAAGCACGGAACATATTTGGTCCTGTCATATAGCCGAAGCACCTAAAAAGGGGCCTTAAAAATATAAACACACACAAAACAAATAGAATAGGTACCTAAGCATTTGACCAATGTGAAAATCTTCAATTGCCACTCGGTCAGTGTTATAAATAATGACCTGCATTATTGGTCCACCATTCCTATCTCTTAGCAGCAATATGTTTTGACCAGGTGTCTGACTTTTTGTGAACCCGATTACCGAAGCTTTAAAAGGATTTTAGAAAAATATAGAACATACAATACAGTAAACCACTATACTCACCCATGAGGTCAACATAAAAGAAATCCGAAGGGGATTTAATCTTATTTCTCTGGATTACACGTTCTACGCCGCCAGTGAATGCAAATATATTTCTATTTCCTTTGTTCTGTAATAATAACAGGCATGTTTTAGTGAATGCCATATCACTAGGACAGCATGTCTAATCCTAATGCTACTTCAATTTTTTAAAGTAAAAGTAAAAACTTACTAGGCGAAGAAGATTGGCTTGCCTGCTTTTTACATTTGACTGTGGCACATTTGCTTTTTCTCTGGATTGCTACAACAACACGTTATTTAAACACTTCTAGTACAGTGAAAGGCGAAATCTTACTTCAGCAGTCGTTTTCCTTTTTGATGGTCCTGGTACGGGTAAAACAGTTAAACGAGAAGTAGATGCTGATGTGCTTGGCTGAAATACGATTAGAATAAACCATATTCCTTGTATTGCTATTATGTTATACTTACATTGCTTCTATTGTGAAAAACAGATGCATTATTGCTTAGCATGTTTAACAAGTAATTAATGGGAAAACTGAAAAATGCAATGCCTTCTAGCCTCTAAAAAATAACAATTACACCAATGGCAATTCTAAATACTAATAGAATAATGTACAATGCAAAACCACGAAGAATCCTGGTTAAAAATAAACGCTTACTAGATTTGTTTAGATGGGTAAACGGTAAAAGTTAACAAAATAGTTCAAATGCACCAATTCATTCGATTCAGAACTTATTCAGAACCACAGCCGCATTTAATTTTATGATTTTGAACATTATCTAATTGGGAGAGCGAAACTTCCACTTGTACTATTTGATATCAAATTTATTATGCTACCGTTGTTTTCGAAATATCGATATTAATCGAGTAGGTTCATTGATCATTACAATACAAAACGCAGTCAATCACTACAGTTCATTCCACAAATTACAGATAGGGTTCTTTCTCAATGATATTTTTCTACGATACAACATAAGAAGGGTGTTATAAAGTATAATTATTGTTAGTTATTACATAATAGGTACATATCATGTGTGAGCAAAATTGGTAAGGAATCAACCGTAAACCAGTTTTAAAAGAATAGATTTGCTAAAGTGAACGTCACTTTCATTAACTCGAACTATTAAAAGTAGCGCTCATGTAGTGGCGGGCAATTTAAACTGGGGATGCGGTACAAGTAGCGATTTTCCAATTAATAAATCACATTTATTTTATTATCATTGAACTGTAGTAAATGATTTGTATAGGGAAGTAAACATAATAACAAGTCAAGAGTTCTATAAGTTATATAAATGTAATTTGTCAATATTTTGGACTTAGGTAAAATTATTGATAGAGCAACATTATTTATTGAAATATTTTTAGTTGAACATGGGAGAGGATTGTTATTTTATTTAATTATATATTGTTGCTTTTGTAATTGAAAAAAATGGAAGGCAAACTTAGAACAAAAGACCTGTGTGGCTAAAACAACAGGTAACTTAAAAGAAGTTATAGGTATCAAATTAAGTGGCTTTATTTGTCAGTATATTGGCCCTACTTACCTTATCAATTTTTGGCGAAACCTGTCCCTTCAGTGTGAAAGATCGTACATGATGAGCAGGGGCCCCTGTAGTTAAAGTAGGGTAAGTATTTTTTGTTCTTGAGGTGCATTCTGACAGCTTTGTTTTTGTTCTAGATAACAGAGTATACATATTGTTTTTTCTTGTAAGATAAAAAGTTTAATAGCTCCAGAAACGCCCCACAGGAGTACGCCATAAGATGCTGTGATAGTTAGCAGAGTATGCAGTGCAGAGTGGCTGGGAGCTTCAAAAATGCTACATTTTTTTTACTGTTCTTATTATCCATCATAGTCCCTCGCTTATAGTAATCCTGAGAAATTTCAAACTGTCTTTTTGTCTGATTGTTTTCTGTGTTATCTTAAGCTCAGTTGCTGCAAACCAAATTTTGTTGGTTTATAATATTCATATTTTTGTGGTTTTACATCATAATTTGGGGCTTTCACAAAATATGTGGAGTTATCTGTGTATAAGATGTTAAAACATCTGTTAATTTTGTTTCTAACTCGTKGATAAAGGCGATAAAAAAACACTGGACCTAAKATTAATTCCTGAGGGTCCGTTACAGTTTTAAATTTGATCTGAAATTTAGTAGTTCCATAGTATTTGCTGATTTCTCCATAATAGTTTTTTTAATTATTTTAAGAGGTAAACTTTTGAGGCTACAGAATTAGAGTTCATCTAGTAGTCTCGTCTTGTGGGGGATAGAGTCAAAGTCCTTTGGTAAGTCACATGTTAAGTTAGTTTCCAGGACTAAATATTTTTCTTCAATTTTCAATTTCTGCTAAATCCCTGTAAAGCCAGGACATTTAGAAACCTTAATTGAAAACTACTAGTGGTAATAGACATTTGCACTATTAGTACACTTTTTTAATTTTAATCTAATCTATTTTTTATTGACATTTGGGTGTAGTGACTTAAAAGAGAATTTAACAATTTTTTAATACTGTTTTAATCATGTTACAAAATTGGACTAAGGGTAGCAAAAGAATGATTACATCAGGTTTGGTACATTTATTTAAAACTTATAAATAGGTCCTTGTACACATAATCATTACATAATAGATATATATACTTGCTAATTTACTAATATCGGTACTTATTTTTAACTGGAATTACGAATATCTGTATAAATACAACAATCATTAAAAATCAACAAATAAATCAACTCCATTCTGTTCTCTATTATAGAAACGTGTTCTTTATTGGTCCGTCAAATAAATTGTACTCTTTAGCAAACAAACAGAGATTACATTTTGATTGTTCATGGAATAAAGTTACATATCAAACTATATGAACAATATCAAATTTATTTATTGCTCGATAAAACGATTAAAGCCATTACAACAGTACTATGGTAATAGTATAAATACATTATAGAAGATTTTAACATGTACTTCGATTCTTAACAGACTCTTTATAAAGTATGCATAATCTATAAATAGTTACACTAACACAGAAATGTACTATTATATGTTTTCGTACATTTTCCTTAGATAGCATATAAATGGAAAAGTGTAACACACTTCATTACGAGTATTTGATTCTCTCAGCTTTGATTATCATGTATATGTCTACAGCATATTGAGCATTTTAGTACAGTATTACACATATAAGAACCGATGATTCGACGTAAATTTGGCATGACCTTAATTGGAACACTACACACTTATTACAGTAGCAATTTTTCTCTTTTATTCGTTTAAAACATCACAATAAATACAATTCAGCGGATGAAATGTTGCTATTTCATCCCCTGTTGCATACGCCGTGCACTACAAAGCTACTTTAAAAAAATGACATTAATAACGTTCGTTTTGCTCAGTTACTTGCGTTTTGTTTTCATCCGGGACTTTAGCGCTATTCAGCGCCTCGTCCTACAATCTCTCCGTAACATACACCTTGGTGTCGCCCCGCAGAGAGGGGCTGCGCACAGCGAATGATACCAAAATACCAAGTGCTACCAACACCATCGCTAGAGCATTCACAACAATCGCTTCATCTTGCCATAGTTCCGAATACTTGTCCCTGAAATTGTTAGTGTGAGTAAAAACATCGAATTACGTGCAATCAGTGACGTGCTCAACAAAAAAAGTGGCGCAGTGTGCAGGCTGATATAAAAAAGCTACGAAAAGCATTTTATGTTTGACACACATCCATTCAACACTAATTAAGGCACATTGGTGGTAGCCAACAAAATATTTATCTAACTAAACGAGCCGTAGTAACACATCTATTTTTATTTGAAATACTCAGATATTAATTTTAATTATGGGTTAAACTATTCTCGTTATTCATTAATAGCTAATTATTTAGTAAAAAATTCTTACTAAGAAATGAATGAAGTGTTTTTTTGTGTTACTATTAGCAGGTAAAGGTACATGAAGTATTAGTAGTGCTTAGAGAGGAAAGGTATGAAGCAGATGTTAGTTTTAGTTCTACACGCTGAAAAGCAAGTATGCTTACCCCAGATGGGTGTTAATATTATTTCGTGCAAAGGATTTAATCGGAATGATTTTAGTATGACACAAATTATAGTGTATAAGATAAAGGACGCAATTATACAGGTCTAAAAGTAAAAGAGTGTTATATTTCGATGTTATAACCCCACGGCAATAAAAAAAACTACTCGTTATTCATACGTTGGCTGGTATACAATTATTTTTTTCCAGTTAATCATTGCTATTTACAAATCGCCGGATCTAATAAGGATGTGCGCTCGAAATCTGAAGTCCTCCCTTTGAAGGATATAGCTGATGAGGATAGCGAGGGCAACGAGCACCATTGCAATGGCATTTATTATAATTCCTTCGTCAGGTAAGGCCTGGTAATTGCTTCTGTGGTACAGCAACAAAACAAAACGGTAAGCAAATGAAAACACAAATGCGACAAGAAAAACAAAACAAAGTAGGCGAATGCAGATAGGCGATGACTGTGCATACTCACTTTAGTTCGAAGAACACCTTCTCAGTTAGGCCAGTTAGGCAGGCTGCGATGGCCAGCATGAACGTCGTAAGACCGAAGGAGGCGTGGATGGGTACTAGAGCTGCTCGGAATCCTGCCGTAGCTCCCTCACAGCAAAGCAAAACCAGGAAGCTGAAGAATCCTACCACGAACTGAAAATAATTACGATTAAAGTTTTTTGTTAAATACATTTTGTTTTTGTAGAAATCAATCTAAACATATTGTCTTGTAAATCAGATAAGTGATAATGACGTAGTACTTAAAATGTCATCTACAGTTAAAAGAGCGATAAAAAACTTCTCTGGCACTCATTCTAAAACAGTGACATAGTTGTAATTTGTAACTTATTAAGCATTACACAACATAAAAAATATCAGTTCAGTATACACGGTTGATGTGTCTTCGGGTCTAAAGGATTTTAATTTCGTGGCATCCCCAAATTAATCTGAAATAATAACTCAAAAAATGTATTGAAGAGATAACATTTACCAAGGCAGATGTACAGGGTGTCCCATTTTCGTTGTAATCGTAGGGTATCTCGTGAGTTGAGCTGTATCATCGCCATTTTTGTATCTTCTTTTGTTTTAAAGCCACAGTCAACTTTTGAAAAATGTAACAAATTTTTCATTTCTGAATATCTCGATTAGCTATGTAGACACAAAAAAACTGTAGAAACATTTTGTTATACATATTTTTATTCTGAAGCCAGTGGCGTACTCAGAATTTTTTTAGGGGATCACATTTTTGAGATATAACACAAACTTGCATTTTTTTAAATGGAAACCACCACTTGATTGGTAAATTGGTATATACGAGAGATTATTTTTTCTCTTCTTTCAGAACTGTAGTTTGTAGTATTAGTCTAGTATTCACAAGTATAGTTTTCCCAATGAAGAATGAGCTTAGATGGAGTGTCCTTTTGTGTAGAAATCAATCGTAAATTTGTACAGGAAACAATCGCTATCACAACGAGTTTACTACAGACACTTTTCGCTACCATAAATTTGCATAATTAGAGTCAACTACAAACCTTCCAGTCCCGTATTGGAAATTATCATGTTTAGAAAAGAAGATGTGCTACATTTAGAACAGTTGTAGATATGAATTTGAATAGTATTCGTTACACACATTTGTTTCCTTACGTGTATAATTATTGGAGTTTAAACAGAATTGATAATAAAGTGCGTAACCCTTATTTAAGAGGGCTGAACCCGGTACTGAAGCAATGCCTCCCCGGGTTACCCGCGACTAATTTATGACTTGTTTGTTGGTATTTTCTAAAGGGAACTGAAATGGTAAGTAATCCTCCATTATTGCAGTTAAAATATTTTACTGCTGCAATATAACCTTAGAAGAATGGGAAAATTATAATAGTGTAGAAGAATACAGAAGGTATATATTCGGAGAAACCCTGTCACTGATTTAAAAACTGACAAAAATTCCTATTCTGACGTTTCGATCACTTCAGCAATATTTGTCAAAGAACTTTAAACAAGTTTTGAAACATACAGTGTAAACAAGTTTTTAAAGTAAATAAATAAGCCACCTAGAAAGCGAAACATCATAGAAATAATATGCCAACCTGATATAACTTAAACCACACAGATTTGAGTGTGGGTGGTTCTGATCAGTTTAGATTTTATTGTAGTGTTGTTTCTATGACGTCTCGCGTCCCTGGTGCTTGGTGTTTAATTATTTAAAAAAATTGTTGGAACTACATGTATCAAGCATTTTTCTTGGAAAAGAAAAAAGTCATTCTTCTTCTTCTTCACTCAACTGCACTTGTAACAGATACAAGTAATTTTGATACTCAACAGATATATGGTGTCATTAAATTTTAGGAGTTTTGTGTTAGCCTGTATTTTTTTAATTTCACCCACAATAGCCTGCAAAACTAATGAATTGGTTCACATAAACAGTGTTGGCCAAGGTGTCTGCTTAAATAATAGGGTCATTTATAGATTTTCATATAAATATTACTATTTAATGGTAGATTTTTTAGGACTAACGCTTTGAGTTTATTTGATTACTACATTTTAACTTAGTTATTACATTCCTTAAGCTGAAAATTGTGCCCCCTAGAAGTGGAGCCCGGGGCGGACCGCCCTTCCCTCCCCCCCTTAGTCCGCCAGTGATCACATACTATAACGTTGTAGAGAAATAAATTACCCTCAAATATAGTAATAATAGTAGTAGCTTGTTACAGTCTGTAAGTACTTATTCAGTAGATATTACGCAAAATGTTGCTTGTAAACAACAGATTCATGAAGCGTGTTTCTCTACGAGTGCTAATTATTACTCTGCGTGCTGTGTCATTTCTCATTACACAGAGTAAATTTCCAGCTTTGTAATTCTTCAAATAACAACGAAGCTTTTTTAGACATAAAGTTAGCAAGTGGTACTCACCCAACAAAAATTTATTAATAGTTTATCAATTAGTTAATGATATTCATAAAAAATCTGTTACATGGTTTATCGAGTTTTGTAAATTGCAGAAATTGACAAAAATAATTTTCGAGGAAAATTGTTAAATTTCATCGATTAAAAAATAATGAAAGAAGTTAGAGCAAGTTTAGGCATAACAATATTAACACAAAAAATTTGCCAAAATCTTTTTAGAACGACTCTTATGTAACTGTGAAAGATGACGTTAATATATTTGCAACTAAGTATAATTAGACGCTACTGTTTAGTCCTGCTCATTCATATTTTGTCACCTTATTTATTTCAACCCTGACAGCAAAAAATCAAAGTTCAGGATTTTTATCATCGCATCTATGACAATATTAATCAACCTGGCATTCTGCAACAATCACCAACAGGTTTTTCCTCAATAATCACCGATTGCATGGAAATGGAATGTTATTAGCAATGTAACAACAGGTGGGTCACGCCCACCTTCACGGTGCTTTAATTTTGCAKTTGCACGGATCGTTCGCAGTTCGTGTTACAGAACTATTACATACTAAGACACTCCCTTCTTGGCTTAACATTTCACGATTTATTAAAGCAGCTCTCTTCGCTTCGTAGTACGAGCGATTCCTGATTCGCCAGCTCGTATTGGAGATGGACAATGTAAAAGTTTACCCACAGATAGAGTACGACAAATGTAAGCTAATGCTTTAATTATAACATCAATTTTGATGATGGCGCATTAGTTTTGGTGCACGATTACCATATAAAAGGGTACAAAGGATAAAGTTTAAAGACATATCGCAAACGTTGCAAACTGTTAATGGCGTACCACAAGAATCTAGTTTAGGCCCACTATTATTTATTTTTTACACATCTTGGTTTGAAAGCCGCCTCAAGAGTTATATATCATCTTTTTATGCCAATCAAATTAAAATTTATTTTTAAAAGCAACACCAAAGTCTAATGTTATATAGATATAAACGTGCACGAGTTTTGCCAGGAGTAACCATTTGCTGGAATAGTCAATGAAAATTCTGAGGACCGGGGCTGCATTTTATACCGCGCCCCTTTCCAAGAAATTGTTCTTAACACGAACGATTTTGCATACTGTTCTCAAAGCATAGCTACCGTTTTAATTTTTGTGCAGTGCATGATTGTTGTGTAAAAATCGTCGTTCACCTTTTTACTGATCTCTTGTAAGTATGAAGTTAATATATTCTGGGATCAGTATATAAAAAGAAATCAATCAAGAGTATAATTTTGCTAATCTTATCTCCTTTCATTATATATAAAATATGCAGCTAGGTATTTGATCCGGTTAAAACAAGCGTTTTAAACAATTTTTTATTGAACTGTGTATTTTATTTCCACTCATTGGCTTTCTTCCACAAGCCTACTTAGTAATAACGGTGTAATAATAAGACAAAATATAATAATAGCAAATGAAATACTAAAGGCAGGTAAATTTGACTTAGAAAGCATCTCCTAGCGAAAACACATTTCTTGATCCATAATTCGCTTATCTGTCTCATTACAAAGGTAAGGAATGGAATAATTAAATTATAATAATTTTTATTCTGCAGGAAAGACACGAAGGAGAGCTAACATTATCAGAATTGAGGATGAGAAGAACCTGATCATGTAGCAATATCTAAAATTTTAATGCCCTAAACTGATAGTTTAATTAAATTTCGTTAAATTAAGGTATACACGTTTATAGGTTCCAAAAGCGCCAATCACTTATAGTCGGTACTTAATAAACGTATGGTCTTTTTAGGAATTTTTTTGCAGCATTAATAAGACGCGCACAATTTACTTAAACACGTAATATAAATTATTGTAAGTTTACGTATTGCTCCATGATCAGGTTAGTCTCATTCTGACAATGTCAGTTATATTTTTATTGATACTTCTACAGTAGTTTTTTTGGCATAAATATGACGTGCCTAGCTTTAATCATATATGCTTAGTTTAAATTTCTAAAGCGGCTAATGTCAACTTTCGTTATTCGTTAAACTTAGACATTGGCGAATTTCGGATTAAAACCTGTGATCTCGTTGTAGTCAATATTGCGTTTTTTTTAATGTTTCAGTTTCTATTAGGAATTATATTTTGCATTACTTATGAAGCAAAAAATTCAATTACACTTTACAGTAGAACACTTTTTGTTGTTCTGCGGCTAAAATAATCGGCGTATAAATAAAAAAATATACTTTTGATCGCGGGTTTAGATTTCGCAGTTACAAGATATCAGTGGAAGTAGTGGCGTAGCTAAAAAAATTAACTTGGCTCCAAAAAGAAAAATGTTAAGTACAAACACAAGAAAAAACCAGAAGAAATGTGACTTAAATTTTAATGTTTAATTTGCTAAAATGTTTAGTATACAACAAATCAATAGTTTGCAACAAATTTGTACTGTTAAATGTAAAAAAGCTGCCATTCCATTATCAAAATGATTTATTTCCTGGGGGGGGGGGGGGAATTGCTGAAAAAAAAGCGGGGCGAAGATAAGGTTAGCATATTTTGAAAACGAACGAATTATGAGAAGTTATGGAACGATAGATAAACGAAGAGYKTTTAGTAGTAAACATTCTTAATTAAATTCATTGTTTTATAGCAAGGCATTTTAGTCGTTGTGTTATTAAAGCTCCGGATAATTACAGGGCAAAATTTGTATGAAACGCCAAAAAAATACAAGAAGTTACGATTGAATTTTGATATTGCTGATACAGACATGGACCATTTAATTTTTATTTTTGCCCCTAAAATGCGGGACAAACATCGTCCCGCTAGCATTGCTAGTTGGATGCAGGACAAGAGGGTTCACAAGCGGGACAATTAGCAACCCTAACTTGGAGTGCAGTGTAAAAAAGCTTTGTTATGTTGTACGGTGAATATCAACTTCTTAATGGAAGCTGCCTTCAGTTATTTTTTCTTAATAATAACATACTTATGACGTCTGTAGTATTGCTGTGAAAAATGTGGGGAAGTGTAAAGCTTCTGATTAGTAGATAAAATTATTTATTTTCCAACAGTGTTGTGCAAAATCAAAATACCTTTTGTAACATGGTACAAAATATTCTTATGGTTTGCGCTATATAGTGTTCCAATTTATGCAATTGTGAGAGAAGAGGCGACAATCGATTGTTTGACATAACTACTGTTATTTAGAATGGGTTATGAAGATAGTTATTTTTAAGACAGTCTTTAAGTTCATTTGATTACTGCATTTTTTATTTAGGTATTAACTTTTTAAGTTGAAAATTTTCTCTAACGGGAGGAACGGCAGATCTATGCCGTGTTCTCTACACTATAACTAAACTGCACTGATGAGCTCTAAGATAAGCGAAACAGTTTTGTCTTCCATCGCTTGCGGTGCGGATAACATAACATAGATACATCTCTATGTGTTAAATAAAATTCGCAAGTTGACTATTGCTATCACTTTAACAATAAGGAACTAATTACTTATATGTTGGACATTATTATTACAGTAATCCGGATCACGATACTACCTATTCTTATACTTTATGCTTCATCGCTTCGACGATTCGTCATACTGCACTTGGAAAATTCATTACTTAATTTCTTCAACAGTGATGCGAAGAAAGGCGTGCGCGATGGTACTGACAGTAGAAGAAAAACGCATTGCGAATTCCGATGTGGTCCATATTGGATGCAGTGAGAGTTGTTGCAAAAAGTGGTGAATTTATTAGAAAGGAGCATGTAACAATCTATAAAAGGTGACTTTCACTTCACCATTTGAAT
The DNA here is from genome assembly GCA_025024175.1 of Rhyzopertha dominica. NCBI lineage: Eukaryota > Metazoa > Arthropoda > Insecta > Coleoptera > Bostrichidae > Rhyzopertha > Rhyzopertha dominica. Next base: position 410,395 of record QCXZ01000138.1, on the reverse strand, counting down.
ACCGAATTAGGATAGTGTAACAGATTAATGACGTTATTATTGCTTTGCAATTAAGCCATCTGGTTTTTCATAGAGAGAGATCAGGTTTTGTTACGAATTAATAGTCTTGGCAATAAATTTACACATTCCTCACTCTTGCTATGCAGAGGTCAAAATGCGGACAATAGAGCCTTTTCCTCATAAATAAAGTGGAAAATGTGCTAAAAAGTATTGGTGAGTTTTGACAAAAATGCTCGAGCTTTGAGGAGCTTTTTATCTCTTTCTGGATATCTTACTTATTCAAGTGTTTTTGTGTCATTGATAATTTTTTTGTGGATACGATGATCTGCATCAAGTGGGAACTGCCGCGAAAATATGTCACAATATCATAAATCATGTTAAAGTTATGCTTTACTGAGCTTTTCTGTCGTAATGTCTAAACGATGCTTTAAGTAAATGTAGAAAAATATGGAAGTAGTTACAACTCGTTGGATAAGGGAGGAAGCAAAATAGTATGTATCGAAAGATAGCTTAAGTTTTATGAACTTATATTTTTTTGCTAACATGGTCTGCATTCACTTAATTCAAATCAAAAAATCAATTATATTCAGGAGAAAGTCAGTAAACGCGTGACTTCTAAAACGGACTAACACTCGTAAACAAAATAATGCCAATATTAGAATAATTCTAATTCCTTAGAATCGTATTATAAACAGTATAACAAAAAATATTTTAATGGTAAAATTTGTTAACCCAATTCAAGAAAACCTCTTGTTTTCAAGTATGTCTTGTATTTCTAGATTTGTCATTGTGCATCTATCTTGCGTCGTGTTATGTCTGTTTTTGGAGTAATCCCTTGCAAGGAACAGCATTTCTTTTAAATATTTAAATCTTGTTACAATTTGATTTTTTTCCATATGTTTACAGTCAATAGGGTCGAAATAATTCTTACCGTTATCTCGATAGAAGCACCCGGTTAACTCAGTTTGAAGTTATTCCTCTAAATACACAAGATCTTCTTCGGGAAGATTTTTTAAGATATTTTCTTCGTTAAAAACCTGCGATCGCTAAAATATTTTGAATGCTGGTAGGAATTTTAATCTTAAGCTGTATATGTGATTTGTTAAATGTTTTATTTCTTTAAATTCCACATAATTCTATGTAATTCCGTTAAATTCGACGCAATTCCGTGTAATTCCACGTATTTTTTGTAATTCAACGTAATTCCCCAATTCTTCTTAATTAAATGTAGTTCTTGCCGCGTGTACACGAAAAGTTCTCAGTGGTAGACCCTTCGAGTACTATCTTTATTTCATTACCATGATTGCGTTGACGCCCCCTGTCTGTTATTATACTCGACTTTTATCGTTAAATTAGTGTTTATTTTCTGTTTCCTAGAATTTATAAAACGCCTTATTTTTTGCATTTATTCCTTACACTTTTAACCATGTTTTTTTTTCACTCTCTGGTGCAGTTCAAGTTGTACATTCAACGCCTTATGAAGGCTATAAACACGTGCTGTTCCAGGAAGCTTTCCTAGCTCGCATCAACTGAACATTGCTTCATCGTTCTTTTTTTTTCGTTAAAATACCGGTCCGTTTCGTAAACTACAATTACTGCAATTATGTCACCCACCTGTATTGCGAAGAGTCCCATCGTGACCAGACCTATCCAGCTGTGGAGGGAGTAGAAGTTGGCTATGGGCCTCGGCTGAGCCAAATTATGAGAGTCGAGGACGGCCAAAAATCCGACGGCCACACATGGAATGGCGAGTGCATGGAACACCGTGTGAAGGAGCTTCACGTATATCCTTCTGCAGCATCTGCATATGCGGTATAAGAGGATAGCTGAAACAACGCGAAGAATGTAGTTTAGATCACTTATTATATACTTATTACTTACAAATGTAAATTGTCCGTACATTATTTTAGACATTTTTTATTTTTCTAAAATGAAGAACGAAAGCTATAGTACGATGAGACGCTAAAATGCCTCTGGTTACAATTAATATATATTGTTACCAATTAAGAGCATATTTCGCATACCCAATTTCAATCCCGAATTCTGCTTCATTTTCAAGCATTTGCTGTTTACCCCTAAACTTTTAATTTTGTCTCGAAATTTGAAAAAAAACCATTGGACTAATGTAGATTAATACGGTTGATTTTCAGAAAAATTAATAGTCTTCTACCATTACAGTCATTAAACCTTTTTTACCACCTTTTTTAACTCAATTTACTTATGCGCGTTTAGTACGTGTGTTAAGATATTAGTCTTCAATGTGTAGGTTTTGGTAATTTTAGACTCAATTTTGATGTTTTGAACATGGCGATTGAAGAGTTTGAACGTAATGAACGAGAAGCGACGATTTGAAATAGAAAAATGAAAAAAATGTAGGAAATCAGTTTCGATTTTGTTAAATTACATACTCATCTGTCTGTTTAAAATCTGTAGAGTTTAGTGAAAGTGAATATTTTTGTCAATTCGGAAGAAAGAAGGAATTATTATATATTTTTTTTACAAATACCACGTCAGCATTGCTTGTTGATTGTCAATTGTTTTGGCTTCTTGTGCAAGATGAATGCGCCAGTTTCCATTGAGCAGAAGATGCGTCTTGATAAGTATGATGAATAAATACTAAATTTGGAAACATGGCTAAGAAAAAATGGCAGGAGAGTACCAAAAATTGATTTTTTAACATTGAATATATTTGTGACCATCTAATACAATCTAATAATTTTCAGAAACATATTCCTTGCAATTATATTATACTTTGAAAATACACTGAACCACAACAAATTATTTTGACTGCATTCTGCAAGTACAAAAGGTCTTGTTAATCAATTTATTGCTTGTAAGAGACATTTTAGGATCTGACAAGATAAAAACAGTAAAGCGCTAGTTGGCTCATATCAAAAAGTCAGTTTTGTTAAAAAAAATACAATAATTGCAAACCTAAACAACTGACAATCATTAGATATGCATTCTTGATGATATTCACAAAAACATAAAAACTTCAGTTTTTTTCGAAGTGTTTAAAAAACTGCTAATGTCACATACCTACGAGTACAACCTTCTATAAACAAAAAAGGTTTATGCTAACAGTCTACAGTAACTAACATTTTTATTTAAAGACGTAGAATGGTGATTTAATATAGAAAATTGATTAATCTTTCGAGAAAAATAAAATAATCGAGCATCAGCTTCCTGACAGCTTCACTACAACTTTATTTTAAACTACTCCATTCCAGTGCATTGGATAGAGCACATTGGATTAAACAAAAGAAGTATTGATGTACCACTTCTTTAGATCCGTCGTTTGTTTTTGAGATGTTTCATGAAGAATAACTGCTGTTCACGAAACAGTTTGCAATAGCTAAATTTGAAGTAGTACAATAGTGTTTTAATTCGGAAAGTTTTTAAACTTTTTGATAACAACATAGTGGTGATTAGGAAAAAAACAATCGAGCTCCACCTGCTGAGTATATTTGGGGTGATCCTAGAATGTGCATAACTCATGTGTGTAGACAAAATAATTATTTTAATCCTTTAGTGCCATTTAATAATAAAAAACTATCCCCGAAAGGAGATTATACCCCATAATTCTAAGGGCGGAAATGGTAAGACGGTTGTTAATTTTACTGAGAATTAACCCGCTCAAAAATTTTTATTTCGGATAACTTTCTAGAAAAAAAAATATGTTAAAAATTTCTGGTTGAATGGTAAAAGCTTGAAAACGGTGTGAAATTAGGTGTGACACATGCTTTAATTAGGAACAATAGTTATGTGTTAATTGCAACCCAATTCCAACGGGGGCGCTTTTTATTCTCTTATCGTAATGTGGCCTTTACAGATCTTTTAATGTTCATGCATGATCAGGTTAGCCGCTGTAACCAACTCTGCCAGGATTTAGATAGATCGTTTAGTAGTAGTAGATTTTTTCGTTTTTAAACTCTGCGAGTGAAAACGTGTACCTGTTAAAATGACTGAAAAACAGCCTTAGAAGTTATCACACTAGCGGTTCTTCTAATAAACCATTTCCAACACTGGAGCTGATTATTCTAATTACTATTTTGATTTGCCGCTATCAATTAATTTCATTTGACCATTTAGCCATCTAATTTTGGTTTAGGGTTAGAAGTTTCAAATTTGTTACGCAGAAGTCTGATGATTTGACCATCGTCGTTATAAATTTTTGCCAACGACTTATTATTCTATAATTTCTTAATTAATTAATTCCTTTATTTATCAGTATACCTATTTAGATTTTGCAAGTGCATTGACATATTTTAAGAATCTCTGCTATACTTATTTTATATCTGTCATTCCATGTTTAAAAGAACTAATTTTTAAATTTTCGGTTTATGCCTGGCCAAGGTAAACAGCCTAACAATACAAATAAAATTAATAATAAACAGTTTGTTGCAGTAAATTTGTTTTTCATGGGTCAGTCTATCGTATTCTCTTGCAAATAAGAAACTATTTTTTCAGTTCATTGGTTCTTTAGCAACTGCTAATTATAAAGTTATATTTGTTTTCATATTCTGAACGCCACTAATATCGTCGGTACTATACAGTTACAGGTTACAAATTCTTCATTCCAAGATACCTTCTGCAGCAATTATGACAACTATGTATCACACTGACGTGTTTGGGAGCGAGCACCTAAATAATTCAGGATAGGCTTGCAACAGTTAGTCCTTTCTTCATTGCTACCTGACATAAATAATTCAAGAGAGACTGTGCAGAGAAAGAAGAAATTTACAGCTGTTCTACTTTGCCCGAGCATTTTTGCCACAACGTTTCCTTAACAAACATTGCCATTCAAAGAATGACAGTTAAACGGCTTTTCTCATTGTTAATAATCGGCTCTAATAGCTGCTCTCTCTCGGTCGTGCGAAGGTTATAGCGCAGATTTTTTCATGCATGGTAGAGCAAATTGTAATGGTTGCGTTAGTAGGTTTTTAAACTTACTTGTCCATTACAATTACAAGCATGGGTACGCGGACATGATTAAATAATTGTGTGTTTTTTTTAACTCCTTACATGTATCGTGGTTTACGAGGCAAAATTCTATGTTTACTTATTCCTACCTGGTCACCATTAGTATCTGATAGATTTTCCGTCATTTATAAAATGTTCATGGTGGCCTGCTGAAAACCGTTCATCCATCCTAAAGTGAGAAAGAAAGGGTTCTAAAACGGTTTTCCAACGGTTTTTTTTCTATTGTTTAATGTATTAGTGCAGGAGTAAAGGAAATCAAAATGTTGGCTATATAGTAGGCTGGTAAAAATAGAACTCGGCAACGAAAACAATGGATGTGAAAAGTTTGTTAAGGTGTGTAAGTACTAGCGCGTGTACTTTACTGTAATTTAACAAATATTTGCCTTTCTTTAAAAACGGCCAATGCTATAAAAGTACGATAGTATTGTTTAATAAAGAACGTGTAGACAAATATATTCATAGATCCTACGTCGTGTAATTAGTGGTAAATTTTTATGGTAATATATAGAGATGGATAGTCCATTAACAGTTTTGCTTATGTTTTTTTTAATTTTACAAAAGTTAGTCATTTTGGGAATTCTATGTGTACCCACATATTATAACATTTGAATAAAATCTGCTATTGAAGTATTTGGGCGCAGGTATTCAAATATTTTGGTAGGCTGACTATCTGGTTAATATACCTACTACTTAATACTTTTGTTATAAAAAAAATCATATACGTCAGTCAGCTCAATATCTGAACATTACCAAAGGCATTGCTCACGATATCTTAAAAATCAAAGGTTAAGGCCTTTTTACACCAGTAAATTCAGAACGTCAATTCCACACGATTTTTACAGCGTAGTGAATTTTGCGAGTTTATAACAGTGAAAAAATACAAGAAGACGGCTTGTTTCTGACTAATATTATTTGGAGCGATGAGGCAAAATTTTCTATAGATGGACTTTATAACAAACAAACAGTTTCTACTGGATTTCAGGATTGTTGACAATTTAACGTTTATTGTACAATTAAAAATGATAACATTCCGTGCATGAATACCGATGGGTACATAGAAATTTTAAACAATATTTTGGAAGAAGCTGTTGAAAATTTACCTCTAAACGAGCCAACTGCTGCATAGTTTTTCATAATAGAGGTGTTATTGTAGAAATTTGAGATACTGTATAATATCTAAATGTATGGCATACAATGGGCCTTACTGTTGTCCTCCGCGTTTCTTCAATTTAACCCCAATTGTTTTTTTTTAATTTGGGGTTATATAAAAAACAGTTTATTTATTTTTGCCTGTACCGATAAAGAAGTAATGGTTCAGGGGTGAGAAGAGCATTGCAAAGGTTAACGCCAGAAAACGGCAAATCGGGCTACACAAACTGCAACAAGGAAGAGAGATGGATAGAGGTATCCTTATATTTTTGATCATGGCTCAAATTCATTACGTTTTTTCTTTTTTAAATTGCAATTGATGTTCATAACTAGCTGATAAACTAAAATTAAAATGACAACTATAATCTGGAACTGTCTTTTTTGTTTAAATTTATGTCATGGAAATCCAGACAAGAATTTTACTGTTTTGATTTTGGCTGCGTAACAAAGATTAAATCGCCAACTGCAAAATGTTTAATAGAAACTATTTTCTCGCTCTCATTGCAATTTTGTCAGATTTGCCATGAATTAACACTACGTATATTTAAAATCGCCGTTCAAAAATTTTAAATAATACACTCTTGCGGGATAGTTGCAACAGGACCGTTTTGATAGCAGTAAGAATTTCATTAAAACACTACCTATCCAGATTTAGTCGATTTTAACATAAAATTGGTGCAAAACTAACATCTAATATCGTTATGCATGACTATGCACCACAGTTCCATTTGAAATAAGGGAAATATTCGAGTTTAAAGTTGATCAAATGTAATGTGCAATTAGGAACTTGCTTAAAAATTTTTTATTTCATGTGAATAAAACAGAGTTAAAAAAACCATGCAAGTTCCTAATTATGACTACCCTGTATATAGAAAATTAATGGCAATGCTATCTGTCAGCATTACACTGACGGGTACTGTATATGGCGGTGTGTGCAAAAAACAGCTATTGTACTAAAATGTTTTAATTCCTTCACTCCCGCCGTACCAAATTTCGTCCAATTAATATGATTTACTTTTACTAATATTAATCTTTGGACTAAGAGAAGTTTGGTTAAATCATGATAGTTTGACCTAAGGGTGTATGTTGCAAAATGTACCTACTTCTGGACGACAATGTATATTTTGAGAGCGCATTTTAAACAACAAATACACATAAAGTTAAGAGTATTATTATGTGCCAGTGCTTATAGCTACTTTTTAGGTTGGAACAAACAATCATCAATAAAAGTAGAAATTAAATCTTAATGGCCTATTGTAAGTTTAAAAATGTCTACTTACTGACCAGAATCAACATTATTTTAAGACAAACATTGCAATACCATTAAATACTCGAATAAAAACAAATTCGTAGTCTTCATATGCTTTTGTATTTTCCCAGTAATCCTTCGAACTGAAGCTAGTGTCTATTTAATTTCATATTTCGTAACACAAATGTAAACGACCGATCCCACCGCTAAGACTAGACATATGAAATTAAAATTGCATTTCACGTAATAATAATCTGTAGCATATTTGTAATCAATGAACCGAAAAACGTTCGGTATAATAATATTGCCCAACTTTCTAAAATTGTCATCAGTTTGCACGTACATTGTAATAATACACATTTCCATGACTGATCATAATATTCCCATAAAATTCACTGTAACAACCAGATAAACTTGCTCTTTGTGATTAGCTTGAAGCTAAAACACAATAAACGCTGCGAAATCGCAATTTAAACAGTTCACGCCAATGTTTCCGCGCTTAAAATTTTTATCGCAGGATCAGTACGGTGAACTTTCGTTGCAATTAACTGGATTACATCTCGACGATTTCACTTTCTTGGAAAGAAGCGCTGTCTATCAAGAGAAGCGCGTTTTCATGGGGAAATAAACTCCAACGTAAACAGTTGAAGTGATGAAGGCATATTATTACAAACGTCTAACAGAAGCAGCTATAAAAACTTTTAACAATACTAGTAACTTTAGGTAATAGGGATTGTGGAAATTTTAAGTTGGGTAAGGCTATTTTGTAGTCTTCTTTTATCGAGTAGTAATAGTTCATGTATATCTAGTAGGTAGTTTCTTGTCGGTAAGTTTACATTTAATCAGGTTGGCACGTTGTTTGTATGACACATCGCTTCCTTGGTGAATAAATAAACAATTTACTTTCAAAATTTTGTTTGGACAAAATACGCAGACACCCATGTCCTGGCGAGAAATGGACCACCCAGGCCGGCTTTGAAGTTCTCTTTTTTGACAAAGATTACAGGTGTAATCGAATTGTTACGTACTGGAAGTACTGGAAAACAAACGAAGAAGGTATGTTTTTCTCAATATTAGGTAACTTTACGGCTGTAAGTAAGATGCTGAATCATTTTCATTTAAAAAATTTTTTAGTCTAGTGATTTGCGAATTTCATGGCAAATATTTTCTACACATAGAGTAATATGTTTATTACGCTCCATAACAATTATAATAATATGGAATTCTTTTGAAAACTATTTACAATAGATACTACTTAGCGTGGTCATTGAAAATGAAAGTAGTTAAATGTACAACAACATTTTATACATTTTATTGGACAGAAGAAATTAAAATGTTTCATTGCAGTTTTCAATGAATTTCTCAGCAAGTTCGTAACAGAATTTAATGCTTGATGAGAACGTTTGCATTTAAAAGAATGACAATTTTACGTTATACCGCTCTAGCTGATACTTACAAAAACCACTAAAAGTAATGAACCCGGCGACCATTAGGACAGGGTGAAGATTGAACTGCTTCCTGGGATTATCTCTCCATGCGAATCCATTTTCGTAGTAGATTACCCAGAACAGCGTAAGGGCGAGTGATCCTAACAGTAATACGCTGGCTAAAACTACTACCAAGGTGTATTCTAACCAACTGCCGCAGCCCCATTCGTTGTCTTCTTCGTAATGCCTGTGCCTGGAACAAAAAGAACGAAATGGAATTGCTGTATTGAAATATTTAACAGTCTGATTAGTAGTAATGATTTTTTTTATTTCAACTTGAATATGAATTATTTTAAATTCTGAAGAACGTGTATAAATACATTTGTGTAGAAACTTCATATTGTGTTGCAAAATAACAATAAGTTTTATCTGGCAGTTTCCCAATAGTTTCGCATATTTTTGAAACTACGTTTATAGTTGCTCTAAGATTGGTTTGTGACCAGAAAGCGCGAATTGTTGTAGAAATAAGTTTATGTAAAACGCCAATATAATGTTTTGCATCTACACGGACTGAAGCTTGCAAATATAAACAATAACCGCAAAAATGTAGGTCATAATATTTTAATTACCTAGTTGTAGCGAAAGCTGGTGGTAACATTACGCTCTTACCAAATGCCCTGCATTTAAAGAATAACGGATGCTATAGTGCTTTCGACACTACTAATCAACTACGTTGTCCATCCATTGCGATCAGTTTTCCGATTTTTAAAATTCAAAATACTTTAAACAGTTTTTGAAAAAAGGGGTATTCTCATGACTGTATGAGGGCCATTGTTGTTATTAATCTACACCAACAAATTGGATGCATTGAAGGTTCATAATATGTAGGTTGATAATATTCAGTTGCATTGCACTTTTTGTTCTATAACACAAGTCTATCGCATGATCATTATGTGTTCAATCTTAATACGATGACAAAAACGAGCAGAAAATGTAAAACTCATGTCTTTGTAAGTTGCAGCCATCTACTACTGACATTTGAAACTTCTATCCATTTCTCTTTCTAAAGAGGGTCATTTTTGTAACACGATAGATGGCAAAGAGCGTTATAACTAAATGGAGTTATCCATAAGTTTGTTAAAGAGTGGAACTGAAATATTTTATTGAGAAGTTTAAATGGACTTGCTGAAAAAGGCGTTGATATACCAAAAAGTCCACATATAGAAATTCCCTTTTAAATATATACACTATTCACCTGCTCAGTGTGGAAGAACAATTTTGTAAAAACTTTAATCGGTAAAGTTTTTTAATCAGGTTAAAGATATTTGGGAAAAATTGTAAAACGTAATTTTCCAAGATCTTACAAAGCGTTTTATAATGCTGGAAATATTGTTAGAAGGAATAGAACTAATTTCAAAAAGTCTAAATAAATATAGCATCAGATATCCAAATTGGCATGTTAATGATCAGTATCTGGAGAATGATTTGAGATCCATATAGCATTGCCAGAAAATGGATATGTTGCCAGATACTCTGTAATTAATCAGGTGTAAATTGTGCCATTAATGGAGTTGGTTTGAATGTTCAAATAAAAGCGTAGTATTATTGGCATTATTATTATTAATACATAACATACTGTAAAACTACCGACAATCAGGAGCTAATAAGGTTATAAAGCTAAACGCTAATAAAGAGAGGCAACCACATCCGTAAAGCTCAAACAACAATCATAATTGTTTACTCAGAGTTTTTCCTTTGTTTCGAACTGGCTCTCGTCTCACTTTCTCCCTGTGTTCTTTTCAGCATAAATCCGGTCGATTCATTTCCGATCTTTGGCGACCTTTTCTCCTCCATAGAGCCAATCAAGCATATGTGCGTTCACTATCCGTAACTCGTGTACTATTTATCGGACCAGGTGCGCAACGTGCATGATCCATCAGGTATTAATGTCACTTGGTCAGTAGGGAAGAACACTGATTGCCCCGTTGGACTTTCGCTTCGTTCACGAGCTGCGATTTTTGTTTTCGATTATCACGGTGCGTTTGCGGGCCAGTTCACGGTTGGTGGTTGAATTCGGGATGGGTTTTTACGGGAAGCTCAAATAAGAAATGAGGTCGAAGAGGAAGATGAAGAACAGTATGGTTAAAAAACCAATCATGACACTGGGATGGCTGACGCATTGCGTCAAGGGTTTGGGGAATGTCATTGTGACGTGACTGGTTTTCGCGTAGTCACAAATAATACTGCGTTTTGTTTCTTTTGTCTAGGAAATATAAACTCTACTCTAGAATATCGTCGTCGTCTGAAGTTGGGGCAACAGTACGATTTTGGCAGACATGGTCCTTGCATCTACAATGCTCAGTGCATATCATCCGTTCCTTACACAGCTGCTGCATGCGTAAGGTTGGCAGTCCTCAAGTCCTCAAGTAACAAAATGGTTTTAGGGCCGGGCAAATCAGTGCAGTTGACGGAACAATCTTGCCCCCTTTGAAGACCCAGCGACAGAATTGGTATATGACTTTCTAAGGCACCCATTAGAATTTGGAGAACGCATTCAGCACGCCTTACAATCCTTATTAAAGATGGATATGTTGGTGGAAGCTGTTCTTGTGAACACTCCTTCTAAGCAACCAGATGCCAAAAGTAAGACTTCACAACGACGTACACCTTTATAATAAGAGTTCTCAGATCAAATGGTCTGTAGGAGGTCCAGATGATTTTCCTAAGTCGCACTATATCCTTTTCTTCATAAATCATCAGAATACATATTGTTACGATTTGGACAAACTAGCTCCTGAGGATTAGGCAACCAGATGGACGCACTAAGCTTCCATGTTAATCAGGGAGATGCCTCTAGTGATGTCTTCGAAGGTTCTTCTGGACTATTCGGAAGAGCGAAGGCGCTGACGCGGAATCTGATTTTAATAGCGATGAAGCAAGGGAACAAAGGCGAACCAGCTATTTTAATCGCCAGTGAGTGTAGTGTATTGTATCACACTGATGTTTGGATTTAGTGTATTTTGGAATACCAATAGGAAGATAATCAAAAGTTCTTATGTCACAAACACGGCAGAATAAAATTGTTTCTTCCAGAAAACTTGACAATTTTAGTAGAAATGACATTGAATCGATAAGATAATTAATTATCCMTAAACTCAGTGTATATTTTAGTAAACTGCACCTTGCCAAAGGCAAACMTTTGTGAGTTTATTTAAAGTTCAAGGTTCGAAAACTGTTCAAACACAAMAATAGAGGGTATGATTTTTGTTATGAGGCAGAATTCGTTTTGCTTTACATCATCGTATTTTAATTTGCATACATTAACAGAACTGGAATGTAGAATTCAAAGGTAAGAACAGGTATGGAGAGTGGAAAAACCATAAACTTTGACTCTGACATGCGTTAGATGAATATTACACAACTCGTACTTACAGTGTTAATACGGTTTAAAGATCTTTCAAGCTGACCGTAACACAGTATTATTATGATAAAAATATGCATTGCAGATGACTTTAATTTTTTATAAGAACTACTGGAAAGAGACTAATATGAATTATAAACCAACGTGTTTTCAGTTAAAAACAATGTATTATTATTAATATTATTTCAACAACACGTTGTAGACAACGGTACTGCAGAGCTACAATATAATTGTTGTAACAATTGTCTAGAAAACCATTATAGTACTCCATCTCCAGGTTCATAGTCTCTGTTCTTTGCTTTGGTCTACATTTGGGTACGGTGAAATAACCTTGTCTTAAAAAGTAAAAGATTTGATTTCGTTGATGCCGTACCTTCGCGACTAAGTTAGTAAAAAGACCGTGATTTAAAATTTAAATAAAATGCAAATAGAGATCTTTTAATGTTGTGGATTTGTAAAACTGGATTACCACTTTTCGTCCTGATTTATAAATCGCAAACAAGGTGTGTCAAAATTAAATATGCTAAATTCAAATAACCATTTTCTGGCAATCAAATAATAAACTTTTATATAATATACGATGGCTCTAATTCATTCATGCAATAAATTTATAGTGCAGTTAAATTTTAACCTGTACATTAATTATTCTCTTCTTTTATTACAGGAGAGTTTTTTAATTTGTTATTGGGATTGATATTTAACTTCATTAATGCTAAAGTTCGAATACTAGTATTCAAGATAGGCATAAACATATCATCAAATTTGTGAGACACTATGATAGCAGCTCATTGTAAAATTAGTAATTGAGTATATCTTGCGAATGGAAGATAACAAGGTTCTGGATGTTTTGTGTTAAATGAACTTTCACCATGGCGAAATTGTAAGACATATAACAAAATGCTAAGGATGTCATCAACCGTAATTAATAATTTAGTTTACCTAAATTTAGACATTTAGACTTTCATACATCTATAGTATTTTTAGGTTTCAATTCGGAATGAGACAAATTACAGTATTTAGTTTTATATAGTATAACGTTTAGGTATATACATAATTTTACAACAAATTGATTTCGCTTATAACTGAGCTAAACTTAATCAATAACTGCCTTACACTTTTACCTTTCACATTCTACCGACAACTATCACCACAATTAACATTATCGTGGAACATTTACGTCATTCCATAKCCATGTAAGTCTTCCGAGATTTCATCCCATTTCCCTATCTAGGAGGTAGTTCGCAATGTACGTCTTCAAGCGCTCTAGTAAATCCTGCGCGCTAGCAGGATTCATTTCCTGTCAGTCAAGTTAATGACACCCGTTCGGGCTTTCTACTTTTTAGTCATGGCTCATTTTGGCACCACCGGAATCAATTTTGTTTCTTGCGAAGAGGTAAGATATTGCTATTTATTACTTTGTAATGCGATTGCCGAATCGCCATTAAGTGATTGCTGAAAAGAGATTGTTTTTGCATTGCACGCGTTTGCGTAGGTTTTAGAAAGCACTGAGATTTGATAGGTGTCGTTATGATCTGTAAATCGTTTAGAAAGCTTAATTTCTTTGATGATGAGTGCAGTGCATGCTTCCATTTTATTTGATGTGATATTTATATTATCTTATTTTCCGCTTTGTCTTCAACATAAACCTTTACTTAATTTTACTAATGATCTGGATTGCCGTGTCCTAGAAGTTTGAGAAAGCGTCTAAAATGAAATCAAGCTTTTAGCACTGCTACCGGAGGGCGCTTTTAATAATACCAGTAATGAAATTCATTTTTAGCGTAAAATTTCAAGTAAATGTTTGTTCAGATTGCCGTTACTAGATTTCTCAAATCCGAATATATATAGAATGTGACAAAAAGTCCTCAAATGTGAGTATGTAAGAGTGGGAGAAGTATGTCATTGATGTAAATGTATAACTGGTTATCAGTTTGGTCCATTACATGTTAGCCGAACTTGTTTCGTTATTAAAAAAACATATAGTTATAAAAAGAACTTTTTTATCTTTAATTTTGACTGAACTATCATCAAAAATACTATAAGCTTGTTACAACCGAAATCCAGCATGGTAATAAGAAAAATTAATAAATGCCGATTTGTTTTGTATTCATCTTGTATCACTAACGAACCTTTCCAAGTACCTTTGGACTTGAGGGTGTAAGTCATCAAAACAAAAAAGGGCTATAGTAGGTATTGACAACGTCAAAACTGAACTACAGAACAACAATAAAAAACTGAAAAGTTGAGAAATGTCAGTGTTTTCTAGCCTATCCAATGATACGCAAACGTTGCATCTAAACAATCGCGCGTACATTTTGGGAAATGTGCAAGGCAACCACCGTGTTAAAACCAGGAATTTTTTCTAGTTTCCAGCGAAATATTGAGCGTTCATAAATTGAATTCGTGTCTTAAAAAGACACTCATTTTCGCATATCGTTATATAACAATAAGTTGTTCAATTATTTTGCTACAACATACATTTACTTTTCATTTATTTTAGTGATGAACTTGACACAACCAATGAGGATTCTCCACAGAACAATAATGTGAGTTGTGTAAATTCACTGCTTTTACCAAATGTAGCTAAAGGTAATTTTCAACCAGTAGAAGTAACTTAACCTTGCATAATAACCGAAGTCTGAAAGTGCTTGATGTAAAGAGATGCGATATAACTTGTTGTCAGTTAAATGAGATTAACTGTATGGTTATAGTTAATCCAGGACGTAACCCAATTTGCCTAATACTTAGCTCTGTATTTGTGTCTACATAATCAATCACATTTGTAATATTATTCTCAAATTCTCATCCTATGCCGGTTGTCTTCTCACAGAAGCAGCGTATACACACATCCAGTTTTTCGAATGTTTGAAGTTGGCATCTTTACTTTTTTATTTTTTTAATGCCACTCGTTTGTCCAATAAATAATTTCACTTATCCATCCTCCATTAGGCAGCACTCCCAAAGGAGAATTGACATATTGTATTCTTAACCGATTGTAGAAGGTTTGTCCACGTTTGTCCAGCTGTTAGTTTAATTTGACTTACGTCCACAAAATTTCATAATGTGTACTGTTAAGCTATCTTTCAGTCTGTAGTTACTGATACTAATTTAATATTTTTAGTCAACAATGTGTTATGAATATACTCATACTATTCACCAAAATACTGTACTGCATTATACGTCTTAAGTATTAACCTCAAATATATTTAATTTTATAAAGGTCTCCCAAAAAAAATTATGGTTTCATGCAAACATACCATGAGCAAAAAACCTTCCAAGCAAATTTTGTTTTTATTGCTAGGGTATCGAAGTGGACCTAAAAACAGGAAGGACAACGAAGTTTTATCCAACCATGTATTATTTTGTTATGAAAGCTCCCTGGCGGCTTGACTTTTGCCGACACTAATCCTTCACCATGAATTATTCTATCTACTGGTGAAAACCGCATGAAAATCCGTTTAATAGTTTTTGAGTTTCAAATTCAGTATAATCATCTGCTTACGCTACCAATGCACAAAACAGCTCAACGTCAGAGATTTTCCTTTATATCGCAGTAAAACTTATAGACTTTTTTATTTTTAATGCCTTAGAAACCCAGGATATGTGTTCGTTTTCTAAAAATAAGCAAATCTTTTTATCAGCCGTATCTTCAAAAATGAGACAATAAATTGAGAAATTTAAACCATCAGGGAAATGAAAAAAATTACATTTTAAAGCGATTTAACATGCCATGATTACAATTGTTTCTACGAATAAAAAAACCGCTTTTTTCAAAGGGCTTCAAAACGAGGTATTACTCGAGCCCTTTTTTATTAAAAAAAATAATGTGAGGGGTAGAGGGTTGTTCTGACGATTACGAATGTTGTCTCAAAAGATGTCCTCCTCTGATATAAAATCGACTTGTTTTCATTGAAACACCTGGCGTAAATTAATTACAAATTTAAAGTTCTTAAAATTACTTAATATTTTATGGACTTTATTTAATAAAAAATACTAAAATCTGCTTATACTTGTTATAATTATAATGAAAATGAAAACTGCGAACGTAATTGTCTGCTCTAGATGTAACATTCTCAAGTACAGATTATGTTGAATTTACTTCCTCGTGGGACTGCATTAAATCAACTGTTTAATTAATGACTTTCGCTACTTAGATGCTTAGTGCAAGTAATAACTTCTGCGTTCTGTTATACGTCAACTCATTGCTAGTAAACCGTTGCTTCGCATGTTCGACAGACTGCGAATTAGGAGATCTGATCTTTATTTATTCTGCAATACGATGTTATGCAAACTCCAGACTTGGCTAACTAGACTTTTTCTCACGCTGCGGGCGTAGATGTTTGTTTCCTGATTGCAGCAATTTAAATTCCAATACAGGCTTCAGTAGACGGAGGGAATCTCATTAGCTCTGTCATGAGAGAAGCTGGTTGTGCCCTATTAGCATGGACGTACTAAATAAAGAAACGCTAAACAATAGCTGTAAAAGCTACATGATACGTTCGAATGAGGCCAGCTAGATTCTTGCTTGATTGATAGGAATATGAAACGCCATTTGGTCAAAGGTGTCTGCTAAGAATATGGTGATTGGTTTGATTGATAAGAGGCACGTTGGTCTCTTGAAAAGTTGCCTTTTCGATTATATTGTAACGGTTAAATCATAATGATATAATTGGTAGTCAAAAATTTGATAGGTGTTGCAATTATGTACTCATATATACAAACATTCACAAGAAGCTACTTGCAATGAGGTAAATAGTATGAAATCTTATGAGTACCACTCATGTTAGTTATTGTATATATCCATGACTGAAAAGCAACAAAGGAATTTGTATTTTTCTGATATATGCTGCTGGATCAAATCTATAACAACCTAAAAGCAGCTACTGTGTTTTCTTCTCTAGTATAGCGTTTTACAGATACAGTCCTCAAACTAAAACCTGTATCAGTCCAATAGTTCAAGTCTTAATAAATTTTAAACGCCGCGCCGTTGATATCTATTTGTTTAATATATTGTGTTATGTTTCAAATGGGAAATTGTACACCTATTCTGAGTGATAACTATACAATAATATAACAAACCATATAGCCACATGTATCTATTTTATATTATAATAAGCATAAATATACCAACATGTAAGTCTGTGTATTAACTTATATCTCATTGATTATTTATTTATTCCAAATAAGTTAATAATATCACCTGTGTACTGTGTATGTGTCCTTACTTTTTACCATCGTATCTCAGTAGGCACGTTTTAATTTTTATTTATTTGACACCACTTGACACAAATTATCGCTCCACTAATTTCTAGATTTAACAAATCTACTTAAAATAATTAGTACCTATTTATCTTTATTCATTAAATTCAATTGCAAAAGACATTTATAAACCAGATATAGTGCGGAACTCCTCTTTGAATATTCTTTGTGACTTGCCATACTGTCCAGTTAAAAACAAGAGTTGCATGAAGTAAAATAATTACCGCTTCGCAAAGTGGCGTAAGTTGGAAGTTACTCCAAGTTATCAATAGATGGCAGGACTATTTTAGTTATAAACCAATTTCTCTACAAAACTGTGCCGCCATTTCGGAAAAGTACGTTATCTGGAACTTTTCGGTGGCGACAAAGCGTCATCTGCTTATCCATGAAACAAAGGACAACGTTAAGAAAGAAAGTTTATTGCGAAGCATTACGTTGCCTACGATGAGCGACTTATGAGTAGAATTAACGAAGAGGCAGTTTTCGACCACGTACCACGCGTATCTGGCACCAGTAATTCTTATATTTTTCGAAAATCAAGGCATTTTTGCATGGAAAACGCTTCGTCACCAGAAAAGGGCTCCAGTAGGCTGTGTAAATGTAGGTACTTGACTCAGTTGGCAGCAAAGTTCCTGTTTGGTCGCCCAAATGATTTATGGCATGGCCTGGGTGGAGGGGTTGTCGCCCACCCCCAAATAAACGAAACTGTAAAGATAGTATTGTACCGACCAGCGTAAAGAGTAGATGTATGCAAAGATGTAAGTGTTATGAATAGAAATAATGTTAAAGTTTTGTGTGTTTCTTTTATAAAAAATACATTGGTCCTTCGCCAGCCCAACCGGGTAACCTGATTACCAAAAGAAAATAATCTTTAGTACGGGTCCCTACAGTTCCTTTGGAAAACTAATGAGAAAAACTACACAAATTTTAGAATTATTTTTAAGTAAAGGGAACTAATTTTTATAACCCATCGGAGGTTGAAAAAAAAACAGCTTTCGTATACCTCAAAAACATATCGTGTCACTTTTCACCGCCTTAAACAATGATTGCATTACGGTTAATCCACAATGGCAACACAGCTTGGCCCATCAACACCATTTTTTTACACGATACTTTATTAACCGAACTGCTGGCCTGGACCAGGTAACCGGTATTCAAGGATATTAAAGAGCCCATCCAAGATCGTTGACCCCTTCGTCAGGTGTATCCCTTACTTGCTTAACTCTCAACAACCAAAGCCTGCTCTGACACAGATCCGTTCACGCGCCAGAGCACCGATCTTCTTTGTTTTCACCTCCGCGAGCAAATCTCCAGGTTAACGTCGTGGAGACGAGTCTGTAAATTATGTAAGTCCTGCAGACGGTTCGTATCTCCATTGCTGCGGCCGGAAGCGATGGGAAAACAGGAAGGAAAAACAAGTCTGCGTGAAGCCATTCGTGCACACCGTTGATAGCATGTGTGGAGGGAGCACGGCTTTGTGCAGACGGATGGAAATTGTTATCGACAAGTCGATATATTCACTTGTTATTAATTTTCTATTGAACATCGCTGAAGGAACAATGAAAATGTTAGACGATTCGATTGTAGCCGTTTCTTTATAATGTTATAATATTACGGGTCCCGTTATATAAAAATCAATCGCATCACAATGGGTTTACTGCAGGCCAGTGGCTCTACTATAAATTTATATTTATTGCGGTCGTCCACAAGTAGAGTCCCGTATAGGAAATTATCATTTAGACAAGAAAATGCGGTTTTGGTTTGAAGGCTTCCGTGGTTGTTGTCGATGACATGCTGTTCCTGGACCATCTAAATAGTATCCATAGCGGCATACAATTCACGATGGAGATGAAGACCAATGGCGCCCTACCCTTCCTGGATGTGTATTTGAGTATTTGTACTGGGATTACATCTTCTTTTTTAAAACAAACCCGCCCATCTCACTCTAGCAGACTGACAAATACTATTGTTTGGTGGCATCTTTTTCGGAATCATAACAGCGTGTATAACCATATAAAAGCAAGCATATACGTGTAAGAACAATCAATACACAAGTTCTAAATACACCAAATTTCTAATTCTAATTTTTGATCTTGTACTACAACTTTGAGCAATCCCATTGCGACAATGGTCTTACAGTTAGTATTGATGTGATTATAACTACTACTAATATGTATCGTTAGATATCTTTATTTATAGTAGTTTGATATAATGATTAAAATGAGATATGTTTAAATTATTCAAAACCATTTATATGCAGTAAAATTTACATAAAATCGTGCATTATAGAAGTGCGCGTGTTTACCAGATAATATAGATACATTATTCGTTATGCAACTTCATCTTGCATAAGCAAAGAGCTTCTTCAACTTTAAAATTTGTTTCATGGCTTTCACAGTAACATGATATGACCCGAAACCAAAAACTTACTTAGCACTCTAGAAAGTGATGTGTGACCCATCAGAAGCGAATCTAACCCAACAATGGAGAAGAGTACAAATTGTGAATATGAAAAACGGACCACCGACAACTGTTATTTCAGGAATTACTGATGACGTTTGTTCAGCGAGATCGTCTGGCATAACATCATGCGATTTATTTTTCTGGAATTTTTACATTCAACACACAAAGCAACTGGCTTTAGTGATTTACGCTTGATTGTATTATTTGGCCTCTAGTTTTATGCTTGGGATCATTTATCATAGAGTAAATTCTTATTTAGAGATAGCAATTAGAAGCTCCTCCGGTACAGTTATTCTTCTATAACCATTTTCAAACTACGCCGCTCTAACTTCAAATGAAAAATTGGTTCCGCATAATAATAAAATGAGATGGAGGTAAAATTATACCAAGCTCTCTGAGGAAGTCTGTTATTAAAGTAGCTGCAAACTCTCTCGAGGTCTCGATATCGAGCTCTAGATTCAGGTAAATCAATCATTAAAATTCTCTGGGCGTTCCGAAAAATTTACAGATGTAACCTCCTAAAATATTGCCCGCAAGGTAAAATGCACGAGTTGGCATTCCATGCTTATGTTTTCTGGTAGTTCAAGTTTGGAAACGAGCAAAATAGATCACACTACAGTTGTTTTATGAACACATCCTGAATAACACGGAAAATATTATCTCTTAGCTTTCACTAAGCTTTACCCTTCTTTTAGGAAGCAAACAAATTTTTCAGAAAATTTCTACACTCAGCTCGGGTTTCTTTAATCGTCTAATGTTCAATACATTTACATATTTTAGAGTTATAAAAAAATTAATCACACTTGTAAGAAAGTTAAGAAAAAATAATAAAATAAAAGTAATCCCGCCTTATGCTCAAAAGTTTGTTTATTCTACTGGGAACGAAATAATCAAATTGAAATTGAAAAGAAAATGACGATTGCTATAAAGACAAAATTGCAGTTACCTTTGCACAAGATAATGCCAATAAGTTCAACATAGTTACTACAGCAGATAAAGGTTCAGCCAGAGTAATTTTGATAGAACAGATTGAGAGACAAAGTTGGTGAAATTATTAATTGATGAACAATACAAAAAAGATCGTACCTTAAAAATTTCCAAAATCACTAGTGGTCTTACTAATAAATCAGGTTAGATCAAATTTTTCAAAGGGAAGACCGTTTTAATTCCAAGGTATCTACATTATACAGTGCCCAAAATCCACAAGCAGTCAGTATGATTAACAACAACAAACGAGTAAAGAACCCCTAGGTTTACCATAACTAATAAATTTATAATGTACTTCCTTCATCTGAGAGATAATGTTTATGAATAAAAGTGGGTTCTTTCTTGAGCCCTATAGTGGCCAATTTGTTTATAGTAAACTGAAGAGGAGGGATCTAACAGTTTTGAGCTTTAACTTATTGTTGGTATAGGCATGTAGATAATACTTTTGTTGTTTGACCTTACGGTGTGCTAGATTGTGAAGTTTCACGACTGAGTTAAAAAGTAATAGTAGTTTACCTTTCTTGAATATGCAAATTTTAAAAGAAAACAATGGGCAGTTAGACCAAGTTTACTGAAAACCAACACACAGACAGATATTTACATAATCCATCTTACCATCTTTCCACACAAAAGAATAATAGCCTTATAAGGACATTATCAGAGCTCAATGCATTTCAGATCAAAGTTCACTACTACATTAAATCGGCGCTAGTAAGAAATGGTTATAGTAACAGGAATATTCGGTGAGTTTTCAAGTCATCACAAAATAAATTAAAGTTGTGTTTACCTTATGTACAGAGCCTTTCGGAAAATTATAGAAAAAGCATGATCCTCTAGTTGTTGATAATACATATAAATAATAATTTAGATAACATTTTTATTCTATTAAGTTTAAGTGTATTTAGAAAGTGCGATGATGTTTACAAAATCTTCTGTGGCTGAATATTCATACCTATCTAACTAAACATATTATTTTGACAAACTAAAATTTTACACAGAGAAGCATTTTATTACAAATATCTAATTTAAGAAGCTATAATATAATAATAATAATAATAATAATAATAATAATTTTAATAACGATAGTGGAAATTATGAGCTAGATGATAGCCATTTGGAAGGCGATTTTGTAATTTTATCAATAATTCATGCATATCTAGTAGGTAGGTCCTTTCTACTTGATCTGTTTAGACTTTATCAGGTTGGCGCGTTGCTTCTATGACTTCTCGCTTTTTTGGTGATTTGCTTATTCCCCTGGCGCCACGCTTTACTCAAAATTTGGTGTGCACTTGTGTCAGACGTTTTTTGGAAGTTCTATTCCTTTACAAAGATTACAGGAGTAATCAGGTCGATAACTCGTTGTCAATGTTTAATTAGTAACTACGTTTGTCCGAAAACATAATAATGATAAATGAAGGTGGATTCTTCTTTAATTCAAGGATAAGTGAACACAAATTTAGAATAATTAGGTATTTATGTTTGCTGACTATAAAGCATTAAATATTTGATAGATCTTTTAATCTGCATGATGTATAACTAAACTTAAATGGAAGAAGGAAAATCTACAAGCGATATTATTTCTTAGGTTATAAGTTGCCGCCAGTATGGAATTAAAATTTCCCAAAACCGTAGTGATTTACATTTCTTTGTAGTTGTCGAACAATATTTCATATTTTAAAAATATCAAATTACCAGCTGGCTAAGATGGCCTTGCAAATCTAAAGATTTTAAAATTTTTAGAGAAAGTTTATAAGTGTATACGGCCCTTACTGGACTCATTTTTCTGAAACAACCACAACTTAAATGAACGTGATAAACGTGGAAAGTTTTGGTTATAGTTTGTAAATCAATTAACGATATCTCTATTATTGGTTGTTGTAAATTATATAATAAGTTTTGTTGGCGAAGCCTTCGGACAAATTTTAATAAAAATCATGATACCCTTACTTTGTAATCACGCGTATTATTGAATGGCTACGGTGAAAACTAACAGTTGCAGACATAATTTACTTCCAGCGCTTTTTAAAGCGTTTTACATATTTTCATACTCTTCACTTGATTTATGTTTAGAATAATTGTAGAAAGCAATGTAGCTATTTGCAAATCAGCAAAAAGCAGGAATCTTGATTCCTTGCACGCGACATTTTTGACGAGAAGAGCCCGACAGAGCGCTTTTTGTTGAGCTGAACGTGTCAAATAAGGAAACCGTTTCCAGATATTTCTCGGTAAATAACTGCACTAGGAGCTGGTTAGAAAAGCAAACACATAAAACGCTTGTAAACTCGTTAGCACCGGCATACGAGTATACTTACGACTGGTAATGACACAAACCGTCCTGTGTTAGCTAGAACAGCTAGCTGAACTGAAAAAAGAGGTCTTTCCATTTAAAAATTGTGTCAGCAGGCAAAGAAACGGCTGCAGCGCATTATTACACTTTGTAATTAACTGCTTTTTGCAGGGCAGAACAAAGGTCAGTAACACACTATTATTATTTATGGCACATAATACGCTCCTTCACAAAAAAGCTAATCAAAAAGCTTGTGCAACGTGTAGAAATCTCAGTGCAAGGTTGCAGCTTTTTGTAAGTGTGTTACAGAATGATTTATTTTCCCTGCAATACATGTTATTAGCTGCAAAGATCGTACAGTGTAATAAACGTTAAGAGTTGTTTTGCAGAATTCATTGCATTTGATTTCGCATTACAGTTGAAAACTTGAAAACTAAAGAACTTTTAAAGTTTTAACTTGTCTGAAGAATAAATAATGCACAATTTAACTTAAAACTGCTAAACATGAAATCATCTACATTCTCTAAACTGTTCAAAAGCAAGGTGATAGGGCTGATTGTGCCTGATTAATGAACAGGACTGCAAATAAACTGCATTCAGATGTACAAAGAAAGTAGGACTGCAGTGTGCAAATAAGGTTTAGAAGATTAATCTAAAAAATGACAAAACACCATTCCCAAAGAAACACATAAAGCAATACCATGCAAAGATCAGGATAGCCCACCAATTTACTAAATCGAGCAAACTATAAAATATTCATGAACGCTATGGGAACCGCGTGAAGTTTTTACGACATGTTTACGATTACGTTGCGGCTTACTACATAATTTGTTTACATAACACGTGGACTACTGTGCGTAAAGGCGGAAGAGTACATTCTAGCTTCAGGGTATTATTATTAATGGGCCTTCTAATTGATTATTTCGAGTCCCACAGTCGAGTTAAAAATACTCTAAATGATGCGGTTTGTGCGGAAAGAACTGCTACAGGTATTACATAGTTTTGGTGGTTTCATGGTCAGTACGCGTTTTGGAGGTTCGCTGTAAGTGTTGCTAATTCCAAGTTTGCGGTACAAGCTGGGAATGGAAAAAATTGGGTTAGTCATTTGTTTATTACTTTAGGAACGCCTAGAAGAATATGCTTTATAATGAAAAACGGACTTGGACACGTCTGATCTTTCGTTTTGGAGTACAATCTGCGAATTCTTCTATAAAGTTAGTGCCATATAGCAATAGTAGTGGCAACACTATTTAGCTGTAAAAGAACAACTGTATATATGGAATATGGAACCTTAGTAGAAGTATGTATTTCGGTAAGAAGGAATGTATATAATTCTCATGTGCCACTGAGTTTATGAGTATATTTTACAAACGCATGCATAATTCTAGATTGCACTAAGGAAAAAAAGCKCTTGTGCAATGAATAAAAGGAGTTTGTTCTTACTACTTATTTGTGAAAAACATTTCAAAGAAACAGATATCTTGCGTTTCATGTTAAAATTTAAATTACGTGTGTATCGAAAATACAATCCACCCACAATTTTTTTCTTTGCTTCACAGATTAGTATTGAACCATTGACCTAATGATGATGCATACACGATACGAGACATTAGTGTATAATCTTTTATTTACGAAGAATATAAGATTCATTGTGTGGAAATCTAAAACGGTATTTTGTTCACCAAAAAATTATTATTGTTTACACTTTTCTAGCAGTTAAACTCCATCGACCTCGATTTTATTACAAAAAAGCTAATTATAATAATCGAGTAAAAAATGGATGTTTTTTTAACATTGGTTACCTACTTATGGCTGTTTATTATTTAGTAATTGGGATATTTTTTACGATGAAGTTTTTCTTTAAATAAACATTTTAAATTACAATAGTTAATAGCTAGATTTCAGCATCATAGTTTTCAGATTAGTGATTGAGATTTCACGCAACCAGTATATAAACCAGGTATTTCTTCACAAAAAGTTAAGAGTTTGATTCTCAACAATTGTTAACCTTAACTTTAGTTTCTTTTTGTACTATGGCTATTTTATTTCATAGTTATCTCAGAGGGAGGATAGATTTTCAAAATTTGACAGTGCTCTGTCAGGATTATAATGATGTGGAACGTGGCGTACCATATGGTTGAATATTGGAACTTGTTTTATTTGTGTACGCCAGCTATGTGTATGATATTTACTACCATCTGCAATTTGTCGGCGACATTAATATATGTTTTTTTTTATTAACTCCAATCATGGAGGGGTGAAAACTGGAACCGACCCAATGGGGTCATGAGAACTAAGTCGCCAGATTTGACTTTCATCTAATTATTCGAAGAATAAAAAAAATAACATGGCATAGTGGAATAGTGACGTGGAAACGAGCTCAAAATTATACATGAGCTTTTAGAGAAAAAAGTAGTAGTAGTAGTAGTAGCAAAAAATTCAGACATAAATATTCTATAACAGAGTGTGCTTTATAATTTTATTTCTAATACGTGTACGTACTTAGAGTGACCTGTCTGTGTTGGTTCACTTCGATAGTAAGTCGCTATCCCTCGTCTGATGAGCTAAAAACAGCGAAACTAATGGGTCGGGGTGGGTCAGACTAGCCAACCAAAACAGTCGCCCTTTGTATTAGGCATTATTCGCCTTTTTTGTTACTAATTTAAAGTCAATTGCGACCGAAAGGTGGGTATTAAGTCAATGGTTCATAGGACCAAATAGCTACAATATGTATATAATTTTTTTCTTCTGAAAATGCTAACTTGCTGCGTCGCTATTCGAGAGAAACTAGAACGCATACTTGCAATTACTGTCCGTAACTGGTAATCATTATAGAAGCATTTATCAGATTTGACGAGAGAAATTTCAAACGATATTCGGAAAGTATTATTTGCGTACACTATAATATTTTCCAAGAATGTCGTAACTGCTCGGGCAGAGCAAAATTATCCGCTCCAGTGAATCGGCTCCTTTCGAGCAAGAAAGTTTTTCCCTAAATATCAACAATAACATGATAATTAGCGACTACTGAAAAAAACTGGTCGATCCTGCTACACTTCAATTTACCTTATCCGTTTTATTTCTAAATCGGACGGACCTTCCTGACGACTAGAAAGTGAACACAATCGGTTGTTTGAACGAACTTTAAACTGCTTGCACATCTGCAGTTTATGAGAAGTTTCATTTCCTGCTGGACCATGTGTGATGATGCTATGACAGTCCTGCATTCCCTCGGGACGAACAGAGTTGGATATTGCTGACGTAGGCGTGATCGTAGCGTAATGCTCGAGGTTTAACTAAATAATTCGCAATGAATGACTAAATGAGAGAATAAATGATCGTGTGAAAGAGCGTCCAGTAGCGCGACCCGATTCTGCTCTACTCATAGCTGCTTGGATTACGGCATTTGCTGTAATGGATAAACATAAATAGACCCGGGTTTGTTTAGCTTGGTTTTTCCTCCCATTTTGATGATTTCAAAACGCAAAACATTACGAATCTCCTGTAGTTATTGTCTCCGCGTGTTATGTAATCATAAGGCTGTGTCTGTGACGTAATGAGCTAGTAATGGGTGATGTTCAGCGACAAATACATAAAATTTTTCTAGATTAGGTACAAGAAAATCTAGATATTCAGATAAAAATTGATTAATATGTCGCCGACAAAAATGAAAATAAAAGAAACTCTGTTTCTTCATTTTCACGCTTATTATCAAATTGGTCGTTAAAAACCTTACAATTAAATTTTTGCACAGTAAATAAACATATCACTAAGGCAGCCAAACTGCATAGAAAGAACCTGCAAATCTGATAAAATCTAATCTGACCTACTAACTAGATATAAACGAACTACGTAATAAAAAAAATCAGATAATATCAGTTTAATAACTTTCATTGTCCCGGTTAATATTACTATGATTTCTAATAATTTTCTTAGGTTCTTTTGTTAAACACGTATAAAATGTTTGTTTTATCAAAATTATTCATGCGTTTATTTTGATATGAATCTTTCTGTTACTCTAACCTGATTTCTCCAGCCGCAGTGATAAAATAATGTTCTTATTAGGCTATTCGTTTTGTGTATAGGGTGTTGGTGAGATGTGGCCAAAATCTCCTCGTGTGTGTTGGTTTCCTACAGAATTTCTGACCTGACCTGACCTGACCTGACCATTTTTTGCTTATAAATTCGAATATCCAGCTAATGACGCTAAGCGATAAAAGAATCAACTTAATCTTAACCAGCGTTTTAGTCTTAAATAGAAACTGTTAATCGCTGCCATTTCAAAGCTTTCCACAAAAAAATTAAATATCAGCCACAAAAGGATTTTGGAGTAACATCAGTAAAATTTTAAGTCTTGTTAATTTGCAACAAGGATTGTCAGTTAGTTGTTTAATAACGGTCTTAGAACATAGATTTTTATAGGGTTTTGGGCAAACAATGCTTGGTACTATGCAAATAATAGGTGATTTTTGAAAATTTCTAGGCGGTTAAGTTTTGTACGTGCCCACATAATCTGCCACATCTACTCTATTTGAAATTACTAGCGCTGAACTCTTTTCAACTCTAGTGACTAAAGTAGATTTATCTCTATTTAAATCCTTTAGCGCCTTCAATTCCATAGATATAACATTGGATTTTTGTTTTCGTGCATTTCCAATTCTGTGTGTATATTCTAAAAACAGACGCGTTCTAATCCAAAAGACTAAGATTTCAATTTATTCTCTTCATAATTCTTTCATATTAAATTTTTATTTCCGTGCTGCCGAGACCATGCTTTTTCATTAGTGCATATCGGTAGTACAAAACTATCACATAAGTTAATACAGAAAAGGAGTAGTACTTGAATTAGCAGAAAATGCTATTTTCAAAGAAAGAATCTTAAATAACCCGTTCACGTACTGCTATGTTAATCAAGAATTACCTTCTTGATTAAGCAATGCTTATACATAGAGCTTTACCAGAGATAAGCTATAAAAACGATCGGATAAGTTTTTGAAACTAAAGACCTGTAGAAACAGAAAACATAATTTTTTCTACCTCAGTTGCTACATGTAAAATTCATAGTTCTACATTATCTTAGAAAGCTGCGAATTACTTTCTTATATGTCTAAAATAATGTGATTAAATTAAACGCTTTGCTACATTTACACGTTTAAATCGTTAAAGTTCACTTATATCGCGATGTTCTCTTTCTCTGTGCAAGACAAAACAACGTCGTTAGCATTACAGTCATATATCAATCCTGGGCGTGGGTTCATTGTGAAATCAAACTTGTTCTACCAGTGCATTTCCTTCTGCATAAATAATTATTTTAATATATGCCAACAGCTGCAATAGAAATCTGTTGTAAGCCCGTGTGTCCGGTGAGATGTCCATCGCAAAAAAGTCGTTGAACTGCCCTTGTATCTCAGTGGGAATGATGGGTTTCGTTTTTTTTTAATTGATTAAAATTTAACCACCTGTGCAATAGTGGATACATATGTATAGATATCGTGACGTTAATGTCCAACCTGTCGTGTATACGGAAGCGTTGTCTTAGATGAAATGCGTTACATTACATTAACTACAAGAAAAAGATAACCACGGATACATATTTCAAATTAATTCTTTGACTCCATTTGCTACTGTTTCAAAGTCACGTGAAACTTAAACAGCGAAGTATTATAATGGTTTCAATCATATTAAATAGTAAATAGCAATCCTGTTTTGTGTGTCTAAGTAAAGATACATTAAACATATTATAGTTATGGTAATTTATCACCAATTGTAAAAAAACCGTATCACTCACACGCTCACGCCAGTGTGAACTTCTTAAGTTCGTCTCTAGATGGTGCATTTGACATGGACTAACAAAATTTCCCTGATAAATTCTGATAATATTCTTTGCAAGAATTGTGAATTCAAAATTATTTTATATTTGACTAAAAAATAATTCATTGCTGACTTATGGTGTGAATAATCAAAAATATCTAGTGGTTAGGATATTCCAATTCGACAATACGACATTTATATAGATCGATTAATTTGAATTTATAAAATCAGTGAAAAGGCACAAGCCGTTTCACCCAGCTTTGTTTTCACATGTCAATGTATGGTTGCGATGTGTATATGGAAAAATCATCAGCATACTGCTTGTAGATTTCCCGAAAATATATTTTCTCAACGAAATCTACAAGCACCGTTGAACCGTAAGACGCTCATTAGTGGAATGTAAGTTCTAGAAACTTCTCTTCTAGTTACTGTGACAACGACGACTGAAAAAAAAGGTTTGGAACCTTTAAAATTTACTAACTCGGACACACTTTAATCCAGTACACTATATTATGCCTATGATGGCGTTAAAGGCCCTCACTCCGTTAAATTTTATGACGCATGTAGACGTTTTAACCTTCCACTATAACTTGCGACACAGTATTACTAAATTAACTTCTTAATGCAGCCAGAATAAGAAAGATCTAAACTGAATTTTCCTCGGACAGTTTTTCTGTATTTTTAAATTCAACAAAAATACAGCCTTGTAAACTTTCCAAACCAGGGTAAACTCGCTAATTTTTTTTACTAGCGAACGGAAACGTACCTATAGAAATTTGCCCCGAGTAAAACCTCATATGACCCTCTTCAAAAACAGTTCAAAAAGTGAGTCAGTTTTTCTTATTCGGTTTTTATTAAATAATGGCAGAACGAAGGAGCTGCAAGTCTAATAAATACGCTTGGTGGGTTGCACCATCAAAAGAAATCTCACAAGCATTACAAAATTTTACGGACTGAGGACCCTTAAATATGTGTTCAATAATTTTTATTTCGAAGGGAGCACTACTCAATACAGCTACATACTTCTAAAAAAAACAAAATTTATTAACCGTACAGGTTTTTCATTCTGTCTGGCGGCTTTTAGTCATACTCCACCATAAAGTTTCTTAAAACGCTGCTTAATTCTTGATTTTTTTAAATATGCATATTGGGTATGTTATTGAGGCATAAAGTAGGCGCATCATAAATATGTGCCTGCTACAGTTTCAGTGGGCTTGCAAGACAAATCCATCCCAAAGGCGGTAAGGCGGTAAGCGTAAGKTAATCTCGTCAGCTAAATTTAATTTAAACCGAGAAAGCTTTAATTAACATCTTACAGGTGGGCAGCAATAACGATTATGAAATGACTTGACGACGAGCACAAAATGACCTTCCGAGAGAATGAATGATCTCAGTGGGATCGTAAAAGTACTCAGAGGCGCACACATAAACCATATTTACATACATTGCCAAATATGTAAATGGCCCGTAAACGGGACACATGACTATGATAAACACTGTAAGTTTGTAATTATTAAGGTGCAGTTGAGGTTCATGAAGTATTTAAGAGGCTGGATATCTCCCTTAATTACGCAATTACGATTTACATATTATAAATGATAGGACGTCTACGAAGAGACGTAATGTCCTCCTGGAGAAGTTTGCAGTTAGATAGATTTTTAAATCCTCAGCGTACATTAAAAAATTTGAATGTTTGAAACAATTGGAAACGTCATTTATATAGATATTAAACAACACGGGACCTATATGTGATCCTTGAGGAACACCTGAAGTTCGTCTACTTGATCAGACTTAACACTACCAATCTTCACAAACTGACTCCTGTCAAACAAATAGGATTCAAACCACGCAAGAAGAGAATCACACACACTCACACCAATATCTTCCAGTTTATTAAGCATTATAAAATGATCAATTTTGTCAAACGCTTTAATATGTTTATTAGAAGTTGCTAATATCACTTTACATAGGTGCAGATTTCAGGTGAAGTCAATGACTTCACCTGGTGAGCCGCCACTAGTGTACAAAGAAATATCACGAAATTAGAAAGAGTTGTAGGCCTTAATTAGACACGTAATTCATTATTTTATTGTCAAACCGCAAGAAATTTGGCTGTGAAGTTGTTCCATACCTGTGACTTGTGACTAACCCTGTATAATTTTTACCTATTCGAAACGTGAAAGGAAACTTGATCGAGGTTTACATTTGAAGCATATTCCTTTGCTCGTGAAAGCTTAGTCGTACGAAACAGAGTTCAGGAAGTTTTTGAGTGCTTAAAAGGAATAATAAGAAGTGTGCTAGACTCTCTAATCTATACTAACCAGCAAATTAAATGGAAGTACGGCGTTTTTTTGATTTCAAACATGTGTTCAGTACGGATAATATTTACTTTTCTCTTTTGCATTCCTATTGAACTTCTATTTTGTTGCTATTTCTAAAAGTAAGTCCTACCCGCTGCCTTCATAGACTCCAATAAAAGGTTATGACATGAATTTTACATGTAAAATTGATCACAGCGTTCCCTCCTAACAAATATTATTTACCCACGCAGTACCCTTGAATTAAAAATACACACCTCCCTATACTTACGCGAGATTTATTAAAGACCACTTCCGTGACCGGCTATAGTTTACCAACAAAAATGCATTATTGAATTAAGCCGTAAAACTGCAAAATGCAGTAAAACTGTGGCGTTGGGTGCAGCTTTATTCAGAATACCGGTGTAAATGACACATGCACGTTTAGCTACAGTTATCTTGTATTTTTATCGTCTGCAAATGCATGTTAAGCGAATGCTGCCCTATGGCAGTAATTGTCTGCATGAAAGTGCCTTATAAAGCTAATAAATGCGGACACACAACTCGTGCATAATCGATACCTCCATGTGTCTATACGCTGGGACAGTGAAAAGGACTTTCGATCAAACGACTTATATTATTAAATACCGTTTAGAATACAACCAAAGCGGTCTACAAAAATATACTAAACGAAGTTTCGTAAATGGGGGCATTCGAGACCTTGGTGTCTCAAAGACGCATTATGATTATTAATGAAATTAGAAACCAGTTTTAGAACATCAAGTGTTTTAACGATTGTGTAATCTTGAGACACAAGGTTGTATGTGCTTCCTTGAAGTAACAGCTTGTAATAGATATTTATTATTCGCAACAACGAAATATTGCTTAACAATTATCTGTAATAATAGTTCTGCCGTGTAAAATGGTAATATCTCTCATTTTCTGTATTTAATGACACACATGAGGCACCGGTAACACAATTTAGCATTAGTTTTCATGATTTACAAGGAAATGGTTGTGTTAGTATAACTACGATCTTAGATACCTAGTTGATATTATTTTTCACCTGCGAACATATGAATTTATATTTAACCCTACCCGCATTAAACTGCTTGTATTTTTTTCTACGTATGTCTTCTGTGGAGTAATCTTACACTTTAAAACAAATTGTCATTTTTTAAAGCCAAATATGCAAGACAAATGAACATAAGCTTGACATTTTTCCATTTTGTGCACTTGGTATCCTCTAACATTGTTCTGACCTCGGGCCTTTATAGTCCCTTCGTATGATTAATTTCCTTTCATTCTCAATTTCAGTTGTTTGCAGATACAATAATTAACTGCATGACAGATCTGCTTATTTCGACAGGCTAACCTACTGGTGCAACAGTAATTTATTAAAATTTATTATCAACAAGTGCTTTACAATATCGTTTAGTAATAAGAAAAAACACTTTCTTATATACTTTTATTAACATCTCCATCCTGTAATACAGCTCAGCTGTCGAGTTAACCTGTTATGGTCGGAAACTTGAAAGACTGCAATAGAAATTCTTTAAAATTCTGAAAGGTGCGAGCTGATTGACATTGTTTTCTTTCCAAGGTAATTAATAGTTTTTGTGATATTGTATTGAACATTATTTATTTCGAGGATTCGATAAAAAGGGCATACCTTTTTTTTAAACAAATGTAACTCACTGGACATTTTTGACCTATTGAAAAAATACTCTTGAGCAATATTTAAAATAAGACAAATATTTGGATTTGATTTGTATTTAGTTACTTTCAGCAATTTATTTTATAAACCTGTTTGATTTTGCAATCAGCTTAGAGTTGCTAGCAGCTAACAAGCGAAAAATACTGTTTCGCTTTCTAATATAAATTAATATAATAAAAGTATATTATTCAAGTGAAAAATTGCTATTAATATTTCTCTTTTTGAGTAAACCTAAAGACCTCTCTCCATTTCTGAAAAATAATTGACCAAAGCTGGCAGTAAGAGTACCAGAATTGGCAAAGGTGTAGCTCACACATGGGCTACTTTTTCATATTATCGTCATTAACTAGACCGAATTATGAGATAATGAATAAGGATAAGTTTAAATTTCATATCTCATTATTTTTGTCCATTATCCCCATCACAATTTTTATTTGTAATTATTTTATCCTGGGAAAATCTCTTCATGCAGGTGCACTGCCAAGAAGTTGACAAGATATGTGAAAAAGACCGAAAAGTTGCTAGTTTCAACACGTTTACATAGCTGTCTGGGCTTTTTAGGCCTTTGCTCAGCGTATGGGAGGAGGTATATTAAGTTTTCGAATAATACAATAAACCATCTTTGATTCTGTTGCCGCTGGTAGATGGTTTGTATGTGATATTAACATTCAACAACGAAGCATCATATTGCTTGTAATTTCGAGTCTTTTACTTACTTTTACAATTTAAGCAAGATCGTCCTTCTATACTGTATCACATCCAGATCACCAAAAGTTTCTTTTCTAATATAACTGGGTTATAGTTTTCAAGAAGTTATTATATCTTTTGTTTACTTTATCCAGCATGTTTGCAACTAAAACTTTACTGGGTCCCTCCTTTTTAGAATGCTTTTATATAAAGACGACTTGTTTGTGTGTTGTGAGTGTGACTGGCTGTAAGTTCAGAGTGTGTCATTGTATTATATTGGAGACCAAATGTAATAGTAATTGACAAAGATATTACTGTCCCTAATTTTACTTATAACTAAAAAGTAATAAATAAAAAGTATTAGTATTGGAATATGCAGGAAATAATTTAATAAAAAAAATTATATACTTTTTTTTGTTCACTGTTCTTCTTTGACCAACGCAGTAAAATTGCTAAATAATAATTTTGTTTAATTTTGGTACGTCAGAGTTTAGATGCTCACCATTATTTTGTATTATATTTCATATGAAGCATTCGGTATTTCTGTATACAGATTATGAGATTTTATATCGTTGCTATATTAAATGAATGCCATCAAAGTGTTGGTAATATTATGAATATGCAATATAAATTTCACGAATGAAAATATGCTATTTGATATAAATATATCTCATTGCCAAAAATAATAAAAACATCACCTGAAAGCGAAAAGTGTGTTCGAAAAATAGGGGACAGTTTCCATAAATACTGGCTAACAGCCTAAATAAGCCTGTTTCCACGGATTTACTCAAAATAGACAAACTTACGTTGAGAAGAGATAAATGGTATTGTTTGAATAAAAACATAAAGGGAATCCAAGAGAGATCAAAGACCTCTTAAGCATATCAAAATAAACTGTTATCGAATTTCTAGGACATTTAAGTATCTTATATTTCCGAAAATAATGTTAATAGTTTGTTTTATATTAGATGCATTTGTTACTTCTTCATGTTAATCACGTTAGGTGTGTTTTGACAGGTAATAAAGTAAATCAGAATTTGCATGCAGTGATGGACACAGATTATGCAATACAATCTCTTCTGACTACGCCCCAGTTCACTGTACTACATTATGCAACACCTACAATCGTTGGGAATGATAAATCTCACAGAAATCCTATTTGACTAGAATTAGCTCCCGTTAAAAATTCACTACTTTATTGCTGAAGAATCTCCACTTACGAAACAATAGTTCCATTCCCAGCAGACGTAAACGCTATTAGCTACGGCGAAAACAAGTTGTGTTCGTTGCCAATCTGCTTAAAAATTGCTGGGAATCTTCTACCCATTCAAGCTTTTTCGTTGTTTTATTACACCTGAACGGTATACGTGCACGGATCGAAGAATTCAAACGCCCAGGGCGAAATGTTAACCAGTTTCGAGAGCCTCCGCGGGCTTACAGTTGATTAACGGGCATGAATTGGCCACGGGCATTTACACACGTAATATGTACTCTGTACGTGGGCACTTGTCGCATTTAATTATTTTATTCATAAACGTGCCATTTCGTCATTTCCTGTTTAGGGACAATTCTGCTGAAAAGGCTCATTCCGACAATTAAATTCAGCGCTTTAAATACCAACAACAACAGCGGATGACGATGATGAACTCAGCGAGATACAAAAAATGAAATGAAGATAAGAATAAGACTGAGGTGCAAAAATATAATATTTGACTAGTAACGATTGAGACTATATTGAAAGGGTATTTTTTGTATACATAGTATCCCAAAAGCGATAGTCCAAACTGAAGTGGGTGGTAGAGTAGCTCCATTCCGATGGAAATAACCACGTTCATTATCCAATTGTTTACGGCTTAAAAATTAAAGGTATTTTTATAAATTTTCTGGAAATCACTATCCTGACGCACTGAATCAAATATGCCATGAAAACTCGGAATAATCTTTATGATTTGTTTCATTATTAGTCCACAGATTATAGAAAGCATTTAACTATAACAATTTTCAGGTCCATTACTCTTGTAAAAAATAAGATCAATATCACTTTGTCGAATAAGCAAAACTGAACTTTGTATTTTGCAAAAAAGTACATGAACCAAATGGGTCCCAGTAATATTGCGTTTTATGCTAATTGAAAAATGAGTACATGGATTTCTGCATTAGTTATAGTAGGAAGACGAAATGTAACGTTATGTATGGCGTCCATCTTTTAGGACTTTATTAAGATTCTTGTTCTTTTATGGCTGCTGTTGATGTTTTTACAGTTTTTGTTCTTATTTTCGTTCCTGTTTATTGTTCTTTATTGTTGTTTTTGCTGTAGCTGTTTTTTTTTTACTTGTAGAACATCAATGTTGCATGCACTAACTCGTACGGGTCGACCAGCATTTATGTAATGCCGAGACCGAATAGGAAATAGTGAACGAAATTGAAAGACTAAATGCCGCCTATTGCCTAAAATTTTTATAAAATGAACTAGCGCATTTATTGGACGAATTTCTTTCAGAGATAATGCATAGAAGGTGGCTTCAGTTAGATGGAGTTCCAGCGCATTATTCTCAAATAGTCATGCAGTTTGTAAGTAGAGCATATAATGGGAAATTGATTGGACGAGGAGGATTTATATCGTTCCCTACCACGTTCACCGGACCTCAATCTTTTAGACTTTTGGAGTTATTACCGGAAAGAATGTCTAAACGAGCTCCAAATAAGAAACAATCATGGAACCCTACAGAATTTTACAAGAAGTTTTATTAGACGATACAGACTGTGTATTAGGGCCGGTGGACAACGATTTTAACATTTATTAAGAAGCGTAATTGAGAACTGATATATTACGTACTTGTTAAAACTGTCATGTCTAATTTTTATGTCATGCTCTGTTTAGATATTTGGCATTTCACTGTTTTGGAATACAGCAAAGAATGTACTCTTGTTACAGTTACCATAATATATAAAAATTTCTAAAGTAATTGTACTTGGTTAACGTTCGCTCAAATCTCGACTGCCCTTTAATTTATTAAACAAAAATTAGCGAAAAATTGGTGCTATTTTTCTTTTAGAAAGACAATAATCTTATATAGGTACAGAAGAGTGTGTGCTAACTTATTATGTAACTTATGGAAGTGCTAGAATATAAAGAAAAAAAATACTATGGTTGAATATCTACTGTACTTTGTGGTATTAATCAAGAAATAGTGGTTATCTTAAAATGTATCCAAATACCCATAGCTTTTAAACCGTAAACAATTGGATATAGCTATTACGATTAGAAATGAGCTGCTATATGACCTGCTTCGGTTTAGACCATAGCCTTCGGGACACCCCGTATACCGATGATTTGTGAATCTTATTCAATACTTAGTATTTTAAATGTTGCTATTTTTAAAATCCAATTACTTTTCAAATAACATGCACGCATGTTAACACCATCTTTTTCTGGTGTCTGTAAGAATCCGTTAACGTTAAACGGTCTTTCTCTTTTACTTTCATGGGTTGTACAACTTTCCTCCAGCAGCAACTCTTTGGCATTTATCACGACCGTCAAATGTCATTAATACATATACTGCTATGTATGATATGGTCACGTAATCCATCAAATTTTTAGATCAACACGTCGTCGACGTTATATCAAATGTTTGTCTTTTTATACATGTGGCCTACCATGTCGCGAGTATCCTGTTATGTTGGTCAGTGAAATACGATTTCTTTTTGCGCTTACTCGTTTTATTAGTACCTCATATATGGGAAGCGTAGACCAGAAGCTCTTAAACAGTTTATAGGAATCGAACTCTTGCGAAACCGATTTTGGGTTCATGAACTATGGAGTTATAGATTAAAAAATGTCGAGATGTCACATTAAATTATAAAGATGAGTGCGATTCAAATATCTACAGACGATAAATAAGAATAACTGAAATTGTTATTAGTAGGTATGCTAAGTGCCCAGATATCAATATGTAGCGTTATCTCTTTAATGGGCACATTCCCTCTTATTGCAGGTTCCAACTGTCATCTACTGCAGTTCCAAACGACATGTATATGGTAAAGATGAAATATGTCCTTTACAGCTGAATTTGCCTGTTTTCTGTTTTAGTTTTGTCTGTTAAGATCAACAATTTCTAACCCAAGGACACTGAACAATTCAACTATAGAATAAGAGGGTTGCTACAATTACAAAGTTTTAAGCTTCTCATTTCATTAAATTAATTACACCACAATATACCTGACAATAGTCTATAGCATATACATGGTGTTCACGTTAACAGAAACTTTCCCATTTAGACCACTATTCTACGGTTTCAAATAAAAAAGTTAGCTATTGTAGACTGTTAGCGTGAAGACGTTGTATATGCTATAGATTCTTGTCTGGTACTTGCGATATATCGTGGTGTAATTAATTTAAAGGAATTAAAAACTTAAAAGTTTGTATTTGTAGCAACCCTCTTATTCTATAGTTGAATTGTTCAGTGTCCCTTGGCTTAGAAGTCGTGGATCTAAATAGACAAAACTAAAACAACCTAGAAAACAGGCAACTTTAGCTGCCAAAGGACATATTTCATCTTTTACCAACAAACATTCTATCATAAAAAAACTTTCCAGTAGTCGATTTTGTACACTGAATCTTGTGATATGAAATAATATAATACTGTTTTTTATGATCATCCATAACAAATAATTAAAACTACAAAGGTATGTTTCTAGACACGTTTTAGAGTCACTGGTCCATCGTGTAAACAATACCGGCCAGTGGGTCAGTTTTCTCAGCCAGTTCTAACCGTTAGCAGACTTGTAAGTCGTACAGCGTTGCTTCCTTACAATAGTTTTGCCATTAAATTATCTGTAATTCATACGATATACGTCACAGGTTGGCAAGATACCTAATGGAGAAGAGTAATGACGGTCTCTGAGTTACATACTTAAGTTATTTACACTAAACGCAACAGGATGTCATTGAGTTCAATTTGCAACAATCAACCTTGAGGTAGTTTTTTTTCCGCTACATACATCGTATATTTTTGTTTGCTTAGGAAAATACTTTTTTAGTTAGTCTAGGCTTTGTTTTCAATACTGATCACAGTACCTAAATTGCATAAAGTATGAAGTCCAATTACATACTTCAATTTTCAGTGCTATATGTTGAGGAATAAATAGCTACTACTATACAATTTCCCGAATACTAAGAAAGAATTTTACAATTTTCTGAATGGTAAAAATTAATATTAAGACCTATTTATTTTGTAATTAGGAGCTGTCATGATAGATTTTGACACTGTTATCCTTCCAAAAATTAACTGTTGTTCTTTGTTTTCGAGATAAAGTTTGCACATGTAATTTTTAAATGGATTTCTAATTTGCAAAGTACTGAATGTGTATTATTAAAATTGTTACAGTGAAAGGAAGCTCAAAGAGATCAACTTTTGAAACACACTTTTTACTGCAGTTTCGATTTTACAATTAATAAGCAGTCGAAGACTGCGACTGAGTGTGTAGTCCTTTTTAATGATATTATCGTAAATAACGTAAACATATAACTTTTAATATTAGGTAGTAAAATTGCAGTAGTATAGATATTCGTCTAGTCGTCTTATTTGTCAGCACATTCCTAACTGGATGTATGTATAACTCTGTTTTTTAGTTCTATAGATTCGCATCGAAATCTACACTTACTATGTACTGTGTTTATTTTCAACTTACTTACTTCATTGTGTTGGTCACTACTACATAAAGTATAATCAGCTGTAGTTTTATGCCACTGCACAGTTCCTGAGAATGAAATCCATATCAGTAATGCTTTTTTCAATATATGCTATGCAGCAGACGTTATAAACCTATTCTTATATTTAGTCACCCTCAACCAGCAGCGTTATAATTTTTAAAAACTGTTCTTAACTTTTAGTGCTTTTCCTGAATGCATACTTAGAAAAGTGAATTTAATGCCAATGTATGTATTGCGCCCATAAGCAATAATTATATTCAGGCTAACTGAACAAAGCTTAAACAAAAACTTGCATTATGGTAATCCAATACTTATAACTCCAATTACAAATAATTGCAAGCGAATATAACAATATTAGCATTATTTATGTTATCGCCTTGATATCACTGGAAATACTATTGTAATAGTAGCCACCCACGTTTATATAAACTTCACAAAGCTTCGTTGTTTGCTGTATTGCCCGACTAAAAATAATTACTAGCTCTTTTATCATATTTATCTCGGCACGGAACCCCTATGCATGTAGAATTGTTAATTGAGCA
This sequence comes from Rhyzopertha dominica, assembly GCA_025024175.1. Taxonomy (NCBI): domain Eukaryota; kingdom Metazoa; phylum Arthropoda; class Insecta; order Coleoptera; family Bostrichidae; genus Rhyzopertha; species Rhyzopertha dominica. Next base: position 370,403 of record QCXZ01000138.1, on the reverse strand, counting down.
TAAAGTGGCTGGCTTATAATGATGTGTCAACGATATGTTTAGTCTAACGTCATGTAGGCTTGTACGACGTGCTTCTGTTTTTAGCTGATGTACATAATCTAAAATACGACATCATGTGGTTAAGCCTTTTTCTTCTGTATTTGACAGATAATAAATGGGTTTGCCCAGAATATGTTTATTTTGGCGGATGTTAGAAAATATTTAGTGAGGTGTGTGACCATATTATGTGTAGTTGTAAATCAAATGTCGCCCATCTGTTGCGAATAAAATTCCAAAACGACTACATCATGTCTTTTCCGCAAAATAAAAAACTCATTTATAACTTCAAATAAATATTTCTGAATTTGTTATAATATTACCAGATAATTTTGATCAAATTTAATATACCTACATAACAATATTAAGTTCTAAAATATATATATATATATATATAATATTAGGCATTAATTCATGAAATAATTATTATTAATCCAACAGTGATGAAACAGACATGTATTTACTATTTTTTTAATTCAAATTTGTCTGGAAGTAAATATTAGAACATCAAACATAAGGAATAAAATTGATGCTTTAATTTGTTTAGTATGATTTGGATCTGACGTCAAGTCTTCAGGGTGGAGAATGCTAAATGGGAAACTAATATTAAAGGAAAGTACGAATGCAACATTAGGGGTTATGTGATATTTAATGCAATTGTAAATTTATGGTTAGAAGTAAAAATAATATGTATAGTGTTTTAATTTATAATTATAATTATATATTATTATATATTATAATTAAAGTTTATAATTTAAAGACGAAATAGAAAATTCTTAGATTTTTTTGTTTTGCATAATTTAAGTAGCAATTGAGTATAAAGTTTTTTTTAATTACTTTGAATTAGAAATGGTTATTAAATATAAGCAGATTGTTTTGAATTTCAATTAATTCCTTGAATCTGGATACTTAATTATATTATATAATTATTGAAAACATTTGAGGGCATCTGTTTGGGATTGGATTGTCAGTGATATTGGATGCCAGTTAAAAAAGTCATCATTGATCCATTTAAATTATTTATCGTACGGGATCAACAGCTCATACAGATTATATAGTGATACGTATGAAGCCAAGTCTGTGGTGTTTGCGCTTCAAAATAAATCAATTGCATTCAACCAAATGTTCAATAAAACAAGCGATAGTACTGGATGTGGCCGGCTATACAGTTTTATTGCCACGGCCAGGTACTGCCAGCAAGAAGTACACTTATTAGTGGACAACTCTTCCATTTGCTCCTGCTATATTGCAACAATACCGTGTTTAAGTAAATGCTAAGGTAAAGCAGAAGCAATTCACTGAAACGTTCTGCGCCGGCAATTATCTTAACGTGTTTATAATTCCCCGGCCGTTGTTACGTAATGCACTGCTTAGTAACTTTATCACTTCTTTGACGGTACCTAGCTGTTTACTTCTCTATTCATAAAAATTACTCGTGCTGGTGTCTATAAATATTTGAGGAGTATGCGCAATTAATAAAAAGTCATGGGATGATGTTACGTTTTATCATAAATCAAGCACGGAGTAAACAAAACGAACTCATAATACAAAACAAGGGAGTGCAAGGACGCAGCGTTATGTAACTGTTACAGGTAGTGTAACAGCATAGTGGTCTTAAATCCTCAGGTAATTGTTTCTATGTGTGCGTATTATCGATAGTTAACGACATGTAGGAGTCTATTAAGAAACGTTTTCAATTAGCAAACATTCTAGATAGGATGACCTATAATTTTTGCAAGGAGGAGTCGTTTGTTAGTTTAATTACAAAACGTTGCGCGCCTGTACTGTGTTAAAAAGGAATTAAGCGTTTAGATAACAGGTATTTTTAAGCTTCAAATGTCACATAAAAGAATTCAAAGGATACGCGTGATAAAGTTTAACTTTCGCACTACTTATATAAATATTTATGATTCATTGGAAGCTTGATTAAAACAGTAAACACCACCAATTCATTGCGCATCATTCCGGACGGGCAGTTTAAAATAAAAGTGCAACAAGTGTTCAAAACAAAAATAGCCAAGTTCAATGCTACCGCCGTGCGCCTCTCGATCCAAAATATCATTTTTGCTTCCTAGCATCACAAATAAATTGCCGTGGGCGAACAAGCGACCGCTTGTATTACTAATTAACTTCAATTACAGTTAAACCCAGGAGGCAATTGTGCAGTTTTGAGGTCACGGGTCCTCTCGAAAAATGCATTGGGCGGTCCCTTATTTCATCCGAGGCGCATCCAAAACAGATAACGATCTTTGGTAATTCGAGACGCACAAGAAACAAAGGAGTTCTTTGAGAAACTTACGTGTGCATCTTGTTTTTCGCCATTTCGTAGGGTTTCGTTCTCGTCTCACTGTTAAAATCTCCAAGTTAAATGCACCACAGCCGTTGTTAACAGGTAGTCTACGCACTATGCCGCGGCACCACGACACTCTCGGAAGGTGCAAGCCACGGAGACGACGAGAAACTGCGTTCGGTTAGCTTTCAAACACTTGACTTGGGAGCGGGATTGCGCCAAGCGAGCATGTCGGGTAAATTGGTGGCACTGCGTCGCCGACATCTGTGGGCGTACAAAGTAACTAACCAACGCGCCTGTTAAGGACTATTTTGTAATTCAAGAATAGGTGCTCTTAATTGATGGGACAAATTATTAAACCACGGACAATTAAGACGATCTTTCAGGAAACGTTCCTCCGTGGGCTTGTAGTCTTACCCACGCAAGGTCTTGTTAAAAAATTCGAACACGATATTAGCTGTCTACTGCATGTGTTGCAATTTCTTGAACACCTTGAGAATTCGTAAGTTTAATGTTTAGGAAATGAATGAGTAGAATGCGGTTCAATTAATAATTCGTGTCTACCTGACTAGTACAATTGTTTTCCATAATTATAGGAAGGTTTTGCGCTTTAGTTTACCTTCCTTGTATCGAGCTATTAAAGTGAACATCAACTTCTACTACCTTCTACTAAAGAAAGTATATTACCTATACATGTTTCCAGGGCTCCCGCGAGATTATAATTTGCGTCATCACTAGTGATGCTCGTACATAGGTTTACGGTGACAAAAAAATTCGAAACATTTCAAAAACTCAGTAGATTATCAATCAAAGCTGTTTCATTCAGATTTAACACCATCAGTCTTAACAAAATAAGTAGGAAATCAAGAAAGGAATCATAATAATATAAAATTCGACTGAAACCTTAGTCTTTTTTGGCTAGAACGCGTCTGATTTTGGAATAAGGTCCACGTTTCGCTCGCACTTGCAAAGGGCGTCATCAGGACAGGATGCTTGGACGGCTGAGGTGGGGATAACCGTGGCGTGATTGGATACCAAATAGTGGAGTGGATAACCGTCTTCACGGTTTAGATTATCAAGACGTATCGAAATTTTATGGTTTCTCGGAGTTTTCGGGTTGTGAAAAAGGGGACTTACCCTAGAAACTGACACATTGTGACCGGTTTTATTCTGACGTTCGGCTACTGCTAAGTGGGTGAAGAAACTTTATGCCGTAAATACCTCTAGGTCTAGAAGATAGAGGATTTATTTTGTCCTTCGGAGATGGAAGAATCAGTGACATTTTGGAAGGGGGTTGACCTTGAACATACGGGAGTAAAGCAGTCGATCTCTAATTTGGGGATCAGAGAGTTATTAGTTTGGATTTGGGGTAAAGTCAACTACAAATTGTATCTCACGGTTATTATACCCATTTATAATTAACGTCGATGATATTTTAATGGGTTAAGAGGCATACGAAGAAATGAAAAGTATTGCCAGCCTTGACCGAGATTTGAACTCGGGACCTTTACTAGTCAAACGCACTATCACTGAGCTATCAGGGCCCTATTCAGAATCGAGGTCATGCTGGCATATACACACCATTGTTGGCCAGGTTGATGCGTAAGTGTAGTAATTCACTTGGAAGTTTGTCCCCTCCAGAAATTGATATAGCACGGTTAACAAGAGAATTTAGGACAGAACGTTCCTATGACGTATGGTGATGAGAAGACGCATGCAAGTACCGACCATCCGGTAGACGAGTAACAAGCAAATCAAGAATTGGAAGAGAATTATTGCTTCGAATTTTCATCGTGAATCTAAGAAGGTCGTTAGGGTGTTGGAGCCGTGAGGCCATATAATGAAAGTGTCGTCGACATAACGAAGCTAGATTTTAGGTTTCCAGGTCTGGTCACTTCCTTCCATAAATGTATATGCCACTACTGGTGACAATGGGAAACCCGTAGGTGTTTCCAGAATTTGTCGGTAGAATTGACCATGAAATGTGAAATATGTGCGTTGAAGTGAGACATTTTTCTACCAAGTCTGGTAATATATCGCACTGATTGTCCCGGAATAATAATTAACGGATGATCGTCACTGACTCTGGAACTGGAACTTTTGTAAACATTTGCTAAGAATTCGGCGATTGTTATAAGTGGGTGAGTCGATAGTGCCTTTGAATATAGAATTACATTCTATATTCAAAGATAGTGCTAACAGTCGGCCTAAGTGGAATTTCTCTTTATGAATTTTTGGAAGACCGTGTGTAGACGAGGGGATTTCGATTCCTTTGGAGCTTTTTTCCTGATATCTTGAGTATTTTTAAACATTGAATTAAGTTCCTTTTCAATTCTTGGAGTCGGGTCAAAATTCGTAAAAATACTTTAAGAATAAACTTGATAATATATTTTACGTAAGCAATAATAATTAGATTTATAAATCACAACTGACACGAAAAATAGACATAGCAATTAAAGAAACTTTTCGACTTGATATACTTTTAGGACATCCTTGGTATTAATAGTGTTGAAAATTTACCTAACCAAAACGACCTTCCATGGTATAGAAAATAAGCGTTTACCTGATGTTACAGATTTTGGCCAGAGTAAGAATTCTCAAAGAAAGTGATAACTTAGGAAAGGCGGATAGTAAATTGTTGTCAAATCGGTCCACATGTAAAAATATTTAATTTGTAACGTAATGTAACATGTCATAATACTACAGTTTTAAAGTGTTTTTATTTGCACAGTAGGTATATTAGTAATGACATTTCGGCAAATTAGGATAGGTAATATCATGCGATAAAAGAATATTTTGTACAGATTGCAGATCTTATTTATTTGTCTAAGAGGCTGTAGATCGATAAAATGCCGAAAATTTTAAAGTGTACATTGTTGTTCTAAGTAATTTATTCTGCCTTTCTTTATGAAAGGTGTTTTATGGCACCATAAAAGATTTTTATGCTTTATTTATCTTCCTTTTATAGGACTTCACCTGTATTTTCCGCACTTAAATCGATCATTTGGTTTCAACGAATGGCATGATTATAAAAATGATAGTTAAGTGCCTATGTTGCCTATTCAATAATCTATATATATAGTTTTAGCAGTATAGGTAGATATTTATGCAACAGTAAACTTACGTTACAAGTAGAATTAATAAAAATAGAAGAAGGGTATTTTAACAACGTTCAAAACAGCTAGATGCCGTTCATCTTACTGCTGTTTGAGTGAGCCTTCATGCGATGATTATTAAGCTCATAAAGTGCGTTTACTCCCATTTGTTAGGAATTTTAAACGGCGTACAAACGCTCTTTGTGACGTGTTTAATTTCAAGGGTCTATACAGCGCAACAAAGAATAAACGTGGGCTACATAGGATGTAGCCAATAGAATGAACAATGAGGAAGAACAATCACCTTACATTATGTTATGTTGTTTGGATGCGTTATACCACATTAATCAACGTTATAAATCTCTCTCTGCTTGTTTCTAGTTTAAATCTACTAAAGTGGAATTGTCTTAATGGCTGTTAGGCTTTTGTTAGTTTTGTTAAACCTGATGGAATGGGAGATTAAGCCGCACGACAAAGTTAAATTAAGCGCCCAGCTTTTACCGCTAATTTAGGCTGCTAGTTTTACACGGTGGTTCTGCTGGTTGCCTACCAAGTGTACACAAAATCGATCTTAGTACCCTTGTGTATATATATTAATAATATATATACACATATATATTATATATATAATATATATTAATAATATATATATACACAAGGGTAGTACTACACCGCCGAGTTTACAAATAAATAAATTGAAATCTGTAATTATCTACTCTTTATTTGAAGCTCAAACAAACTAATTTAGTCATAATTTGAAAACAAGTTTACAGTAAGAAGAGATTATAAAATAGCAATTGGAACCTAAGGTGTATTCAATAAATAAAGTTTCTCAAAGAATGCTCTATTGCAAAATTCGAAAATCTTTCTGTTTTTTGATACGGTCTATTCCTTCATTACAGTGAATCGAAATATCACTGCAGACATCTGTAGAAAACTGGTGCAAAGTTAATAAAATTATTATAAACGAAAAAAAGTGTAATTTGTTTAATGTTAGACATCGTAACCTATCAGTAAACATAAAAATAAGTTCTTCGTTTATTGAAACCGATGAGTGCATAAAATACATAGTATTACTAATTGATAAAAGCCTAAATTTTGAAAACCTTATTGGTTATACTCAGAATAAAATAAGGAAAGTTCGCCACATATCCAGTATGGTAAAATAAAGCCAATAATATATAATGCATTTGTAAATTCACACCTGAAGTACATGGCGCGGGTATGGGTGCTGCAAACAATACCAAAATAACGAAACTGCAAGAGACCCAAAACAAATAAATTAAATTAATTTACAACATGAATAGACTAACACCAACGAAACAGAGCTTTATGCAACTAACAGCACAGGAAATAATTAATTTGGAAAATACAAAATTAATTCACAAGATGAAATTAGGAAAAACAATTGCAAACATTAATTTGGTATTAAATCCATAATCACTACAATAGGAATGCAAACAAGTTACACTCTGAACACCACAAAACAAAAAAAAAGCTTAAAATACAATTACTTCTAAAGCAGCAACGWCTTATAACGATTTCGCAGTGAAAATAAATTTTGCGACAGGAACTAATCAGTAGACGAAATTAGTGCAATTAAAAATGCAATTTTATCTTTTTTTTGTCAAATACCTAATTATTCCAGTACAGGAAAATTCGGGAATTAGCGGCGACATGCCACACAAGTTGTCGAATAATCGTAAAGGCCGACCCAATCCTTGAACGTGAATCATAACAACTTTGAATTTTGTATAATTTAATAAGAAAACCTTACGTGTACAAACTTTTTTTTTTGTGGGTCAGTGTACTCGAAACGTAGTCAATACAAGAATATTTTATCTGTATTGCAGACATACTAACTGGAAAACAATCGAAACTAAGTACAATTTTAGTAAGACCTTTTTATTTTTTTTTATATACGTATATACTCTTGGAGTTTGAGGCGTTTGCCCCAGCTCAGTTTCTAGATTATGTTTAACATAACAACACTTTAAAATTTATCGTACACTCTAATCTGGATCACATTCATGCCGTTTGTTTTGACTTATACCTAATTTGTAACGTTTAAGTTAAAGTAATTTACGTTTGATGACAATAAGTTAGGTGAAATTTAATATTGATTACTAGGTAGACTCGAATGACTGATTTTCCACCTTTATAATACGGTAATGTTCTAATGTTGCAACCCTAAATGCCTTACACGCCACTCTCATTGAGGAAACCATCAGGAAGTAAAATATGGACTGTATAGAGAATAAACGGTGGGGGTTTCCAATTTTCTACTTGGAAAGTCATTAAGGGCCGCTAACCATAACTTTCTTCGTATGTATACTTACTCGTCACTTTCGGTTTACGTTGACGTTAAACGTTGTCATAGCAACCTTGGGTCTGCAGTGTGTTAAGTTAATGCGTATCCGAGGGTAATATTCCTTTTGCCCCTTTACTCGCATGGTCTATATTTATGCCATCGGGGGAAGGTCAAAAACCTTAAGATATAAACAGTAAAATAAACAATTTGGCATGCCGGGCGCCGTTTCTTGTCTTTGTAGGGCGCTCTTTGTACGAGCAATTATATAAGTAATGACAGGATTATAAAGCCTAACAAATGTTTTATTCTGTAAAGCAAATATGTAAACGATGCTAGATGTTTTTTTTGGGAGTATTTATTGTCTTCAATTTAAACTTGTTAAATGCTGGGGAAGCAAGACTATGGTACTCTGTACCAAATTTAATATTTTGCAGTGCTCATAAGTAAAAAAATTCTTCATCAATAACTTCACTTCTTCCAGAAAAATCCTTAGTAGCACCATTTTTATTTCATATGAAAACTTGTTCTCACTGAAATATTATAAAAAGTAATAAAATGTATCTAATATACAAATTTCATGAAAGCATTTCACTGCAATTATAAATATGTTAGTAATGCAATTATAATTATTTAATTACATCAGAGATGGGTTTTATGGAAACCTAATCAAAGTTGTAGATTTTCACAAAAATATATAATCTCTTGCTCGATGTGTTATTTCATCAAATATGTTTCGTGTACCTCAGCCATTGTAGCGTTATTTTAAGCGTTCGTTATTCAGTAGTTTTTACTGAATATTTAGATACCTACATGAGAAGTAACTGAACTGCATTTCCAACTACTTTTAGTTAAATTCTTAACAACATTGACTGTGTTATACTGGTACTTTTTAGTAAATAATAAAAGGTAGTTGGTAGTAGTTAGTTTAGAACTCAGGTTCTATTACTTCCTTTGCCCTTTAGTTTTTATTAGTATATATAATGTGCACGTACGTCTAAGAAAATAACATTCCTTACATTAGGTATATCTGTTATAATAACTTATTTGCTGATCACTGCAAATAAAGGTTTAAGGTGTTAATTGTCAGGTTATAATTAACTCAGTAAACGATGCCAGTCTATTTACTTTATATTATAAACATCTAGGACAACTTAACTGTAATATCAAGAGTATTCTGAGTTAGCAGTTAATAAGATATTAGTAGTATATCGATTATGTCTTCAGTATACAATGTCTGTGGTTATATAAGACAAGAATTTCAGCCTACCTGTTATAAATTGGTTTAAGTGATTTGTTTTTCATTTTTATATATAGATTAGCAGTCATGTGTTAAATGTTGTTTCAGCATTTTTAAAACGCCTTCCAAATACATATTTAAAGGTCAATTGTTAATGTTTGCCTCCTTTTAACCTTAGCTTTTTTACAAATATGCAATTTCAGTTGCAACAGCTTGGAATTTGCTCATGAATAATGGACAATTATTGTATTTGAGGCAATGCAAAGCATCGTAATACAATGAAGCCGGAACAATTAGTGTTGGCCTTTATTTACCAAAATTACTAAGGTAAGAGGTCCATGACTTTTTCCAAGACCTCATTACTTTTCAGCAAAAATCTCTTTCTTTTTCGAATCATTAGTAATCAAGGTATTATATTAGGCGCGAATTGCAGGTGAATACTTTGACTGAACGTTTGCATTAATGATTTGCTCTACGCAAGCTTTTCCTAGCAGGCGCCAATACATAAAGCGGACAAGTTTTTATTTTTTTATGCTTAATCGCCATTTTACTAAAGTATGATCTAGTAACCTACATTTGCTGACGCGCCAGTATTGTGCATTATCTTAATTATATTACTATTATCCAAAATTCTTTGTTTCTCATTTCATATACATATTTTTGCATTTTGTACCCAAACGGAATAAATGATCTTAATTTTTCCAAATTAAAACTGGAATAGTGATCGTTATTATTATATTTGCCTTTATAAAACGACACTACCTAAAGGAGCTAACACGTCTAACCTATTGATCAGTAAGTAGTTTTTTTTTTAAATAAAGTTATTACATTGAGCTTAAAACCCTTGAAATGAGTCACGAGCCGCCACTGTGTCATAACATGCTGGTTATTAAAAAATGTGTTTGGGGGCTTTCGACTTTTGCTTTTAATAAACATTTTGGTTTATTGGACGTATACGCTCGTGGACTTTTTGCATGAGATATGTTTTTCTCAAAATCCAAGATGGGGCTACAGTAGCTACCAACATCTCATTTAAAAGCCACATTGATKTTGAGCACGCTTGCGTTCTTCAATGGGAAAACACTTGAGTATCACATTTGTAAACTCTATTGCTTTAGAGTAATGTAGGTAATGAAAGTATCTTTCAAACGAGGTGTAACTCACCATCTCTTGCTATTTAAAATTTTTCATTTCTAAGCGATTGGGACTAAATTTGGATAATAAGGGAAACATATCACTTTTAAAGATCATGTTACCCGTATATTTATATACACGCGTAATAATATTACTTATTTAATATAAAAACAAATACTCTGAAAAGGATAATGACATCAGTATTTCTAGTTCTGGTAATACCCTCTAATACTTACTAATAATATCAAAATGGAATACCGCAAGATACTTCATTGTAACTATATTTTGGTCAATTAAGAACAATGCTCTAATTTAAGACTTGAATACCTTAAGTGTATCGAGGCCTAAAATTAGCAAAAAATATAATTAACTAAACAATATATAAAATTTGGCTTCCATCTTTAGAGTTTTAAACTTACTATACCAAGGCTTTACACGTTTTCCTTCTGCTAACAACATATGAAAAATGGAAACAATCATTTTGTAAAATCTGTAATGTGTTTTTAAATAGTCAGAGAACATATGTCATAACATTTTTAAATTGATTCTGTTATATTTATATGATGATAGAGATATTTTATATCATATCTACAAGAGTTTTTAGGCATTTTTCAATATTGATTGCATGCAATTCGAAAGTTATCAATGGCCTAGAATTAGTGAAATATCGAAAATTGACATTCACCTTTATAATGTACGTCCCACTTAGAGAATAGGACCACAGTTTCTTCGGATTTAGCTTCGGATAAAATCATTATTACGCCACTGGATTCGGAATAACAATATCTGTCAAAAATATTTTCACATATTCAAGCGAAATATTGAGAACTGAAGAAGTGATCGATTATTCAAAAGCTAGCTATAGCTAAAAAACAAAGCTCTATTAATATGACAGCCATGCGTAATCCGCAACTCTCTAGCATTAGTAGCTACCGAGATGCGCTGTAATTACAACTGAAAGGGACATCCTGTAACATTGTATATATTCTTATACGAGCATATTTTTCTTATACTAGTCAGAAGTTTAATTCGCTACCTGCCTGTCAGGTTTTCTTTAACGGTGGAAAAATAGCCTGCCTGTGTTCCTACGAGAACAAGTCTGATGTTCTTCGAATACAAATCAGTGTCTTAAATCCCCCACTGAAGGGGAGGTGAGAAATAAATAAATTACAACCACACGTAAGTAGGGGAGCTCGGCTACAGAACGGGGAACATATTATACGTTGTGTCTGCGAATAGAAAACCAATCGATTTAGCTGAAATAAATTATGCCATTATGTATGCGTTGCAGGGGCTCTTCAGTGGAAATTACAAATTGGTTTCTGTATAACGTTCGATTAAAACAATGTCATCAACTTTCGTTTTCAAAGTTATGAACAGGTTTTAATAATAATAATAATAATAATAATAATAATAATAATAATTATTATTATTATTAGATCCAACGGGCATAGCTGCCCACATAGGATAACATAAATACAAGCATCAAAATAAACGATTCGAAGGTACAATTCAAAGTTTCATCAATCACATACACTTAAAACAGACTTTAAAGTTTTGGCAAATGCGCGTTCATTTAATACAAATATGTCTACAAAGTGCTGAACATTGTTATACAATCGACACATATTGTATATAGGCGAAAAATAATGACTATTTGTGTTCGCCGCACCGATAGCAAATGTTCGTGAGTGTCTAGATCCCATACGTGGTACGCCAAACTGTATCAAACTCAGTAACTCGCTATCATTAATAATATTATTCACCAACTTAAACAAAAATGTAATAGACAAATAGCTACGTCTAGACTGAAGCGTAACAAGTCCAAACTCCGCAAGCAATTCATGATGAGAGAATCCCTGATCCGGATAGATACCATATCTCCTATAATACATGTATTTACAAAATTTTCTCTGCACTTTTTCAATTATAGTTATATGTGTTATACAATGGGGATTCCAAACTACGGAGGAATACTCCAGTCTCGACCGAACGTAAGCATAATACAAAGCCAATAAACAATCTATAGACGAAAATTCTCGAGTATTACGCATAATGAATCCTAAATACTCATAGCTTTTTTACATATATACGTGATGTGCGGTAAAAACGACAAACTTTCATCAATCAGAATGCCCAGATCTCTATGCTGTGTACATCTCTCTATGTTACGGTGATTCACTATATAATCATAACGTAATTTAATTGACTTACGGGTATAAGTAACAGCACATTTATCAGTGTTTAGATGAAGGTCATTATGGTTCCACCAATCATAGAGCCCGTTCAAGCAAGTCTGAAGAACCTCACAATCGCTCACATCATAAACTGTCTTAACAATTTTTACATCATCAGCGTACATATAAAAGTCACAGCGTCCATACAACATAGATTCCAGATCGTTAATGAAAATAACAAACAACAAAGGCCCCAAATTAGAACCCTGGCAAACACCAGAACTACAATTAAACGTAAATGATTTACAACCCTGATAGTAAACGTATTGTTTTTGATAAATAACAAAGGTCTGCGCTGTGTTGTCTACATCAGAAACAATCCGAGGATAGCTGTTTCGATCTATTAGATCTCTTCAGCTCGGCTATAGTCCCAATGTAGACAACTGCCGGCAAGGTAATGTTCGTTTGAAACACCTTGTCAATGGGGTTCTCTCGCCTTTTCATGGTATAATTTCTGATTTCTTTCGAAACATAGATCTTCAGATAAACCAGTTCGGACCGAGAACGAAATGAACCCCATTCATTCTCTTTTAGTTTGGTGTTAGTTTTCTTTCTGCTTGGGATTTTATTGATGGCTGCCGTTAATTATTGAGGAAAGCGATTTCCCTGAGAAATATAGACGAAGAACAAACTCCTTGTTACGGAAACGAGCGCTCGGCGCGAGACAAAATTAATCTACTTTTCTCATTAATTTTAGACAAGCAATTAACTTTGTAGTAGTTCGCGTTAGCCTATTCAATAAAGAATGCTTTGAACTTAGTTGGTGGGGTCTACACTGTAATTTGGAGAATGTGCCTGTTTAGGATAATATTAAACTTTTAAGGGGTTGCTACATTATAAGTAGAAAAGCTACACTCAAAGTACGAGTATATCTTTTTTATTGTAAGTATGAATTTATAAAACAAAAGGAAAAGTTGTTTGATTACACTTTATTCCCAACAAAATAGAATTAATTAAGCACGCAAATGAAGTTTGCTCCACAGTTGCCACCAACTCAAAATCAATATACGAATATAAATAAGATTTAAAAATATTTGTGTGCTTATTCCGTATATGCCCCTGTAACTACTCACTCAACCCGTACAGCTCCATGAAGTTATAGGTGTATCCGCCATCCATAAAGAAAGTTTCGGTTTGGGGGTAAAATAGGACATCTCACCAATGGTCTTCATATGGGGGAGTCAAGTGCCGAAATGGCAGAAATTGATCCTGAATGTTTTTAGAATGTTTTAAAGCGTTCTAGAATGCTCGCAAATTTTCCAGGATGTTTTGGATCCAGAAGGTTGAGCGTGTTCTACAATATTTGATCTGGATCGGGAACGTTCTCGTATGTTCCAATTATCCTATAGTGGTGGGAAACGTTCCAGCCCAGTATATAAACGGAATGGCGAGATGCATGTCCCAGTATACTTTTAGTTAATAGTGTAGATCGACGAAAAGTTAAATGTCTTGTGAGACTGTATGTGAAAATTTCTATTTTCCAGGTAGTGAATAGTCTATCAAGTCAAATTTCAGTAAATTAATTAATATTGACGTTCAACAGGATGCCGAAATGTAAAAGAGAAGATCTTGCCAGTAATGAGTCTTGAGAAGACTTGACAGAAGAACAACGAGAAGAAGTTAGGAAAAAGGAGCAAGAAATTAGAAGAGAACAAAACATTGTGTGAGAAGTGCTTAGAACTAGTAGCGATTATAGTTTGACAGTTGTATTTGTACTAGCAGCGATTATAGCATGACAGTTGAAACATTATGTAATGATCCCATAAAAGGGTAAAAAAAACAAATACGTTGTCGTTGGTACAATTCATCAAGTGTGTTAGTTCTGTGGTGCCATGAAATTTAGTAGAAGTACACCAGGAATGTGTTTCATGCCTGCATGAGTGTAAAAATTCGATTAGTAGGTACCATTGGAAGTGAATCCATCAGAATTATGCATTATGTGACTGGGGAACTCCCGATCAAAACATTTTCTACAAAATATGAGGGCGTACAATGTTTGCCTTCAAATGACATACATCATTTAGTGATACTTCCCTGACCAGTTAAAAAGCCGAATACAATCCCGTGTTTTCGAATAAAGGACAAGTCCACCCACTATGCAATGTTTTATAATAAACTAGAAGGATCTAGATATTTTGGAACGCTTGAATGTTTTTTTGCACGTTTTATACATTGGATTTAGAAGAAAAAAAGAAACTATACAGAAGAGACCCATCTTAACAGGTTATTCTCAGCTAGTTCTTATCTGTTTTGTTTAATGTTCACAAAAAAACCTGCACAAATGCAAACTGCTTTAGTAATTCCCAATAGTTTCAAATTTCCCCTTTACAACACCACGTTACCATATAAAACAAATTTCAATTAATTTCCCAATTTTCTGTGTTCTTTTCAATCTCTAATCGACATCACAAGAGAATAATTTTCGGAGTCCTGAGAACAATTTTGCCTTGCGGCTATTGAATGATGTAATATTTATAGGTCGAGGCATCAATAATTCAGTATTCTGCAGGAATAATCGTGGAGTAGGCGCCGCGAGAAAGGGGAACAGAATAGATCCGTCAGTTCTAGTGAACCAGGAAGAAATGTCTGCCGTATTCACGGACCGTGGAGCTTTCTCTGCAATGCCGAGAACTGCAAACAAATGACTTATTTGATCTTGGTGACTTATTACAGGCTTTTGTTACCTTAAGCAGTTCAACTGTTATGTAAAAGAGAATTCATTAAAGCGTGTCATTACTATCAGGTTGAGAAAGGCCAAATCCTCAACCCTGCGTTACTATGGCTGTTTATAAATCTCTCCATTTTCAGATCACTGGCGTATTATCTGAGGGGGCATAGGAGGTCTGAATCCGCCCTCCTCTATTAACCTATTATTTTTCTCTAACTGTACACGTGATATTAGGGGACGATAGTCATTTTATTATGGCACCAACTTAAATATATTTTTTTGACGATATACGATATACATTATTGCCGATAAGATGCATATATACGGTTTTCCCAACATATTTCATATGACTTCGCAAATGTGACCTACAGCAAGTGAGATATCTGTTTCTGTTTCTCTATCCTAGTTGCCATACAAGTGTAGCGACAGCTTGGAAGTGTTATCATTTTTGTACGCCTCTTGTCATAATTATAATCAACATGGCATATCTATACTTCATTTCTATAAAATACACTCAGTTGTTTATACTGGACACGCGGCACTTGTATGACAACTCTCTACATATTTTGTATTACAATCTGAGTATTGGTAGCTAAGAGATGCTGCTTTTATTTAGACAATCAATGACTGTAAATTTGGGAAAAAATTAGTACTTTATTCACGAAAGTATTAGAAAAAGTTCTGCCTCTTTATTACTAGTGATAAGCGAATATTTGTGGATTAATAAATGAAGTTGTAGTAGAAATGTCAAATGCGTGTATCTATGGCAATGCTTCTTTTTATCCAAGACTGTCCTTACTAGATAAAACAAATACAACGAAAAAAAGCAGATAAAAGATAGAAGAAAAACACAATTAAAACTCTAATGCAAAAACTATTTAACCAGTCTAACACAATACATGATACTGAGAGAAAAAAAAGTTACGGAAAAGGAAAGTGTTAGTTATTATCGGAAAAGCGGAGGAAATAAATTCATGGCAATTTTTGGCCACAAATAGTGTAACATCTATTCTTCTAAAGAAACTTCAAGGAGCATTGACTAATCTAGATAAAGCACGAAATCAACAAATACCGGACTTCAAGCAGATATTTCTCGGCACTTTTGATGTAAGTACATGGTTTGTAAGAAACTAGATACAAAGTAGTGTGAACACAATGTGTGGTAGGTAAGAATATTGTGGTTATTAAAATAAATATAGAATACATATTAATGAGACTGCAAGAGTTTATATAAAAAAAATTTGGAATGTAGACAAAATTTTTTCTTTTTTATACTGTTATCTAAGTGGAAAACTCCGTTGTATCTTTAAAAAGGATGAAGGCAATATGAAATTATCCCACCCAAGAAAAATACTACTGCGATATACTGACACCACTGATACAAATACAAAAAAAGTCAAGAACTGAGAAGGAACGTGACAGTGATAGTGCTATCCTATAGAAATGGATGTGCACTGCGCAGGCTATGAAACTTGTTCGCATTTAAGAAGTAAATGCCTTATATTATAGAAAAAAAATATGGACTCATTAATTTACCATTTGTAATGTAGCCACTCACAACTCAATATGTTATTTGGTTACATGAAACCAACGCAGATTAACAAGCAGGCGCTTACATTTCCTTTTGGTACACTATCTGAAAAATGTGTAAGTGCTTTTCCATGCAAAATGAACTGCCTGTAATGATGTATTCATATGGTTGTACACAGCACTGAGTAGGAAATGAATGTTGCATGATTGTTTACTCCATGTCCATAATCAAACAAATTCCTTGAAAAAGGTCATTAGTGAGTAACGATTACCATCGAGTTTTTAAGAATCCTAAAATAAAATGGTAAAATACTGTAAAATCAATTTACTTGCAGGAGTTATCAGCAAGATCATGTAAAATAGATTTAAAAATGCAGATCTATAGCTGTTTAACGACAGATTAATAATAGAAAATTGCATTATTATTATTATTGCATTATAGATTTTTAATATGAACTAACTATTCGCACGACAAAATTTTGGTCTTACAGAGAATGAATTTACGGAAGTTGTAGATTACTTTTAAGCTCACGAATGCTCTTGAAATTAGTTTACTTATATACATATTATATTTAAATTTAGTGTTTATAGTCACACCATGGGTTTTTGCAATATCGGTAAACTGAAGTTGACAAGGTTTAGCTTGTCTATAAGCTCTATAGGTTAATTCAATGAGAACGAGTTCCAAACAACATATCTTCAGACTTTAGCGAGTGACGCTCAGCCGCAGAACAAAAATCAGCATTCAGTTTATACTCAGCAGATTTATAATCACTACCATCAAAGGCAAAATAAAGCTGAGTGTCATCCGCATACAGACGGTAAGTACTGTTATTAATGCTGGATACAATATTTGAGGTGTATAACACGAACAGGGGGGGGTCCTAAAATGGATTCCTGTGGCGCACCACAGCAGATAGTTTGTCAGTTATTTTTACTATTTGTACTCTATCACTCAAAAAGCGTGATATCAATTAACATGCACATTGTATCAAAAACTTTCGAGAAGTCGAGCAACACCATTACAACAAGTAGGTGTTTATCTAAATGTGAAAGTATTAGGGCTGATACACAGCTGTAACTATACCTAAATGCTGAGTAGTACCAAGGTAGCAATTTATTTGGATGTACATTGAAATTTAATTGATTATACATTACCCGTTCAAGTATTTTTGAGAAGATGGGTAAAATACTAATTGACCTAATATCACTGAACCCAGTTGGCTTAGCAACTTTGGGAATTGGACTTATCAGAGACGTCTTCCACATCTTTCGGAAAGTGTTGTTACCTATACAAGAATTGATTATTTGTGTTATGAACAGAGTAATGGTTGTTGTACAATATTTAATAAGATCTATTGATATGCAATCGTAACCACATGCTTTGGTTTTAATACAATTAATAATTTTCTTAATCTCATCATCATCGACAAACACAAATTCCATTTCAGATTGAGCTGTAGTATGATTAAATATGTAATTAAGTATTTACATTTTATGGATGTCGATTTTTATGTTTGCAAATTCTTTGATTCATGTATAGATTTTACAATAGATTGTATAAAGTACATAGTAAAGTCCCCAAATTTAAATTTCAAATACAGACTTGGAAATGTTGCCCATTCAGCTGTTGATAAAGATTTTTAGAAACTGTACTATGCAGTCTAACAAAATGCGGTGAAATATTAAACATCATAATTATATTATAATCAGACTACAGCGTTTATCGTATTATACCAGCTACWTCGAACATAATAAGCAGCTAACTATTTAAAACCTTATGTAGGAAAAACCAGTAGTTTCATCAAAAATTCTTTAGACTTTATTGATATTACAAAAGGTTTAAGTATTTCAGAAGGTGATATTTTAGTTAGTTTTGACGTGGTTTCTTTATTTACGAAAGTACCCATCCCTCAAACGATAGATATCATCAAATCCAAGCTTAATAGCGATCCCTTGGGAGACACGATAACCAGATTATCTGAACATTGTTTAAAATCTACTTATTTCTTATGGGACGATATTTTTATGAAATAAAATCAGGTTGTGCAATGGGTTCACCTCTAAGTCCTGTAGTAACCAATTTGTTTATGGAAAATTTGTACAGGTAGCGATAAACAGTTTTCAGTTTAAGCCAAAATGGTGGTATAGGTACGTAGATGACACTTTTGTTATTTGTCCCCACAGTATTGAAGAGTTGGGTAGGTTTCTAAATCATTTGAACAGTCAAAATCCTGACATAAAATTTACTATGGAATTAGAAAGGAATGGTAGTTTACCTTTCTTGGATGTCCAAATTGAAAGAATAGACACTGGACAGTTAGGACCCAAGGTTTACAGAAAACCAACACACACACAGACAGATATTTACATGTCACATCTGACCATCCTCCATCTCAAAAGAATAGTCTTACAAGGACGTTATTTGTTAGATCACAAAGGATCTCAGACGAAAGTTCTTTATAATAATAAATATATCATCTTAGATCAGCGCTAGTGAGAAATGGTTATAGCAATAAGAATATTTGGTCAGTTTTTAATAGAAGTGCTCATCCAAATCAAGTAAACTCTCAGCCAGGACAAAGTAAATTGAAGTTGAGTTTGCCTTATGTACAAGGCCTTTCGGAAAAATTAAAGAGGATACTTAGAAAACAAGATATTTTAGTTGTTGAGAGTACATATAATAATAATAAGAGAGTGAAAGTGTTTACAAAATTACTTGTTCTTGCGACAAGTGTTACACAGGTAAAACTAAAAGAACAGTAGGTACGCGTTTGAAAGAACGCATACATGCTACTAGGCTGTAACAGATAATAAATCTTCCGAAGTTGAACACTCATATTTGACTAAACTTGACTTGGTAAAACAAAAATTTTACATAGAGAAAGACATTATCACAAACGTCTAATAAAAGAAGCTACAGAAATTTGTAGGAATACTAAATACTAATAATTTTAATAGGGATTGTGGAAATTATGAGTTAGGTGACATTTGGAAGGCTATTTTGTAGTTATCTTTTATCAAGTAGTTCGTGTATATCTAGTAGGTAAGTAGTTCCTTTCTATGACGTCTAGCTTCCTTGGTGATTTGTTTATTTACTTTCAAAATTTTGTTTGACCTTGTGTCAGGCAAATTTTGAGCTTCTTGTCTTTGACAAAGATTACAGGTGTAATCGAAACGTCAGAATAATAACATTTTGTCAGTGTTTTCAAGAGACAGCGATCTTTCCGACAAAATATTATCTTAATCCGCTATAGAATTCAAAAACGTTTTAGTTAAAGCAAAGTTGTTATTTTCTACACTCGATCTTCTCATCTAAGTGCGCCCTTTTGGACGAGGGTACCCTGCCCAAAACTGGGGTAACGTAATTGAATTCGAGTGATCTGCAAAAGTTTGCATGATAATCAGATTTCCCGGCTTTAATAATTGTTGCCTACATGAGAACATTCTGTGAGATTTCCGTTTCCCTGTGTTGCACTTTCCTAAACGTTTCAGTAGCACTCAACAATGCAATTCGTTACAGATCATTAGATGATAACACTTACTCTTCTTCCGCTTCCAATTGCTTCTCGTCCTGAACATTGACGGTGGTCGGCGGTGGGGGCAGATCATCCATGGGAAGCGTATCTTCCGGCGGCGTCGGCGGTGTCTTGTCGAACTCCGCCATGGGGGCCAGCTGCTCGTTTTGGGGCATGGGGGACACGGAATTGCTCTCCATTATTCCAGTATGTGCACTTCCGTTTCGATAAGAAAAAAACCGCGATGAGTATCGGC
This sequence comes from Rhyzopertha dominica, assembly GCA_025024175.1. NCBI lineage: Eukaryota > Metazoa > Arthropoda > Insecta > Coleoptera > Bostrichidae > Rhyzopertha > Rhyzopertha dominica. The sequence continues at coordinate 350,091 of QCXZ01000138.1, read as the reverse complement.
CTAAACGCGCATTATTTTGGCCCGCGCGTTTCGAAATTTCGCCGTCACACACAGATTCAGACGCGCACTCTCGCAATTAAGTTAGCAGCTCGTGTGGCATCGTTGGCCGTTTAATGTGCATTTGTGACAGCCCGATTCCGTGCTCCGGTTGACGACCACTCGACGGCGACGACGCCGGAATGGGTGCTGATGAATATTGCAGCGTGTCCTGCAAAAAAGTAAAAGTGACATACAGTTCGCCGCGGTGAACAAACTAAGTCGACTGGTTAACAGTAATTTGTTGGAAATTATTGTGGCATTTGTACATGTTCCACAAATGTTTGTGGATGCTGCAAATGAATTTCCACATAATGTGATAAGTCATTTCAGAAATCAATTAATATCGTTACAATGATGGGACATATTGTAATTTACAAAAGCGAAATAAAATTTGATTCCTGTTCATCTACGTATTATTCAGTATAAACTATCGAGTTGCAACATCAAGTAATGTAGAAAGAAAATTTTAAGTATTTTGCTTAGGTGTAACAATTACTTTTAACAAGTTTTTTAGGCTTAAGTAAGTACAATTTTTATTGTAACTGCAAGACAATAAATTTTGTTAAAAAAAGTCTAAAATATTCCATTTTATAAGCCACTTGCTACAATACACTTTTTGACCCACTAACCCGTCAATGGGTAAAAAATAGTAAAACTAATTACATGGCAAGACTCCTTGTGTAATAAGCTTTTAAATGATGTATCGTAAGATGGGTAGTTTCATTTAAAATTTTTGAAGGGGTATCTACCCCGCTAAGAGGGTAAGCGCTATCCATTAAAAACTTATCTCAAAAGTTGTCCCCCTGCGAACAAAAGTTCACCTGTTTTTGCAAAATTTTAAATTTTTCCTCTATTTAAAGTTATTTAAAGTGTGAAGTTTTCAAAAAATCACCCGGTATAGGTATAATGTCATAGTCCAGTAAAATTAGACATAAAAGGGGGTGACGGTGCATCAAATCGGGTATGTTTGGTTTTTTGATATGTTGTTTATGATGAAAATGGAATGTTTATCCTCGGCGCGTCATTGTCAAAAATCAAGAAAACTTTTTTTCAGTTTTGGTCCATTGGCACCCAGAAAGACTGTTTTTCGCCAACGACATCTTATTCTTTTTATGTTCACCAATCTGAGACCAGAACCTTTGGCGAAACAGCGGTCCTTCTGGGTCAATCGTGACAGGATCTGAAAAAAAGGTGCAAAACTTCGAGGTCTTTTTATTTTTGACAATGACGCGGTTATCTGCGCAGTTCGACAACATTATCTTTGCATGATAAAAAGTATATCAAAAAAGCACAAATACGTATTTTAATGCATAGTCCGGTGTCGAATTACTATTATCAGCAAGAGCATACTAAACGAATAAAAGAAAGGCTCAATAATGGTCTGACTATGAAATCAAAATAATTATATAAGAAACGGTGTTTCGAAATTTTCAATTTATTTAATTTTCATAAGACATCAATCGCTACTATAATTGTGGTGCACCGTTTCAAAACATGTAACATAATTTAATGGAAGCTTCTTCAACGGCTTCTCCAAGGTCTTCCACTGTTTCATAACTTAGAAGGTAAAATTTGTATTTAATTGTTCCCCATATAAATAATCTGAAACTGAAAGATCCGGAATACGAGGAGAACATTGAACTGGTTCATTTCTTCCAATTCCACAGTTGGAAATACTTCATTTAAATAATTTCACATTTCCCTCATGATATGAGTAAATTCTCGCTCGCATTCGCGAGTCTGTGTAATTCAGTTTCTCCAGCATATTTTGCATATTTTGACCCTATGATGCCACAACATACATTAAACCAAAACAGTATCGCGCTCTTCCATGTTTATATAACTAATATAAAAACACTACTTTTCTAGCTAAATGCCAAATTTTAAAGATTCAAAGTCGTTTTCATCTGTCCATGGTTAACTACATTAAAATCAAAATAAAACAGAAAAATTATCACAACTGTTACATTTTTATAGTATTTATAGATCGTTGTAAAGCTTAAAAATGGCGCCGATTCTTAAGCGTTAGTCAGCTGTAATTTGTATAAAATGCTGAACACCAAAAACGCACCTTGTATAATTGAGTGGTTTGATACACTAATTATCTGAGGGGGCGCGAGAAACTCAAAGTTTAATTCGACTGAATTTATGGATGTTGGATATTGGATCCAGTTTTTTGTTGCTCCTTTTTCCGTTTACCATTTTGTCCTTGTCTCTCCTGAAGACGACCAGTTGCACCGTATCTTTCGTGGTGTGCGCGCTCGTGCCATTTTCGCTAGCACGACCAAGTCAAGTACTGCACCCCTTGGCCTGCAGTCCCACTGTTCTACAACCTACTTACGTAAGTCCTGCTCTTACTATTCGCTCTCCTACGCGACATAATTCTGGTCCTTCGGGCCGGATTTACAGTGCCTACTGTTCATCTAAACATAAGGGCTATAAAGCCTCTGTTCAAAACTTATCTATCACTTATGATAATTTATCTACTGCTTGCTAATTGTACGCCCTCGCGTAATTACGTGCAAGTAATTCTTGAATATCTATACGTATTTGCTTCATTTTACTGAGAAACACACCTGCTTATCTACAGTAGTTTTTGTTCATTTATTTTCGTCTCCAACACTGTCGTTTCTTGTGCGATAGTGTGGAATGCGTTTTCTTACTTGTTTATTGTGCTGCATTTAGAAATGTTGCTTTGAATACACACTTTCAACAGAGATATATATCGGAGCATTGTTAATAACAATTTTGTTCTGATTATCATCAGTTCATTAAATATTGCAATGGCTTCCGAGGCCGATCTGAAAATTTTAATAAACCGCAGAGAACGACTTTATTTGCGGCTGCAAAATTTACTTGACGCGTCCAAATCAGCACTTACTGATCCGTCTAAAGTTTTATCGTTCAAGGTACGATTTGCAAAAATCGACGATAGTTATAATGAATTTGAGGATATTCAAGCAAAGATTATGGCTCTCCAGGTTAAGTTAAATGTTGATATATCTGGTGCTTCCGCAGATGACATTTACTTTGAAATTCAATCAAATGCAGAAAAAATTTTGAAGAACGAGAACTTGGAATCTACCACTTCTAAGTGCCCTAATCCTAAATTGCCTAAAATTTCACTAGTGCCTTTTGACGGTAATATTAAATCCTGGCCTACATTCTATGGCACTTATAAAAGTTTAATTCATGAAAACCGTAGTTTAAATAATGTAGATAAGTTTCATTATTTGCACTCAGTAGTTTCAGGTCCTGCTGCTACTATAGTTCGTAGCCTTCCGTTAAATGAAGCTAATTATACTGTTGTTTTTGAAGCTCTTGTTAAGAAGTATGAAAACAAAAGATTGCAACTTGCGTGTTACTTAGATCAGATGCTCAGTTTTAAGCCTTTGCAAATTGATGGGTTTGAACAACTCAGCAAGTTTCATGAAACGTTTTCGGAGAATTTTAATGCTATTAAAGCAGTCTCAGTGAATAATTTAGACGATTTTGTTTTATTACATATCGCTTTGAGATGTTTGGATTCAAATACGCGGAAAAACTTTGAAACTGAAAATGATGGTCCTACTTTGCCAACGTTCAATACTTTAATGGAGTTCATTGACAAACAAGTACGAGCAGCTTCCCTGACACAAGCTAGTTCGCCTTGCGTTAGTAAAAACGTTAATCTTAATAAATCTATTCATGCTAAATCATCATGGTCTCCGAACTTTGTTCCAAAAAAGGCTATTCTTACTGCCTTAGCAAAATTGTGTCCATATTGCAAAAAAAATGAGCATACCATCTATAAATGTTCTGATTTTCGTTCCTTATCTGCTTTAGATCGGCTCAATTTCTCTAAATCTGCCAAACTTTGCTGTAATTGTTTAAAAGGAGGTCACCCTTCTTCAGCTTGTCCCTCGAAAGCATCGTGTTTTTTGTGCGGTCATCGACATCATACATTACTACACACGGAACAAAATAAGCCAAAGCCAGCTCCCGATCCTGTAGAACCTTCTACGTCTAGTGCTAATAGTCAATCTATAGCTCCAATATGTCATTCCATATCGACCAAGTCTACCACAACTCTTTTAGGTACTGCCTGCGTACTGATTTTGGATAGCAATGGTCAATATCATAAAGCCAGAGCTTTGATTGATTCTGGTTCTCAGATCTCGCTCGTGACCCGTTCATTAAGTCGACGTCTGCATTTTCCTGTGCAGAGGTGTCATTGCCCTATTACTGGTATTGGGGGTTCTGTGAATTCTTCTTCCACAGGTTTGATTTCTTTAACGATCAAACCTTACAATACTTCGCAACCGATTCTACATACTGATGCTGTCGTGTTGCCAAAAATCACTACTTATACACCGTCTGTCCAGGGATCTAATTTATTGCACGAGGAATTTGATCAACTTATTCTAGCTGACCCTGATTTTGAGAAACCTGGACGCATTGAGGTTCTACTTGGGGCTGATGTTTTTCCCTACATATTTGACGGTGGGCGGTTTGCCTCTTCTCAAGGCACACCCATCGCTCTTAATAGTATCTATGGTTACGTCATTATGGGTAAAGTTCCTAATGATTATTCGCTTCCATCTTCTAGTTATTGTGGGGTTGCCACAGAACCGTATTCTCTCGAAACCATTATGAAGCAATTCTGGGAAGTGGAGGAAGTGCTCTCTGAACCACCTGTTGATCCTTGTGATCTTATTTGTGAGAAAATGTATCAATGCTTGCATCAACGTGATGATACGGGCCGTTATGTTGTTCCTCTTATGTTTAAGGATGATGCTTCCCTCCTGGGTGAGTCGTTATCAATCGCCAGCTCTTCTTTAAACTCTCTAGAACGACGTTTTAAGCGTGACCCTGACCTCTTCCAGTCCTATAATACATTTTTGTCGGAATATGAATCTTTAAGACACATTAAGTCTATTTCTTCTGGTACTTTCAGTCCTAGCACTAATTATATTCCACATCACGCGGTTTTTAAAACTGCTGGCAACAAAACTAAAATTCGGGTAGTTTTTAATGCCTCTTCAAAAACGCTATCCAATCAATCTCTTAATGACTTGTTGTATGCTGGTCCTAAGTTACAACCGAACCTCGCTTCTATTCTCTGTAGCTTTAGAATTCATCCGATAGTTTTTGTGTGCGATATAACTAAAATGTATCGTCAGATTCTAGTGTTACCAGAAACACAGAAAATTTCAGCATATCCTCTGGAGACCCTCTCCAAATGAAACTGTCAAAGAATTTGAACTCTTAACCGTAACTTATGGAGTGTCTTCATCACCCTATTTAGCTATCCGCACCTTGCAGCAATTAGTTAAAGATGAAGGTTTGCACTTTCCAGAAGCTTCCAAACTAATTGCGAATTGTACGTATATTGACGACATCTTGGCGGGCTCATCTTCTGTGGAAGACGCTTTAAAATTACAGGCTGATCTAATTAGGCTATTAGAGCTAGGAGGTTTCGAACTGGCAAAATGGGCCAGTAATGACACTAGCTTGCTTGACCATCTACCTCCAGATAAGTGTGATATGCAGCCCTTCTTTTCCCCTGAAGTTGAGATTTCCTTGAAATTACTCGGCGTCTATTGGGATCCTAACAGTGACTCGTTTTCTTACCATACTGCACCTTTCGAGTGCAATCATACTAAAAGGTCAGTGTTATCTTGTATTGCCCGATTATACGATCCCCTTGGCTGGATTTCTCCAGTTATATTTCTTGCTAAATCTTTAATGCAAGAGCTTTGGAAGCGTTGTCTTGAATGGGATTCTGTCCTCCCTCTGGATATTCAAAAGGTATGGATTTCTTTTATCACGAGCTTACCTCTATTGAGACATGTTAAGATACCTCGTTATATATTTGCTAGTGATGGCATAGATTATCATCTTGTCGGATTTTCTGATGCCAGCGAAAGAGGTTACGCAGCTGTTGTATACCTATGTGTTTTTTCTAAAAATGCTGAACCCAAAATTAGACTTCTAATCGCTAAGTCTAAGGTTGCTCCCATAAAGCCGTTGTCTATCCCTCGACTAGAGCTATGTGGAGCTCTTCTTTTAGCTAAAACTATTAAATTTCTTTTAAGTTCTCTCGGAGAATGCTTTCCAGTTAAACCGAAAATTTCAGCCTGGACTGATTCTACTATAGTTCTCTCATGGCTTTGCACCGCACCCCATCTTCTTAAAACGTTTGTATCTAATCGCGTGGTCCAAATCCACGATATTCTCGAGCCTAATCTATGGCATCATGTTTCATCTGATGAAAATCCTGCCGATTTGGCATGCAGAGGACTGCTGCCTTCGAATATCAGTTCATGCGATCTTTGGTGGACTGGCCCTCCGTGGCTTAAGCTTCCTTGCACAGAATGGCCAWTTTCAGAAAACGTTCCTGTTKCTTCTGATAATATTCCCGAACGAAAGCCCGTCCATTCGTTGATCTCAACAGTAACTGTGAGGACTGAAGAAAGTGAAGTTTTGCAGCGTTTTTCAGACCTTCATTCCCTGCAAAGAATCACTGCATGGTGCCTTCGTTTCAGTAACAATTGCAGGAAACCTTTGAGTCGTCAATCCAGTGCCATTTTGTCGTGTGTTGAATTTCAGAACGCTCTTATGTGCTGGGTTAAACATACACAGGAGGTTTATTTTGATACAACTGCTGCTACCAAATTTTCGAAATCTCTATCTTCTTTAAGCCCCTTCAGAGACACATTAGGCATATGGCGAGTCGGTGGAAGACTTCAAAATTCTTCTGTCCCATACTCTGCGAAGCATCCTATTCTGCTTCCTAAACATAGTCACTTAAGTCACTTGATAATTGACTATTATCATCGGTCTTACTTGCATGTTGGTCCTAGAACCCTACAGTCTTTATTGTGCCGCACCTTTTGGATAATTGCAGCGCGAAGTGTCATTCGTCAGCGCCTTAGACGGTGTCTTACTTGTTTGCGCCAGAAAGCACCCGCTTTACATCCCACCATGGGAAATCTGCCTTCCTCGAGGGTAAGTCAGGGTCGACCATTTCTTAATGTTGGTGTAGATTTTGGAGGTCCTTTCCCTATCAAAGAATCAACTCGCAGAAATGCTAAAATTTCCAAAGCTTATCTAGCGTTATTTGTTTGTATGGCTACTAAGGCTGTTCATTTGGAACTGGTTTCAGATTTGTCGACTGACGCATTCTTAGCTTCCTTGAATCGTTTTGTTAGTCGTCGAGGCCTCTGTCGCTGTATTTATAGCGACAATGGTAGAAATTTTCTTGGAGCCACTAGGTATTTAATGGAGGTTCAAAATTATATCCTCTCTGCTCCAAATTKTGAAACTATTACGAATGCTCTAAGCAGTCAAGGCATTGAATGGAAATTTATCCCGCCTTCTTCTCCACACTTCGGAGGAATTTGGGMGAGTGGTATAAAATCCGCTAAGTATCACGTTAAAAGAGTAGTAGGCGCACAAGCTTTTACTTTTGAAGAGTTCGCTACATTATTTTGCCGTATCGAAGCTGTTCTTAATAGCCGCCCTCTTTGTCCAATTTCGTCAGATGCAAATGAATTTGATGTTCTTACTCCCGGTCACTTTATTATAGGCGGTCCTTTATTAGAAGTTCCGGAGTATGATTTAACTAACACTAAACTGAACCGCTTGTCCCGTTGGCAACTAATTCAACAATCTATGCAATGTTTTTGGAACCGGTGGAGGAAAGACTACTTGCATACTCTTCAACAGAAATCTAAATGGACCAAATCCGTAAATAATATTGTTGAAGGCGACTTAGTATTAATACACGAAAATAATGTACCTCCTTTGCATTGGCCTTTAGGGCGCGTTGAACGTGTGTATCCGGGTTCTGATAAAGTTGTCCGTGTAGTGGACGTTAAGACTAAAGCTGGTGTGTTTCGTCGTGCTGTTGTTAAGCTAAGTCCTTTACCAAAGGATTAGCCTGACAAATGGGGTGTACACTTAGCCATAGCCATTTGAAATGTTATTAATAATTAAGTTTTGTTATCTCTTTCATACAAATTTTAATTTTGAGTTACCTTATTCAATAGTTATTTCTTTAATGGCGATACTCGCTAATATTTAAATATTATTTAATTTTGTTATCAAAATTGGTGGGCGGTTATGTTGGATATTGGATCCAGTTTTTTGTTGCTCCTTTTTCCGTTTACCATTTTGTCCTTGTCTCTCCTGAAGACGACCAGTTGCACCGTATCTTTCGTGGTGTGCGCGCTCGTGCCATTTTCGCTAGCACGACCAAGTCAAGTACTGCACCCCTTGGCCTGCAGTCCCACTGTTCTACAACCTACTTACGTAAGTCCTGCTCTTACTATTCGCTCTCCTACGCGACAATGGATTTTAACCACTGAGTTGATATTTTCACCACAGTTTCAAAACCAACAACCAGGAAGTATAAATGTGTGACCCTATATACATAACTTTGGTATAATATTAGCTGGTACTTTCTACAGTAGTTTCCGTATGGTTTCCACAACAAATACACTCATTTTCCAGTATTGACGTTAATTGCAATTTAACTACTATTTACGAAACGATTACTATATATTTTCGTTATGAAGTAGAAATAGGACCTGAAAACACGTTTTTGCTCGTCGAATCTACTATGCATGTATCAACGCATTTAATAAATCGCTAGTTTCATCCAACCAGATAAATGAACATCGCATGCTTTGATGCCGACTTCTGCCACTGAATAATTCCGTTGCATTAATACGTATACAGTAGGCGATGTTATTTATATTCATTTTTCAATGTACATTTGTTCCGTCATGGTTATGATTTTTCCTCTCCAACCGCGAGTTCAGCAACTATAACGTTGGCTTTTTTTTTCGCTACGAATGTTCCAGAAATAAACATACTTTTCACTCGAAATCAGATTAAGAACGACAGCGCGATCAGTCAAGTTGAAAGAAATTAATAAATGATACACAACCAATTTATAAAATATCTACACTGTAACTGTGAACATTGGAGAAATTAACGCAAGTTGCAACAGAAATTGGTAGGTATACTAAGCCTGTTCTAAAATCCCTGCATACTTTGATTTTTGAGGCATATTATTTACTTTCTGTAAGACTAATGTGACATCAGTAACTATTAATACTTGATAAATGTTTGTTTTTATGCAAAATTAGTCAACCCCTGTGTAGGTGCTGCCCCTGCCTACAGCGGATGTATTAAAATAATCATGCTAACACATGGCGTTATCACACATGACCCTTGTAATTAATTTGTTTGCACTAGACCTGCCCTTATTTAAATTAATTGCGACATAAAAGTTACACCTATAACTCAAATTTTCATTACATTCAACGCTATTGTGCTGGCATAGTTTGTGCTTGTCGCCCAACAAAAATAATTATGGCGTGGATGGCAACACCAGGTAAATATTTGTCTGGTAATTAGGTGAGCAAGTCAGGGTCGAAAAAGGTGATACGGCGATACTAAACAAAAAACTGCCAGGTTGAAAGAAGTGTTTCGCAAAAGCTGTGCGTAGTAACCTGCGTTGCTTTGTTTTTAAAAATAAATACGTTATTGTCTGAATGATTCTTAAAATCATTGAACTATTTACTCGAGCCTTTGAACCTTCCCGAATCTCTCTATTAACATTTCTATTTCAGGACTTCGCGTCAAGTGAAGCCATCAACTGTTTACAAGCGGTAGGTTACTTTAAATTAAACTAGTAAACTGTGACTCACATCTGCTAATAGTACAAGTCTTGATACCTGTTTTTCTTTCATCTGAAAAAAGCTTAAAGTATACTCATAAAACATATTACAAAAAACACTAAAAGGCAAAAATACCCCGACCACTTGATCTTTTCCACAATCATCTAAACAGATAAGTGATATGATTAATAAGGCGTGAAAAATTTCATGTTAGTAACAATGTGTTTTTTCATGTTGGTTTGCTTTTACCAAACGTCACTTGGGCTACTTCAAATTTAAAACTTTTACATTTAAAATTCTTTCAAATAACATGTAAGCTTGCGGTTACGATACACCCTAATTAATTTTACAGAAAGGCTTTCCAGAAATAAATGTATATATACCAACTCCCAAAAGAACACTATATTTCTCCGAAAAGCTAAATCTATTAATAATTCAAAACCGATCGTATGTTTTTCACCCTATGTTTCGTCTGGAGCTCTTCCTGTGCAGAACACCCATTCACGGTTCTAATTTTGTATCCCCGCACTCTGCGATCTATTTTGCAATCGTATCCGACCAGTCACTTGTGTAGCGGCTTACACACATTTAGTTTTACGAGGGCGTTAACTTGACTTTTAGTGCGAAAATATTGAGCACCTATACCCTTAAAGCTGATGTTTGGAATGCTTCTTGTGCGTTTATTGCGTAGAACTACTGATCACTGGCGCTCCTAAAGCGGGAAACTGTACGAAAAATTTTTTGTCGCTGGATTTCTGAAGTATAGTTGGATGATAACTAATAGTTTGGTGATATACTAGATTGCACCAGGACGTTTGGCACCACTCAGTATGACATTTTACTAGTCATTTTAGCCTATGTTGCTTTGTTCATGGAAGCTATTGTCTTAATAGCAGCGAAAGTTGAAAGATACAACCTTGAAAGGAGATATTACTTATGATGTTCCTTAGGGGTTTATGCTATTAATCCTAAATACTTTAGATCTATGTTAAAATTTCGTTATTGTACTGTTCACAGATACTGATAAATGATAATCTGCTATGTATACATATCCCCYAATTTTCCAAGCAATAGAGAATTATTCAATTCTACTTTAAAAGAACTTAGCTTCCCATAATAATTTGTATTTGAATCTAACTAATTACCTAACTAATTTATGTTCTTGAGCAATTCCAAATCGCAATCCTTTGCAATATAAACAAAACATACTTTAGCTTCAGAATGTGTACAGCATGTGTCCCACAAATTAAAGAACCTTCAATGTTTAAATATGAGTAACATATTTAAATTGCTTCGATTATGTTTATATCATAGAATCATAATTCCTATATCACCTCAATAACAACATGAAAAGATTCGGTGATTCGTCTATACTTTTTTCGGCTCGACGATTGATTGATGCGTTGTTCCAGCGTAAATCTACTCATGATGATGTGCTACAGTATACTTAATACTAACAAAGTAACAGCTGTTGTCCCAGCAATCACGATTAGTAAGCTCCATTCTTTGAATAGAATGAAGTAACAAAGACTGGGTCCTTGAACTATTTTTCTATTTGTTCTAAACTTGTGCTCTTGTGTCCTCTCTTATAGTTGCTTATTAATTCTATTTTAGTTAGTCCATGCCTATAGCAATGATTTACTTCATGTTTCCAATAATATTAATGTAATGAGATCGATATATCAGCGGATGATGTGACACCATCACTGTCATCTATGGGCCAGTTAGGTAGTGATGCTAGTAATGGATAGATGGTATGGTATATATTGTTTGTATAAAGAGTATCCCGCATTATGTGGGTAACCTCCCGGAATCTGGAAACTGATGCAAAAACAAGACTATTTTACAGTATAGCTTTTTTGAAATAACGTCCACCTACTGAGATATTGATTCTTAAACATTGAACAAGAAAAACAGTTTTTCAAAAATATCTCTTAGACCGGGTGACTATTTAAAGTGGATGCTGTTAAACTGATGAGCACATTTTTTAAATAAATGTTTTTTAAAACGGTTAAGTATTTTTTTCCGAAGTATGTGTATTTTAATCTTTTAAACAAAAAAAAGGAACTCTTTGTTTATGCGGCTTAAATTGACTCTTTCCGAGAAAATGGCAGTTGAATGTTACGATTGACATTTTAGGTAGGTATGTAGGTACAAAACTATGAGAATTTTATCGCCTGTTCAAAAAATGGTATATCTTTATAATAATAATAATAAAAGTAACTCCCCAAATAAGCATTTTTAGTTTATTTTTAATTAACACATTAATAAATTATTGAATCTTAAGCATTATTAAATAACAGATTTGAAGGATATTTCCTTGCAATTTCGTAATGTATGTAAAGGATATCAATCCATTTCCAATTTCCAATATCGATGTAGTCATAAAAATGTGTTTTAATGAAAACGAATCAAGCTCAATGGAAGACAAGTTTCAGTAGGATTCTAAGGCATATCGATTTTATTTCGAAGGGGAACTTCTCATGATCTAACATTCGAAGTTGTTAGAACCAGCTTCTACCCTTGGTAGCCCCCACCTTTAATTCTTTAATAGGGAGGAGGGGCGAGAATACCTTATTCTAAAAGATCTTTGAAATCCATTTTTTAAGATGCTTAGGAAAAAACATGCAAATTTTATTCAAAATGTCACTTTGTCAGTGTCATGTTTTTCACATTTCTAACATCTTTCGCATCATATAAATTGATTTATCTTTGTGAATTATTTGCACTGCATCACCAGATTGAATTTGCGTAATTGATTACTGCCTAACGTTGAAAGTTGCAGTTCCGAAATGATGTTTACCATCTAGAAACTTGTGGAAGTTATGAGAGTATTTTACAATATTAACGACTGTGCTAGAGCCGCTGCTCACAACTTCAGTCTTGAAACTTTCAGGAAATTTTAGCGAGACTTGATCGGTTCAGAATCGGAAACATAAAACCGTCCGAGTTGCTGCTGATGAAGCTACCGCTGTTTCCGTTTTAGGTCATGTTGCTCTCAGGGAAAATACGCAGTCTGTTCAAAAGATATCGTAAGTTTCTGCAGTCCGCATGTCATTAGTTTTCAGGATTATCTACTACAATAGGTATCAGTATAACTCATATTGATCCTTCACAATGTATACTTCTCAGACAAGTTTGCATTTTTCTTAAACGACCATCTTAATCGACGTAACTGGGGACACTGGAACTATTTTAATCTAGACAAAAAACACTATATGTGAGCTGGGATGTAAGATGATCATATCGCAGTTCTTTTCTTCAAGGAGGAAAGACTCATCGATTGGCTTTATCTCGGTATGCTAGATACACTAATCTATCTCCATATCATTATTGGCATCATAGAACAAGAAGATGAATGAACTATTTTTTCAGCCTTCTCCTGTCAGGTAATTAAATGTCTCCAGATCTTACACACTTACATTTTTAAGTATTGTGTTCGAGTATCAAGAGTTGACTACACAGATCTTCAAAGGTAGGACAAGTATTTGTCGGTGCTCAACGTTGGATGGAGGTTGATGATAGCTATTTCGAAATTTTGCAGTTAAAACTTGTTAAATTACACAAACAGCTTTCTAAAAAAAGGTAAATCTTTTTTTTCTACATATTTTCAAGTCGAGCTTTAAAAGGGTTTCAAAATAAGGTATAACTAAACATCTCCTAAGTCTTAAAAAATTCGGGATGAGAGCGCCATGAGTAGAGGGATGTTTTGACCACTTCGAATGTTACATTAAAAATACAATCGGCCTATTTCAGGATTTTATTCTTTTATTCATTGCAACACCCGGTATACTCTACTGTCATGTGTTTCCAAGCGAGAAGCTATGCGAATTGCAAGCAAGAAATTGTTAGGTGAAACGGCTCATGGAATAACATAATAAAATTAATTCATGCTATTTAAAAATATTAATTAAGTTGTTCTGCATAGAGTCAAACTGCACCTTCGGATAGGATGTATAGTTGCGTTATCTCCAAGAATAAGAGACCCAGAAATAAAACGTACAATTCAAGTCATAATTTTTTATGGTGTGCTACACTGACTAATTGTTGCTGAAAAAAAATGCAGTTTTAATTAGCCCTGGTGATATTCTAAATCAGAAGAATGCTTAAATGACATACACGTTTTGTCTAGGACACATATTACACTCTTATTTTAAAACTTTTTAAATAAAATTTAGATAATTTTGACTTTTCCTTAGGTTCTTCTTTAATAATTGTATTGTTATTCTACGGTACACTTGAAATCTAGCTGTTTAATTATGAAGATGCATTAACGTGACATATTATGTTCTGATAATAAACTTTTGTAATATCCCTAAATTACACGCCACTGGTTTGCATCCAAAAAATGAACGACGAAATAATTTTTGTGTGCTTGGTACGCTCAAAGGAATCATTTGGACATGTGTTTGTGTACTTAAATGGACGAAAATACGTCTGCTACTAAAATTGTCTCTATGACTAGACGCCGCTAACACATGTCGAGAGAAAAAAAATAGATGTGAAACAAATGGATACAACCGGTACGAAGCGTTCAGATTCCTTAAACGATTAAGAAAGCCTCATTCTTCCTATTTGTAACTCATAGCTTTCACTAATTACAGTAAGATCATTTTTAGAAACGATTTGGTGCAGTTCTGTTGGCAGTACATACATCAGCGGGTGTGCTATATTAATCTTTCGATTAGCTATTAAGAACATAATCAAATAATGGGCATTTAAGCAGCAAAGCAAGCGAAATAATCAGTTGTAGCGTCGGTTATAAAGAGCAGGGCAACAGTGTGTTCCAGTGCACACTGGAGAGCATGAACTATATTAATTATTGAGTTACCTGTAATTAAGTTACGTGAGCTGTGCGGAACTAGCAAACTGATTTCAGTGTATCGCATTTGTAACGCCAGACAAGATAAGAAACTGACTTAATAAAAAGATGCAAAGACCTACGTTGTGTTCTCAACTAATAAAATTATAATCAAGAGTATCTTTTAAAATTTAGGTGTTTTTTAAACGACACCTCTTCGATAATTGCTGCGTAACGGAATGTTCTGACAAAAAGTGTAGTGTGAATTGAATATTCGCTTGGCATTTGGTAAAACATTATTAAGACAACCCAATACATACTTGAACTAGTATTTTGCAATTAATTGCAATTAAATGATGGTTGAGGGGAATCCATAAAAACAATGCAGCTTCTAACGAGCTGCCATAAGAAAATAGGAACCCTATTACTTACTGCTAACGTTTAATGCAATAGGGTAATCGTGAAAAGTCTGTGTTCATGTACTTACGATTTATCGCTGGAAATGGATTGTAGATTTAGCGTGGCATAACAGCTTTGATAAAAAAGTTAAGGCCAATAAAACTAAAATTAAAGGCCAGATTACCTATAGTGCTAATAACAAAAATGTTAACTGATGCCACAGCATATGCTGTACTAGTGCTTCTTAGTAGATATTTTAGAGTTTTAGGACAGATGGAGACAAGATGCACGGTGACATGTTGCACAATGTTAAAAATTACAACATAAACATATACACAAACACAGAAAATATAACTACTCGCAGATGTGCGATAGTGGAGTAAACTTATTTGTGCAGTAAAAGTCTTGAATTGCGCCAACCGTAAAAACGAAATATAATTATATTCTTCATTTTTCCTCAAAATGACCAGTTCCTCAAAAATCCAGTACAGATGTTCTAAAAAAAATTTTATGTAATCTAACTAAAAATAAATAAAAAAGTCTATGCAGAAACATTAGCATTTCTGTTACAAAAGTGTCGATGACGTCACCATCAKTACAAAATTGGCCTGAAATTTCAAAAKTTTGAAAGCACTGTATGATGGACCCCTCTAAAGGTACATGTTGACTATTGAAAAAAGACTATAAATACAATGTACAATAATAGCGGATTATTATTGTTAATGAACTTAATGCTCATTCTATGCCTTTCAAAAGGTTTATGTTTTCTGGAGTAATTACGAAAAACATAATAAAATTTAGTTTTGACAACTGTTATTTCAGCTTCGGTGGAAAGAGTTTCCATACCTTTGGATACATTCCTGGTTAAAAAAAAATAGACTAGGGGTTTAAAAAGTAGGAAAGTTAGTATTTTTGCTCAAGTATTCTAATCAGACTAATATTTAGGTGTGTTGATGTGAGTGTATGTATTAATATAGCTTTTTCAGTTTTTTGCAGTGGCTTTTATTTCAGTATAATGCTTTTTTCTTTTTAAAAGTTTGTTATTTTTGCAGTGATGACTAAATAAGTGATTTATGTTCTACTCAATAAATTGTCTCAAAACTATTATCGGTTTTGATTTAATTGATTTAAGACAGCCCAACCATAGGATATATTAATAATTATACCATAATCCTTACATTTTTACTATCTTGAATTATTATCACAGATGGGTTTTCATCAACACATAAGATCGTGTTATGGAATGCAAGCAGTTCACCTACTATAAAAAATGGAGTAAATTAAATAAAAGGATGGCAAATCTTGCTAATAGAAGAATTTTTCTTCACAAATGGAAGGATTATGGTATAATTCCAAACCACATAACGAACAGTTTGAAGAATCTACACAGAATATTTGAAAAAGGAAACCAGCGGATACAAAAGAAAATAACATACTTTAATTTAAGGTTAAAATTTAAAATAATAAACTTAGAAATAAGTCATGTAAATTATGAAATTAGTCAAAATTCTAAATTAAAATTAAGTACAATTTCAGAACTGCAACAATACATAATTGAAGAATATAAAAGAAAACAAAAAGTAACATTTAATAAGATATTTATACCATGAAAACTAATAATATAAACAAATTTGAAAAGCTAAAGCAAAATCAAAAGTTACAATTTAGCGTTCAAAATAAATGGTTCACTAATTTGTCAAATACTATAATGCCTGRAAATGTTAAAACAGTGTTAGCTCTTGGTCCAAAATTTTGTTTTAAAACTGTCAAAGACATTCATATAGGAAAATTTCTAGTAGATATAGAAAACCTTCTCACCTTAGTTACTGAAGAACGTAGAGACTTCTATAGAGTAAAATTGACTAGTATAATTACTAGTTATATATAAAAACTTTAACTTTAAACTTCTTTACAAAGAAACAGAGTACTTCCTAAAAAACAACTACAATCTTGTTGTGTTGAACAGTGACAAGGAGGGAGTAATGGTGGTGATGGAAAAAGAACAATATCAACAAAAAATGATGAATCTTTTATCAGATACTAATCATTTTATAGTTATGAGAGGTGATCCAACTGGTACAATTCAAACAAAATGTAATACTACTATCTTGAATTATTATCACAGATGGGTTTTTATTAATAATAATATATATCACTTTTCCATTCTATCATTACTACCTCATCAAGGGCTCAAAGCAGAACCACCGAATTCAGCGCAAGAAGTTTAAATATACCCGTCGTCATCCCTGAGGAACCGTTGCCCCGATTTCGGATACGGGATGGGGAAGGGCGTGGCAGTCTCCCGGGGTACATAACGCCTTGTTCACCACTACAAATGCCTCTTTCATGCCGTTTTAATTACGAAATGAACCGCGAGCGAAACGGGAACGCTTTCTGTGCGGCGACACAAAAAAGAGCATCATCCGCGAAAATAATTCACGGAGGCACGTAACATCATCGTTGAGAACTGAGACCTTCCCATGCGGGGATTACAATAAGAATGGTCATTTGTTATTCAATTATAGCGAAGGCTGTTGAAAATCTGTTGTATGATGAATCGGGGAACGCTTTAATAATTTACTAATTTGATTCGGGGGCAGAGCGCCGCCGCTATTCCGGTTTTTCACGAGCAACTTGATCGGTTATGATTTGCATTTCGTGGACAAACGCGTTCGAAAATACTTTCATGGAAGCGTTCACCTGACACCTATTGTACTTGATTCCACGGCTTCAGAGCAACTCAACTTGTTTATTAGCTTAATTCAGCTTGAGGGAATGCGATTATTTGCAGTTGGATAATCGCAGTGCGTTAAGTATCCCTTCCTGGTTGTTGTCCTTTTGGCCCTTCGACAACTGCGCAGCAGTCCGCAAGGGGTTGCGCGATGTTACGAAAAGTTTTTGTTTTGTTATGATTCGCAAACAAAGGAACCATCGTCTGTTTACTTCAAAGTCCACCCTCTAACGATTGAATCATCAACAAAACAACATCGACCATCCAACGCCAACTAAACAAAATCTTGTAGGTACTTACTCGAAACCCCAGATGAAGAAATTTTTGAAAGACGCTCCTTGGATTGGGTCCAATTGCTTTCCGTCGCTCTCCAGATGCTGAACGGCACTGGTCACACTCCAAGCTTTCTCCCGCGTTACCGGAAACAACTGAGCGTCGGTTTTGCGTCGCGACGTGCCTCTGTGGTTGACTGGCCTCTGGTGCTAGTTACCACGGAAGTATGGGTGTGATTCTTCGGCGTACATCTCTACTTCGACGCACTCTCAGTGCGGCGCAGATATGCTCTCGCGTAACCATGGTTACGGAGTCGGTATTAGCGGGTTTCGGTTCTGTTTGGGTTTGCAGGTCACTGCTTGACGACGGACGGGGTTGCGATGCTGCTGATGGTGGCAACGGGAGCAATGTTGCGCAGATTGAGTGCGATTTGCATTGTGTGCGACGTCATGGGGAAATGCACTGCGTAGAAGTTCAGTTCTTGCAGAGAGGGCTTATGGTGGCCAGAATCTTGCTCTTAAAGGGCCTTGGCTTACCCATAATCTTGGGTGTATCTGTAATCTTCGGACGTGGAGTCAGATGAGATAAAAGAGAAACAAATCTTTGATTTTTTCAGGTACTTTAAGGTGAATATTTACAAACCTAATAGAAGACCGCGGTGCATCTTTTAGTGCTCTTTAGAAATATTTTAGTAGTTACTATTGTACTTCAAACATACGTAACCTTCATTTTGGGATAATGTGAAACAGGAACTCTCTCGTTTAAATTTGCAGGGTAAAAATGAAACGAGCCTGAAAAACTGCATATGTAACTGGTGCTGCACTTGGAGATTGTTAACATATAGTCGGAAATAAACTTATATACAGACTATGCAAAAGGCAACGAAAGACAAAATGCTAATGAAATATAATATTGTTTTTTGGAAAATAAGTTTTCTAATAATATAAAGCACAAAACATCTAAAAATCAACTGCCTATTGACCTGCACATGACCCTACATAAAAATAAGTTTTTGAAAATTGTTGGGTATCGTATTTCTACGATAGCCACAAATCGTACACGTACTTCGTTCGCCCAGGAGACGTATTTACTTTTGTGACACTGGAAGAAATTCTATAAAATCCTTGAAGTCCACAATTGACACATATGCTCTGAGGAGCTTATGTTCACTTCGGTTGTTTTAACTTTTTAGTCTCGTCGCTTCGACTTCACCGCCATTTATCTGCAAAATTTTGCAGACACATCTGTACACCGGTTTCCCGCTTTTAAATTATGGTAACACATAGTTTTCAATATTCATATATTTGATTCCCGTTATAAATAAAATCTTCGATAGGAGCTTGTTCTTCAACGGCAGCGGTTTCCTCTGCAGGGGCGTCTGTTTCCGTGATGATGCCATCTAGAAAATTTCTGGAACAGGAGCATTTTCTTCGATGATCTTCTTTGTTTGATTCTAGGTAAACCACATTCTTTTTTCTACGTTTAAATTTTTTCTGATTCCTCGCTCGTAACGACTTTTTTTATCTTTATTTTATTATTATATTTATTTTTTTTATCTTTATACGGGACTGATATTATTAATTCTCTCGATGTAACTATAATTGTAATCTTGTTAGCTCTTTGATTGCTTGGAAACTGTTATTGGGAGGATGGGGTATATTGAAAGGAAAACGGGAAGAAAACGACAAACAAAACCACTATTGTGCTGTATACATATACATATACATATACATACATGGTTTACACAATACTACTCTAATTCAGATTATATTCAGTACATGGAATTAAACGATTGCAGTAGGACATCTCTCTTTATAATTTCACAAAATAGATTCCAGTTATTGTAATTACATCATACTTTTCTCTCTAAACATTACATGTCGATTTTAAACATAGCCTTACACAATATACCTTTTAATAATAACAACATGCCTGATTAATATATCTTTCAACGTCTGTTTTAAATGTAAAAATATTTTTCAAATAAAGATATATCTCTTTATAAAGCTTTCAAATTAAAGTAGTTCGTCAGTCCATAAAGTTTATCAACATGGGTTTCATAATTTCTCGTTATAGTTAGAGCTACAAAATATAGGCATTTTAAATTAGAACTTTAAGGAGATCAATATATTACAACATCAGCGACGGAAGTTGATAGTATCTACAGTATTTACTTCTTTGGGAGGCTGGAAACCAAAAAAACAAATACCGTAAGTCTTAAGCGTTTAAGTTTACGTTGATCTGTATCAGTTGTTTTCTGTTTAAGTAGCAAGCTTATAATAAAAATAAATTAAAAATTGACTTCGTTATTGTTATCTCTTAATTAGTGGAAAGATCAGGAATATATGTTTATAAAAAAATCGTCAGGTTGAAACTTATAGTAAGACTAGATTGCGTTACACAGATACATCTATACATAAAATATATTGTACGTAGGTACACAGAAAATGTAAGTGTGAATATTCTTTATTGGGTTGATAACATCTAGCTATATCAGATCTGTAATACTCATTTGTTCAGGTAACAATTTAGCTATAATCTCTTCTGAAATATGGAATATGGGGATATGTCGTTAGTGGTACCAGATGTAATGAATTTGAATTGAAAATACATTAAGAAAAAATTCCTTCCACGCAGTTAGCTCTGTTTACTCCCGGTCAATCGAAATAAATCATTTAACCTAGTCAGGTCAGGGTAGGTCAAATTACCAGACTGTGATCGCGCAGTAGGGCTGGTATATTATACTACGCGATCACGCCAAACCATAGCCAAAGCAGAATTACTGCTTCTCCGCTTGCTGAGGAGTAGGCGTGGGCTGTGGGGGTAAAGCCTTCAGTATGGCGTGCACCTCTTCAGCCACTGCGGTTAAAACGAACTCAAACTGTTGCTTGGTAGCGACCATCCTCGGCCTCTGATCCCTTAGATGCTCCAGAGTGGCCGCGATGTCTATCTCCTTCGCTCCCTTCGCCATCCTGCTCAGGACCATGTCTATCAGACAGTAGGTTCCGGTTCGACCAGCGCCGTCGCTGCAATGGACGACGATCGGGCAAGATCTTCCCCTGTACGACTTGTTGACCTTCCTCCTGAACTCTAACAACGCTTTCGTTGATGCCGGGACGCTGGCCTCGGGCCAAGAGAGGAAATGGAATTGAGTCACCGTCCGCGTCTCTCCAGTCCGCGTGTTCTTCAAATAGAACGACCTCACGAGGTAATCGTCGCACCAGATGTGTTCGCTGACCAAGTGTACCTCGTAGATGTGGTAGAGTTCCGATCCTTCTTCCGGCCAGTATCTATGACACATCGCCGCTCCGCCTTCAGTGAGACGCGTCAGCATCACTATGACAACGGCCCCTTGTTCCCAAATCAGTTGCCAGAAATCTGGCGCAGTGTGTGGTAGTGGACCTTGGGTGGCTATGTAAGCGGGATTGCGAGGGTCGTGGTCCGTGATACTGGACGCGTTGATGTAGTCGCTTCCAGACGCGTTGGATAGCTCGTTCAAGACAACCCTCGCGTGGTCGTAGGGCATCACGTCGGGATATCTATTCT
Source organism: Rhyzopertha dominica (assembly GCA_025024175.1). Lineage (NCBI taxonomy): Eukaryota > Metazoa > Arthropoda > Insecta > Coleoptera > Bostrichidae > Rhyzopertha > Rhyzopertha dominica. Next base: position 328,631 of record QCXZ01000138.1, on the reverse strand, counting down.
TCTGGATGTTTTCCTTCTTCAAAGCGWCTGATGTTTCGCAGGGTTCCGCCACGTAAGCGCAAAGCGCCACCCATTCTTGCTCGAGACGATCCTTGTTCTTCAGATGATCCTCCATGTAGCTCAACACCATGTGTCCAGTTGATATATCCATGTTATGCAATGCCGGCTCCTCGCTCCAAGATGACGTGCTGGACCTGCTCGACGGGCTCTGTTCGGATTCGCGAGAAAGCGAGGTTATACGTCCGTGGATTGTCTCGCCCGATGCTTGGCCCTTTGCCGCCATCCGAGCCCTGCACAGGTCTTGATAATCTCTGCTTGCTTCCGTGTCTGGTCTAGCCAAGCCGCTCAGCTTCTCTCTAGATGCTATGTGGCGACGGATGACGAGCAAGAGGATGCCTGCGACCAAGAGGGCGAGCAGGATGCCGGATATCATCATCATGACGATGTAGAATTGATTTGGAGGCTCTGCTGGTGCTGTTATTACAGATTGTAGCTTGGTCTAGAAGAAAAGAAAAAAAATTAATACTTTTTATGAAACATTAATATATTTAAGTAATAATTTAGATGGCAATGCCATCTGTCAGCATTATACTGACATGATGGCAAAGCCACCTAGCTGCCATTATGGGATCTACTTCCTAAACTGCACTGATGAGCTGTAATGACAGCGAAATAGATCTCTCTGCAGTTGGTTGAGGTGCAGACAGCACAGCATAGACATGCATTTTAATGAAATTTATTTGTTCCGTTTCCTAAAGAATGTATTAGGGTACTTGAAGATGGCGAGCAAAAGATCTTGTATGTCAGTTATTTTAGTGACCAGCTGAGATTACTTTTCTGCCACTGAATCTACTGGTGCTGTGAAAAGCTGCGTGCGCTAAACGCTAACCACAGTTAACCCATATAAGGCGTAAACTGTTGCTTAGGCAATTACTGATCTTTTCCTGTAAATTCAGATTTCTTGAATAATTTTCTTTAAAAATTTGTCATGTGTTGCTTCTGTATGACGTTTTTTGAGAAAGACGGGATTTCCCTAAAGCCTGCAACAGCTCTTATCAGAAGTAAAAAATTAATTTAGTAGGCTTAAAAAAAAGGCGAACACCACGACTTCTTTGATAGAACCGGTAGATTCGCTGTTAAGGAATTATGGTTTGGGATCCTATATAGAGACACACTCATTAAAAAAACAGCACCACTTAAGTACTACTGGGTATTTAGAGATAAATTAATGCTTATCACAAAGATAAAAGATACTTATAATGCTCATTCCCAAGTATACTTTTCAGATAATTTTCGGCCTAAATCAGGAGCGTTGCCCATCTTTATATACATATGTATAAACGAGGACGGAAACGGTTATCTTGAACCTCCATTATTTTGGTTCCTTATAGCTTCTATTGTCATCATCTTAGAAGCCAGTTTTATATTCAAAGGTACAACACAGAATAATATGTTTAGTTATGCATCTTGTGGTTATTCATTGGCAACGATAAATAAAAAATTCTGGAGTAACACTCCTTAGGTAAATGTTTTTAGTATTAAATTTGCCAAATATTTAAAAATATAAGCATATTTATTTTGTTTACATGAAATTTTAAGCAACAAATAAAGCAAATAAAGTATATTTTATAGAATAATTAATTCTCTCGGCATACTCCTATACGCCACTGCCATTAGTGGAAATAGAAGTCGGCCAYATATTGAACCTCCATTCTGGACCCACCATCGAATCATATGTTCCTTTCTGTCAGTTTTATATGCAAACGTTTGCAYATATAAAATGCCTTACTTGAATGTGTTGATTATKAGCTTTCGAATAAAAACATTTTCAAACATATCATAACCATACAGTAATTATTGAGTGATATGTTTAGAATTGTTCTCTTTTTGTCGCTATCTCGTTTATCTGTTCTCTCCAGGATTGCAGTCCTAACTCACACAAATTTTAATAAAAATTCAATGTTGTACAGAAATCTTCGCAATTTCTTAAAATAGTACGAAGGGCAAGTGTATATGACCTTAAATGCATATGATGTATTTTGGACATTTTATTTGATGCAATTACATGAATAACTAAAAAAAAACTTTGCTAAAAAAGATGTGACTTTGTGCGTCACATCCGTTTTCGGTACTGCTTTCTTTGGATATTTTGGTGTGGTAGCACAATTATTTATGTATGCATTGCTTTGTACAATTTTGTAGAATACGTGAGTTTTTGTATATGGCAAATTTCCAAACAAAAGAACCCATGTTTTCCACTTTCAAGGGGCTGCTGAGCGACAGCAAAATGTAATAGTCCATTCCGCGATAAATTACTTCATATTGTGGAAAGTGCCTGCTTGCCGAAAGAGTGCGATAATATAATGCAAACTTATAAAGATATGGGCGTAGTGTAGTAACAGGAACGAAACGGACGACCTCTTGCATTAAATAAATACAACATATTATTGTGAAGAGTAATAGGCGCAATGCATTTACATACAGCCTTACAAAATGGTGTCTAGCCGTAGTTTTACAAGGCATGAAATACAAATAAGTTTTAGTGTTCATATAAAGTTCTTGAAAATGAATTATGCTCATCCAGCATCTTAACTTCAACACATTTATATAGTATTTAGTTCCTAGTAAAATCTATGATCACATGAAACTGCAAAATTGTAGGTTCCAGTTTATTTTCATTTTATCCAATTATTATAATCTGTCATGGTAAAAGTAACTTCCCCAACGAATTTGTCTCGCTTCTGTGAAGTAAGATCATCATTGATTTGTGGACATACTATTTTTTACATATGCCCTTTTTAACTTCTTGAGCTCCAGAATACTAAAATAACTGCAGTTTCATGACAATATATTTAACATGTTAGTGTAATAAGCAAGATAAAGATATATACATAATTTATTTGATGTATTAACTTATTTCAAACAATGAAAATTTTTATACATTCAAAACAGCCTGCCGATAAACAAATAAATAAAGTAGGCGTCATTTGAATCATCCTGAATAATATGGGTAATTCAATATTTGCGAATATTATCTCTCAGGAACGTTTCCATAGAATTTAAACGCCAGAAAGCGATACCTTGTATTCTTCTCTATTAAATGAAGGCCCTTTCTAAGAAGTAGTAAAGGCAGTTTAAAATATCTAAAAATATATTAAAACCTTTGCATTTAGCGTGCGTCGAAATCTTTTCAATAAAAAAGGGCCGTGATGAATATAATTTGCCCTCGACGGTTTAACATAACTTATTGAATTATTAAATCGAATTTAGACAAATAACACTGACCGATTACGTCAGGAAACTATAAATTACATCTCTTTCACACCATCCTCGTCCGTCGACAAAGCATACGACTTTTTAACTCCTGTTATATACAAAATATGGCCGCAAAACGGATCCGCTGTTACGTTTCTTAATAATTTTCAGTTTGTCATTAATATTTTTATTCTTGTTAAACAAATTATTTTATTGAAATCTGTAACTTTCGTTTCTTTGCTCAAAAAATAGTTCTTCATCAAAATGAAAGATAAATTTCATGTTTCTGCTTACCTTGTCTCCAACTCCTGCTGCAGTCACCTCTACACCGATGTTTTCCTTTATCTGCTCCTTGATCAAATCTAAAATTACATCATATTATAATCATACTGTACTCTGGGCTCTATAAAACTTCTCGTACCTATCTTCTTCGCGATTTCGGATGCATTTAGCCTCTGGCGGTTAGGGCCCACTTTAAAGGTTACTTCGTTTCTGTCTACCCTAAAAGCGCCGTATAATTCAATAAGTCTGCGGTAAAACGATTTAAAGATTTACCTTCCGTGTGACACTGCAGAGGGTTCGATGTTTAACAGTTTTGTGATGTTCCTGATGATCATGCTGCCCTCTGGCCATGAATTCAGTCTACAGGATTACAAATTATTTAACTATTAAAAATTTATATCGTCCTATTTAAACAGCAACAAGGTAAGCATCAGAATTCTCGATCCTCGCATAGCAGCGAATATTTGGATAACATACTAATTACATGTTGTTTTCCGGGCTGGTTCCCACGTTGGTTATTAGACCTTGACGTTTCGACACTCATGTCGGTGTCTTCCTCAGAAGTAGCTCTATTTATGTAATTTTTTTTTCTTAAAAGCTTTCGACAGTAGGACGCAAATCCTGATACCTTGTTGGGTTTTGAACCTTAGATGTGAGATTGATTACAGCAGTCGCCCTAAACATAATATGTGAGGATCATAAAATTACATTACCGATATGAGCAAACGGCGGAGCATTAGTTTGTTATGGCTTTTTTGTTAAGTGTCCATAAACGTTAACTAAAATAAACGCAGTTCACTAATTTGGTTTTAGATTAAATTCAGTGTTCCCGTTTTTATTAGCTTCTGTTTCTTTTCGGGTCCGCTTTCCAGTTAAATAGAACCGTCAAAGACAATCAATGAAAGGGAAAGCACTTTATGCTAGGGCTCTTCTCACGAACCTTAAAGAACGCAACACCGCAGTCAAAAGGAAATTCTGACGCTTACCTCGCATTCGTGGTGAAACACAAATAAACTGATCTTACGTATTTTTGAATTGGACGTATACATAATCCGTATCCACATCATTGACAGTCACTTCTCGGTAAGAATTTGGGCGGGCACCTCGGGGTTCCTTCTTTATCACTGGATGTACGACGTCTGCTTCTGAAAGTGATTGTACAGTGAAATTTTGAATTGTTGGATTGCCACGATTGTTACCTGGAATTTCGTTTCTTTCGCTCGATATCTGCGCTTCAAACCTCGGTCCTGGTTTCTTCACGTCGAGCCTTTCCGGTCTGTGAAATGCCAAGTCGAGCTTCTCAAGGATTTCGCCAAGATCTTCGTAGTTGTCTTTCTCTACAACGATCATTACGCATTAGTATTTTAATGTTTACCGCACGTACTTAAGAAGTGTTTATGTAGAAAATATACTATTATGTGAGAGAGACTAATTGTCTGAGTTGAACAAATGAAGTACATGAGGATGCAATCTTTTTCATCCCGCCCTAATGTATTAGATTAAAGTGGAAGAAACGGGAAACGAAAAAGCAAGTAAATAGAGTAAAAGTTTACATACAGGATACAGAATAAAAATTACAAAATAGCCTCTGCTTAAAAATTCATCCATCACGTAGAAAACGTTAATAAAAATGTTGATTTTAAGTTAATTTAGGAACACCTTCTTCAGCAATTTCTTTACCTCTTACGAAATGTCTTTTATATCCAATTTGCTTTAAAGCATTTGAACTATGCATAACTGATTAAAGTTAAAAAACATAAATTGCTTTTGTCTTATAAAAGCTACCGCAGAAGTATCAATCGAAGTATAACTTATATTGCCATAATAAGAATAATTGATCATAATGAATACCTACATTTGTAATAATTTATACTGTGCGTTTAATTGCTAATCCTTGCAGGTTTCATTAGTCAAGTATATTCCGTAAAATCTTATAACGTACATGAAAGGATTTTAACAACTTGAGAACAATAACAAATGGTGGGTTTAGAATTACGCAGAAATTAGAGTAAAATTAGATGTACGCGAAAAAATTGTTAGAAATAAAAGGGCCATTAATTTAATGCTGATTTGGCCAGCTGACTCATAATGCTGGGGCTTATAACTTGTATTTTTAAGTTTAACTAAGAAATGTTTCCTCATTCTGAGTTTTGATATTTTTTATCTTTACTGGCTATCTATTCACTCCTAACTTGAATTACTAAAGCTTCTAGTGTAAAAAGTTGAAACTAAACTAAAAGCACATCGGTTAATTCATTACTCTTTGATATCAAATCATAAAATCATAAAACATGATCCTCCGATCCGATTAAGGCATATTTTAATTATTGTATTGCACTTCTTCAGGATCGTATTAATTAAAAATTAAAAAMAATCGGTAMTCCTTTTTATATACGTCTAAAATAACCTTGACGGCTAAAACAAAATTTTACCAATAAAAGCCTTACCTGCAGTTGGTGCATTCGGCMCATRCACGACGCCACCCTCCGTATMAAATCCAGCTTTCTCAAGATTATTATCAGTTCGCACTTGAWGCTCTGTGCTTATCCCATCAACATCATAACCRACATCCCTGACTGGATACTTCCGATGACTKCTGCTAAAYATCTGCGCTTCGTCCGGTACATTGTTGTTGAAATCGATGTCACCATCCGCCTTCGCCAGCTCCCYGAAGATWTCTTCAGGAGGCGACTGCAATCCACTGCCATCCTCCTCCACTTGGACACCCTCCCCGTCCCCCTCGTCGAAGTAGATCCTCGGTTCCGCCAGGTCATCCTTGGATTCCCAYCCTTCCCTGAACCTCTCCGGGGTGTTGTAAGTTATGGAGAAACGCTCGGGTCCCTCGCGCTCGTCGTATTCTACTTGACGGCGCAACAGCTCATTTATGTCAGTGTCCTTCCTTCGTTCGTTGTCGTCGAAGACCTTCATCAGATACATGAGTTTCTCGAAATTCTCCGGCGCAAACAAACTCCTGTACTCTTCGGGCCGCAGGTTCAGTTGTTCCAAGAGCTCGAGAATGGGACCGACCAGCTGCTCATCGTCTTCGGGCGATTTCATTAGAGGGAGGAATTCCAGGGATTGATCGCGCGTCTCCTTGCCGTGCCGGAAGTTGGCGGGCGTGTTGTAGTCGCTGAAAATTTGGGCGTTTGGTAGCGACCGACGATGCATCTGCGGTATCCAGGCACGTTTCACCACTTCGTATTCGGCGTACGGATCTTCCATGTCCAATACTGAAACAAGCGAGGGAATTGGATTAGTACAGATTTGTTTCGGAGGTTGAGGAAGATAGATCCTTTAATGCGTATTTATTGGCGTCCGTGCCTTTTTGAAAGTGGGGCATTTGGTTTGTATTAGCGTAATATATTTTCATCAATCAATGACGTAGTGAATGCCGACTTTGATACCATTTTACATGTATTCTTTTATTTAAGGTAAACTTGGTATATTTTCTTTTTATCAGTTAATGCAGTCTTTGTTGGAAATATAATCTTACTCCCGTTTAAGATTGATCCACCTGAGGAATGTCGCTTTTATCAACTACTCGAAGTGTTTGATGTTCAGCAAGTAATAAATAGTCCCACATTTGTGACTATTCCCCCGAATTATTGATAGATATATAGTATTTCTGAATTCTTTGTGCCGCCTTTTTTTAACTGCTGCCAAGTTACAATAAGCGTGACGATCACTGACCATCAACGAGCGCGATAGTACTGAAGATTGCAGCTCAACTTACAGTCATAAAATTTATGGCGGTGGTGCAGCTAGCGCTAATACACTTAGTTTGTGAATTTTACCATTACGGCACGCGAAAAAATCTTCCAGTCCATCATAGTACAATTATTTAACAGGCTTACTATAGCCACAATCTCACAAATATGATTATACTGGTAATCCCTCACTTACTTTACTGTTTTACGGTATATTTTCCTTGTCTTGATGCCATTAATAAATACAGGCTTCAGAAGGTGCAGAATAACTGCTGCAGATTCATATTTGGACTAAAAAAGTATGCTCATATCAGTAAGTACATACAGCAACTTAAATGGTTGAAAATTGTTCAACTTTTTCATTACCACCTTGCAAATAAAGTCCTATTATTATTATTATTATTACTAAACCGTGCAGCCCACAACTCCGAAATGTGAGCTTTGTGCAAACTTATAGTTGATTATTGCACAAAACACCACAGAATATGTTAACAGAATAAATTAAAATAACAACGCATATAAAACGTATGCATGCAATTTGTTTGCAAAATACCTTACAGAGATCATGTCACGCTTCACATTATTAGTTTTCAAGAAATGAAAATTCATTACCGAATACATTGCCTATATGCTGTATTTCTTTTTGTTTTGTTAATAATAATATATGATATCCACTCAGTAAATATTAGAACGTACAGTATAACAATACCTTTGCATCGCATCGACAAATTCAGAGATTGGTTCCCTTATAGTAGCTATACTATGCTATAGCATAATTAATAAATTTTTGAATACCTCCTTCAAGTAGGATATGCTCTCCTTAGAGTCTTCTTATACTAGGATGAATACTTCCTGCATCCATATAATATCAGAAAACATGTGTTTTTTAGAAAACATATCCGATCTACATTTAAGTTCATTTCAGTTTGAGTTAGCATTCAGTTTTGCGTAAATGTCCTAATTTTATTTTGTTATGTTTACTATTAGTTAATTTACAGTCATTAGCTGCTTCTTAGAATTGACTAAGTATTATTATTCTGGTGTTTATAGCTGTAGGTATTTTTGATTTGGGGGAAGTGGTAGATAACTACGCTAAATATTGTAAACTGGTCCATATTCTCAAAGTATAAAATATTTAATTATGTAACTAAAGTAACTAAGTCCAACTTCATCCAATTATTTAGCAAATAAATTGGCAAAGCGTTTTCAAATATTAGTCATCTTCAGTGCCTTATATAATAGTAAAAGAATTACAAAAAAAATATATTAAAAATGACATCAAATTGGAAATAAGCAGTCTTGTCTTCAAACTTAAAGTAACCTGCATTCCAAAAACACTGAATTTTACAACTCCTGTAAAAAAATTGGCACGTAAACCAAATTCCTCATATTTTGATAATTTGATATTTTCTTTTCATTTTTATGGAGAAAACACGCTTCGCTGCGCTTATCCAATATAACCTTTGACTGTAGACCGTAGACTAAAGCAATTTCAGCTTTTAATTAGAAGATCAGATACAAAAATTAAATTGCTTGTTCTTTGAGTACAACAGAAACAGCTTTACGTCACGCCGCTACTACGACGACAGGGTAATTCAATAAATGGCCTTGAATAACGAGCTTTCCGAGGGACCTATTTCTGTATAGGTTGAGGGGTGAAGTCTAACTAGGGACCTTTGAAAAGTATTGATTTAATACAGGCTTTCTGATGAGCAAGAAGAATAAGAAAAATTGTTCTCGATACAGCAATGATGGGTGCTCGCTGCTTTTATCATAAGATTATTGTGAATCAATTACCGCGCTACTTATATTACAAAATAAAATTCAGGACTGATTCAAATGATGTGCATAACATTAACGTATGTTATGTACGTAAGAAAGACTTCTTACCAGATCCTTTCCATCAATGGCGTAGCCAAGGGGGGAGGGGCAGAGGGGCAATTCCCCCCTAGGAACTAAATTAATCTCATAATGGAAGAGCAGCTTTTTTACATTTAACAGTATAAATTTGTTGCAAACTATTGGTTTGTTGTATAATAAACATTTTAGCAAATTAAACATATAATTTAAGTCACACTTCTTCTGTTTTTTCTTGTTTGTACTTAACATTTTTCTTGTGTTTGCAGCTTTGCCCCCCCCCAAGATACTTTTCTGGCTACGCCACTGCTTTCCATAGTCATTTGCTTACAATGTATCAAAAATCTATAATGTCATTTCAAAATAACATTTTGCATACTATTACTTTGTCTTTCTATTTATCTTTCATCCCCCTCGTGTGAGATGATGTCTGAAGTTGTGTAAAGATTTGGGACCTCTTGATTTATTATTCCCTTGCCTTTTTTAAGTGGCAATTATGATTCATGTGTCCTGTTTAGATTGCTCTTTCATGATGGTGTCGACGCATCTTTGGGTGTGTTTTCGTATGTGCTTATCCGTCCGTTTCCTAGAGCTGTAAATTAGGTAGCGTTGCTCTACAGGATATTTCTTGTCTGTGTGCATTAGTTCTTTTGTTTCCACTATTCATTAAGGCCGTCCCAATTTGTTTTGGATTTGTTTCCATGTCTTCTCGGTTTCTGCACAGCATTATTGCGCTGGCGTAGTGTTTTTTCTTTTTCTCTTATTATCGATATGATTTCTTCTCCTTTCTTGATTTGTATTTTGCTGTTGGTAATGTTCTCAACATATATTTGGTAGTTTCCATCTTGCTGGATTTTTTTGGATCACGATTACGTGATTTCTAGTATACACTTATCTAGCTACACGGAGCTACTTTACTGTAATATAATGTAAATGCAAGAACGTAGCACTAGAACACATTATGAACTTAAAATCTTCGAATTCAAAATTGCTTGATTACCATTTGTTTGTGTTGCTGTTTCTTGATGGTATATATATATATAGAACAGGAGCCTAAACACGGTAATAAGTTCTTGTCGTACTGGTTCTAGGAAGGCGGAAGGTCGAACATGATGAGCGAACAACCCCACAACTCCAAAGGTTGTGGCTTTACAGACTTTTGATTCTAAACTACCCTTATACTTATGCGAGTGCTAATGCAGACCAGTGGTTTACGGAACATCGAAGACCTATTAGGATACGGACCGTTTATCGCCAAATAAGACGTTTGGCTTGGAGAGAAAGGCATATGTACCGTACCGTTAACGTATTGATGTCGGAGGCTATTGCCCATGACACCAGATCACTTTTGGTGTCTTCTTCAAAGACAACATGACTGGCAAGCGTGTTGTCCAGGAAGTAGAGGAACCACACGTTTTATCCTACCTCAAGACACTTCTCAGACCAACTGTTTCTATAAGACAATGCACGACCACATGTAACCAGTTGCTTTGAACTACTTCGAACAAAACAAGAAAACGACGTAATTAGACTGCTGATATTTCACCTGTTTCGAATACGTCTGGAGTATTATTGTATTTACGCCTTCCTTTCCAGACTATAGCGGTACCTTATGATCCCATGTACAATGTACAATGAAACACCTCAAGAGGAAATCAATCGTCGTCCCAATAAGCCAAAGTTTATCGAAGTAAAACAGTTATTCCTAGGTTATCTTATTTCTATGTCAGTCAATATACATCTGTTTATAAATTATGATTATTCGAAGACCATCTCTTAAAGTTAATATCGCCCTCAATAATTAATAAGCAGTGTATGCAGTACTTACTACCCTGATTTATCTACCTAATCAGGAGCATAATATGTCTCCAATTTGTATTTAGAATGGCATTATTATCAATCGTTAAATGGAATGAAGACGCTAATGTAGCAGGAGCCTTTACCATAAACTGGCTGCCATTAAATCTAGCTACATTTGATAGGTAGAAATACAACCGAGTGAGTACCTACTTTATTACATTAGACATTGTGAGCGATCGATAGCTATAATTATGTTGTTATAGCCGTGACACAAAGAAAATGTGCCTGTTAGCATTTTTATAGGCTTCGCTCTAATAATGCTTCAGTGCAGAACCCCGAAATATATTGGTGTTCAGAAGTCATGCAACATCCAGAAGAGAAAATGTTATCAATGCTTATGTATTAAGACATAGACCGAATCATGTAATCGATTTCTCACGATAAGCGGTCTTTAGACCTGTTTCGAATTGAACTGATGAAGCGTTTTGCCGATGCTAGTACATACATGCTATATTGCTAATAATTCAGGAGACCTTGCAAGTCAATCCATTGCCTCTACGCCGTCATCTTGTAAAAAGTCCGTTATTTGATGAGCAGTATGCGGCCAGACATCTCTGGTTGGAAAACTTAGAGATGGGCCACTAAATTACCGAAGGGAACTTCCAAGAGATATAGTACCCCATACTATAATGTCAGGGAAGTGGAGTTGCTCTCGCAGTTCCACTTAGACGGCACAGAGGACATGTGTCCTCTTATTCTTCTGCATCATTGTCTGTACCTATCCATCTGTTTGGACGGTGTTCGTTCGAATAATTACTTACGTTTAAGCACCGTCGTGTATAATCTACATTCTTCTTGGAAGAAATGAAAGTATCTACGATTCCTGCTTACATACTGAATGCCGATAATGGATTACTTCAGTCGCATTGTGCACATTAGTTATACCAATCTGCGTAAAACTTCATCTGTGAATAAAATTCTTCTTGTAAAGTTCATAATATCTTAATTTCTGTATTCTTGTATAAATCAGAAGAAAGTTAGGCGTGTTTTAAAATAATGGGGTAAATATATTGTACCTATTGAACAAGGAATAGGTGCAGTAGTTGTTCTCTGGCTACCCCATTAACGGTATCTTTGCTTATCCTTAGCTCTAAATCCAATCGTCTGCTGCTGAGTTTTGGATTTTCTTCAATTCGATGCAGAATATCTTCCACACGTTTCAGGAAGACGTGTTTTAACTACCACGAAAGTTTTATGGTATGGGAATTTTTCACTGTATACCCAACAAAATTGTAAACCATTTCCTTGGCAATATCCAGAAACTAATAACATATTGACCATTTTTTCATTGGTATACTATTACGAAAATGAAATTTGCAAATTGTTCAACAATTCATCGGCGTTTGCTAATTCTCTTCCACGATATTTCAGTACTAGTGGGAATTCAAAACAAAAACGCCTAAAAAGCAACATTGTACCAAAAACCTTGGCAAGGACAAGGCTTACAGTCAGAGGCCTTTCAGAAATTTAACAAATTTCACCTAACAAATAATGCAATGCTTGAATTTTTTTAAGTGAAATACAGTTTAGCTCAAAAAGGTCGTTTTGTTTTAAATGTCTGCAAAGTACGTCAGGTGGTGTTTTCTACATTTCACAATAAAAAGCCGATTTCAATACCCTTACCCTTCAGCGAAAAGAAAATTGAACTTTTCACACTCTGATCACACCCTGTATATTTTGCATTCCATTGCGAAACCGTCTGTGATGAAGTTTCACTGAACGGTGATGCTTAAAAGCCCATGACCCATAACAGCAACTCTTTGATTTCTTCTTTTGTCTAGAAACCACACGTCTTGTTGCTACAACAACGGCATTCCAAATAACTTAACGAAACCATTAAGGCAGCCGTTTTTGACCACCCTGAATGGATACTTGGTCGACCAAAACGTTTCCTTCGCTGATAATCGTCGTCTTCAATCAATATTCCCCACGCTTTCATTACTTTGAGTATTTCAGAGCATAAATTTGAGTATTTGTGCTATTTCCATTAAGCCAGAGCTATAGGTATAATACGTTTTAAAAATCACTTAATTGATTAAATCCTGTGCGTTTTAGTAAGGGCTTCGAACACACATAGAAGATAAAACAGGTGACGTCTTTTCTGCATCTGCTTTATTTTATATTAGAAATTCAACTATTTTGTACTAAGTTTCATCTAAAAGTTACCATGGTTAATGATAATATCGAAAGTAACAAGCAACCGCTGGTGAAACGCTCATTACAGAGTAACAAAGTACTTCTTTTAAAACAAGAGTCTAAAAAAACACATATTTAGTTTTGGAACATTTATTATTTATTTACATCCATAAAAGGTATATAAATTTTGTATTTTTAAAAAGTCCAGAGAATAGACTATCTTGTTTTGACGCGATCTTTCGTCATACAGTGAGCGTATTTTCTGGGAAAAATATTTTCGGGGATAATCGATTAATACCAACTGGCGGTTCACTAGATGACGAAAACAAGGTTGGTAATACAAGCGAGCTTATTTACGTTTCGGCGTTCAAATTTGTTCGGCAAAATTGTATATGAGATTTCGGTCGCATCTGTCTGTAGCATGATTAATGGTGAAGTTTTAAAGTTTAATGTTTCGTAATTTAAGGGGGATCTACGTCGCAAAAGAAACTCGGCTCTAAACTGGACCAAACAATTTTAACTACGTGCAGAATCAAAATGGGAAACGTTAGCACTATCCTCTATTTCAGTCCAACTAGTCGGAAATTGCTATTGGCAACGCACAGGCATAGAATAAAAACATCTATTTTTGGTTTCAAATTGCTTAAACACCACTATAATTTTCTACAGAAATTAAATATATTTATAGAGAAGACATTTCTAGAGTTCCGTACATTGCCGGATTATAAATTAATTAAATATTTATTATATGAGGTAAGAAGAAAGTAGCTATAAAATATTTTTTGCTGGATGAAAATACAAATATCAATGTATTTTTTTTAACACACTACTTTACTTTTATTATTTATTTGTGATATAAGTGTTGCAGTACGTTACTTCGTAATGTAGAAAAAAGTCGGCGAAAAGCGACTGATTGTGAATGATTAATTTACTGCGCAGTAACAAATATCCACGTGTAATTTATCAACAACTTTTATGCACACCAAAGCGTTTTGACAAAAAAGGGGTTTCGGTCGGGGTTACATTATTCCTGGGCAATTAAATGAAGTCTCTGCTCCAACAAATGACTGTATTAAAAGCTTTTCCGCCACCATCATAATTTTTGTTAATTACCGGCCGACCCACGCCTTATATTTTCACGCTGACCCCTTACTCAAAGGGATGATAACAATAATCTTTCACCATCTTTTGCCTTACGCGAGAATCGTAAATCATATTTTAGCTTAATATATATAGTTTAAATAAGCAATAACAATTTATGTAACAGACGAATAATAAATGCGTTTTTGAATAGATATAAATTGTTTCCGTACCAAATTATTGTCTAAAAATAAACCCATCACGCATTTAACAGAAAAATTGTAAACAAAATTATTAGCATACTAGAAATAATGTATAAGTAATACGAGTATATTATATTTATTATAACATTTATGTATTTATTTCTTCTTATGAAGAAGCTGAAACTAACTAGCACATGTCATCGTAACAGTGTGTATTTAAATTCAAATTTATGTACTTGAAATACACTATCGATTAATCGTTAGCAATCTTTTTGCCTTTGGTTAATGTTCAGGCACTTACTCGAAGCCTAAATTTCTTCAACTAACACATGCAGATTATGCCAGTTTCTTTCTAGCAATGTTCTACAACAAAAAAAAATCGATGTTGACGGTTTTCTAAATTATTGGTTTCCGTGCTAACTGTTGTTATAAGCACCCACCGTCCTTTTATTAATAAATTCAAAACAACGATTGTTACTTACCGTCGACAGCATTCGCCGGCAATATAACATCCCTTATGGCGTTCCTCTGGTCTTCCAAGGGCGGATAATAAACTTCGTCCGCAAAATCGGCATGTGGGTCGTCATCGCTTGGGGTGAACTTGACGATGGCCGTTTCTTCCGGTTCCAGCTGGTCTTGTCCCTCCAGCGCCTTCAGGGCGCCCTCCAGGTCTTGATCGGCGAGGGTTGAGCAAGCATTATTGTCGAAAATCAAACTGGAAATATCTTAATTAGTACGAGGAAGAAGTTTGCTGGTTTTAACGGATATTTAAAGTACTAAAACAGGAAATTTTCGTTTTCATTCAGTAGAAAACAGACACAGTAGTACATGGGTTCTGCGCTCTATTAGTGACATTTGTATTTAGTATATTGCGGCAAATCTTGTCTATGGACAAATAATAATCAATAGACTCAATTTAAACAAGGCTACCAAATTCAAGTTTGCGTAGCATATGCCTTCACCTATAATAAAACCGGAATTCACGTATAGATAGTCATCGCCAGGCGCTACTTTGTTCACTGCATTATAAGGTTTGGCGGTTGCAAAAAATCAGAACTCTTGGAGAGTGGTATTTGCAATACAATACAGAAGGAATTGTTATTTGAATTTGACATGTTTGTGGGCGAGTTTAAATTAAAAGGCACGTACAGTACACGTAATAGAAGTAATATGTAATTCCAAGGTATGCTCTATTTTCTTTGTTTTATATGTATTACAGAACGATAGAGTGTCAAATTCAAAAATCAAGAAGTGGCATCATCTATACCAGCAATGCAGATTTTGACCATTTACGAAAAAAATCAAGGATAAAACAGATTCTCACTTCAGTCCTAACTATCGGTCAAAACAGACATACTGAAATAGTCGCCGCAAAACGATGATTTCATTTATTCAAATATAGTTTTTTAAGAGGGTAGATAAATATTATAAATAAACTTATAATTACCCATAAATACAGATATGCCGATAACTGACACATTTATTTTTGCCTTTAAAATAGTATGTGGATATTCAACCTATATCATTATAAAAATATTCTCGAACACACTGATTGCAGCTCAAAAGCAATATATGGCAACTGCGATGCGAGATCTTTCCAGTCCTTGGTAAACGTTTTTTAGGAACTTTGCAGACCGGCAGTTTGTATAAAGTTCGAACGCGCGTTTTGTCATGCAAAGAGGAATTTCAAAACTATTACACGAAAAGTCCCTCTAGAGTTTTAAAATTCAGTTTATAACCATCTCCTTCACTGTAGTTGATTCAAGTTTTATTAGTAATATCCTCGGAAAAGTATTTTCTGAAGACATATTAATTAGGTAGTTATATAAAAGCCGTAGAAAATTTTAAGCCGAGAGAAAATCAATTCGATGATGTAACTCCGAAACGTTTAATTTATTTAAAAGTTTGTGGTTAAGCACTATTGACATTCAGAATTAGAATCTTTTTTACGTTGATGTATTTCCATGTAAGTAATTAAAATCCAATCACATTGCTTACTTTCTAGAATATGTTTTATGGTGTGTGTGTAACACTAACATAATTTTACTTACTCATTTTTTGTAGCATAAAGCATTGCTTGCAAGCGGCATTGCGTATACGCATGACTCCACCGATAGCCCAAAGCGAAGAGTCTTCGAAGCTCATGGCTCAGTTCATGTAAAGCTTCCCGTTCTAGGTTGAATCTAGAACAAAAATCATATTTATGAAACGCAAAACCTGAAGACGAATGCTTTGAGGGATAATTACCCAGTATTACGGACACTGACAGTATATGAATTCTTATTATGTTATTGTAGCAGAAAGTAGCCAAAGCTTTCGGTCATTATACTACAGTTAAACCACTAAATGGGAAATGTGACGTAACAATTTTTACATTCATACATTTCTTGACGTGATCATGTGTATTTTCTGATCTCCGTAGTCATAGCGTCTTGAACCGAGACTGGGCAAAATACTTAACGTAAGTACTTTAAATATCAAGTACTAAGCACTGATAATCGCAGCTACTTGATATGACAAGTATTTTTATTCCAGAGAAAAAAGTATTTCAAGCAGGCGCGAGCTGGCCCACCGGGCTACCAGGCGCTTCCCTGTGGGCCCTCTTACTGAAGCTAAGGTACAGTCAGGTGAACTTGTCGAAGTTTCCGGACTGTTATGCCATAGCTTTCGCTACTGTAACGCAGAAATTTTGCCCCTCGTAACTGGTACCATCTTCAGTGCTTCAGGCATGTCTACAGAAACAGCACTCCATTAGTTCACCTGCCGGGCTGAGGATGTTCTATCTAAAAAGTAATAGGCTCTAACTGCCTTTTTGGATATTGAAAGAGCCTTCAACAATCCTTCATTTGATGCTCTTTGTTCTGCGGTGGCAATCAGAGGCACTAATCGAGCCACAGCAAAATGGATCGAGTCGATGCTCCGTTATTGTCGCTTGGAGCTAGCTTACAGGGAACTAGAGAAACTGTACGAGGCTGTCCGCAAAGAGGGTTATTATCTTTTCCTCTTGTGGTCTCTCATCGTAGACGCCATCGTTGTTGACCTTAACAAAAATGGATACTATGCGCAGGCTTATGCAGATGTGCATTGCTAGCTCAGGTAAATTTCTGGGGCCGGTTTCAGAACTGATGCAAATCGTTTTAAACAGGATCAGCAGATAATGTGGATAGAGAAGCTTGTCGGTTATTCCGGCAAAGATGGAACTCTTAGTCTTCACAAATAAAGACAAACAGGGGTCTGTTCGATGGCCTTCTTTGCAAAACGTAACATGGGGAAACAGGGACTTAAACCACAGGTCGCCGCGCACTGGCTGTACACAACTGTGGCGAGACCTCTTATCACATACGTCGGCCTAGTATGGTGGCACTACACTGCGGAACACAGTATCAGTACGGCGTTAGGACAGATTCAACGGCTAGGCTGTCTTATGATAAGCTGTCCTATGAGAACGATACCTACTGCATCTATGTAGATGCTTCTGGAACTGGAAACTCTACTCGTAAGGGTAGAGTATGAAGCCGCAAAGATAGAAATACCTATAGATCTATTTTGCGCCAGCACATAAAGGGAGATGGTTAGGCCAACTTCTCCACTTTTTTAAATTGACATGTTTCGATACGATATGCCTGAACCAACCAATGACACAATTATCAGTAAGTTTATTTAATTTAAAAAAACCGTTGGAAAGTAAAAAAATGAATAAAATCATTTTTGCTTAAAATTAGACATTGCGTTCACATTCAAGGTGGCTCGGATACCTCGGTAGGTATACCACATATATTTATGAGCGCGTAGAATATTTGAATATTTGAAATAAAAGCTAGAGCACTTCCAAACCGATGGATCTAAATGGAAAAGGTAGCTATTTCTCAAACCAAAATCTTTCATATCATTCGATGCTAGACTAACAAAATAAAAGTAAGAAACTTTTACGATTTCTAAATCAGTGTTTGATGTTTCAGTTCGTAGTTGAAAGAAGTTAGCCACTCACCTGAACAAGTCATCCTCATCGTTATCCCCGTTAGCCAGCAGACATTTTCCGAAAGCGTAATCTGAAAAACAGGGCCCCAGATACAAACAAAATTCGCTTTGAAACGGCTATCTCATATATTTACCGTCATAGCACCATTCTATTCCTTGAAGACAGAGCGTTTCACTAAAGAGACAACCTGCAAAATAGAAACGAGKTATATAGTCATAGAAACGAGCGTAAAGTCCGATTTTAGAAAACCCGGAATTCCATTCATAACTTATCAAGAGAAGCGAGCCGTATATTTTGAAGCCGTGGGTGTACGCCCACCTTTAAATCGTTACAGAATGGCCGGGTAACATGCTATACACTAAATGCGATACGCCTCTATCCCCATTGTGTTCTATATTTGGAATGATTGTCGGCGAAATGACACAATTGCTTGCACCCTTACATCCATTGAAAAACAAGTGATTAAATATAACTAGAAATCAGTACAAGTTTTGATCCCTTCTGGGGCGAGTGAAGGAACATTATCCATTTCGGTGGTAGCCGGTCTTTTTCCTGTTATAGCAGCATCATTAATAGTAGGGTCCTTATTTAAACAAGAAAATGTGCTAGGTGTTGCATGGCTTATTATATTTAACCCATGAGCACACAAACTTAATACAACAACGATTAAGGAAAATACAGAAAAGGAAGAAAAAGAGAACAGTTAATAGGCAATAATTTTTAACAATAAACGAAAGTTTCAGCTAAAGAGGGATGAACATCACATCAGATGAACTAATTTATGTATAAATTTAACAAGAAAACAGTTATTTATTATAGGATTTGATGATATTGTAAGAAAATCACCTCTGATATAGCGATGTCCTGAAATTAGGCGTAGACAAGTGACTAACATTTCTAAGGGTCAAATATGTTTCATTAAAGCTTTGACGACTATGTTTACTTCGTAAGTATAGTGATGTCATTATTGTAGGCATTCATGTACGCGTATCGACAGTAGACACATCATGTCTTGTATAAAGCTAAATAAAAGTGTTAAAACCATCAAGGTTACATCATTTAAAAATACCAGTGAACATCGTATCAAGCAAATACAAATAGATTATACTTTCAGCCATTTAAGCTTTAGAATGGAATTTACTAATGCGGGTGAAAATTTTTATGCGCAAAGATAAATCTGCAGCTGTTATTCTGAATTTTCTGAGGCCTATATTTATCCGTCGCGTCTAAGGAAAAAAAACTAAAAATCCATCCGAACTCACCTTATGAAAGTCAATTTATTTAATATAAGTTTTAGGAATCCAGTAAAAGCATTATCAGTACGAATTAAAACCGAGCGTGTTGTTAAAAATGCAATTAAATATATTTCAGTTTATTTAAATGAAGCTTAATTTGGTTAAAATATTAAGTAGTCGGTTAATTTTGAGAGCAATGCACTGGCGATCTAAGAAGGTTAGCTTGACGCATAATGCTGAGGTATTTGTCATTCTGAGTTTTAATAATGTTAGTTATCCATCGAGTCTCCTTCCCTGGGGAGTAAAAATTACTACAATTGTATCTTTAGCACCTACACAGATGAACTCCCAGCTTAAATTTCTAAAGCTGCTGCTGTGAGAAGTTGAAAGTGTACTAAAAGCCCATAGATTAATGCATTAGTAATAAAGGGGCTTTCTATGTTCAGTGTACAGAAAACATAAATAATTTGGGTCTTTATTTCACAGAAGATGTTTTAAGTCACCTTGCAGAAAATCCACGAAGATTATTCATGGAATAAATACTTTCTTAATTACTTAAGTACAGTACCTATATCCTTTATTTTTTATTAATAAATAACATTTTATCTACATATTTGCGTGATATTAGCAAAACTTTTCTTAAGGCAACGACGATTCAAGCCATTACAACCACAAACCTTAACGCTTTTCCTACACGAAGAACATACAACATAATTACTACCAAAGTAGGTTACCATCATGACATTTGGATTAACCTCAGTTTCTCCACAGGATTTCTACAAGATCTCGAGGTTATCCTGCGGCGACATGAGCTAAAATGCGGGGTAAATAAATCGCATTGTTTGTGCTTCTTGTTGATTCAGCAAACTGAAATGTTAATACAGGCGCGGTCTGAAAATTGACGGTCTATTTTGTTGAATAGAAGTCAAGCTCTATTACAAGGAAAATAGTATATTAGACAGAAAGGATAGAAAAATATGGAGTTAGATGTTTATTTCGAACGCAACTGATGTGATTTTAAATGCAAGTATTTTAATTAAAGACAAACAGAAAACGTACATTTGTGTTGACATTTGTTCCGAATATTTGATTACACATACATAAACATTGAATGGGAATAGAATATCTACGCTTCCTAGTTTTACTGTTTCCCCATAATACGTTTTGTACACATCATTTTCGTCTACGTCGCTGACTTATTATATACAGAATATAAACGAAAAAGTTTCTTAGTTTTTTTTTAGAAGAATCTTGTAGTTTTTATTAAAATGGAATGTTTTATAGAAACATTTATATTTGGGCTATGAAAAATCATAGGTTAACTGTAGAAACAAGTCAACACAAAAGATTTTATATAAAATATGGTGAGGAATAGGCTACATGCCTGGGTAAACAGATCCACATAAATTAGTACTCATCTGATCGCCAGTATACGTTCAAGACCTAATAAAACATTTTTTCCAATTTGATTGACTGCAGTTGATTAACTTGCAAGTATAAATATGAATTATCAGTCCTATCACGTGACCGCAAACATGCTATGACGTCGTCGTACACAGGCTGTTGCTGTCTCTCATCACTCAACAATGAATTGTCTTCGGTGCTCGGTTGACAGCACTATTATTATAGTAAAAGGTCTATTACTTTTCAATGCGATCTGTTAGCGCATTATTCTCCAGTAAAAATCTAGTACCTACATCTTCAAAGACGCCAAAGGTATAGTTCACTTCTATACCCCTGTAGGTATAGTACGTTTAACATTCTGTTTCGAATCTTCGCATCTTTAAATCAAGAACCGAACGTTTGCGAGCGCGTTTTGGGTCTTTAAGCTTAAACTTCTTTTGCGCTGTTGTATAATAATTTTACATATTGAAGACAATAACGATGTAATAAGAGGAGTAAAAAATAGTCATCTATCCTATTCTAGGAAAAAAATATTTATGTCCTATATTTACGAAGAATCCTAACCGCAGGCAAATTTTTAGAGTTTTTGAGTGAGAGAGCTCCACCACGTTGGAGAACAGAACATTTAACTCGTGAACTGGTAATAAAGCAGATAGGGGAGAGGACAGATAGTGAGGCCAATACAACAAAACTTAACTGAACGACTGAGA
Organism: Rhyzopertha dominica; assembly: GCA_025024175.1. NCBI lineage: Eukaryota > Metazoa > Arthropoda > Insecta > Coleoptera > Bostrichidae > Rhyzopertha > Rhyzopertha dominica. The sequence continues at coordinate 306,923 of QCXZ01000138.1, read as the reverse complement.
CTATGTATGATTAATATAATATTAAATTTTAAAYTTTCTCTAAAATAACAARTCTATGGCKCCTTATTCAGTTTATCTTTACCATKTCGTCTATTTTACAGTAAAGTTTGGTGGAATATGGTGTTCTGCGCCTTTAACATTTTCTTCCGAACTGTTATGACGATCGACTTTATTTTTTTATCAAGAGAACTAGCCACAATAAGATTATGAAACATTTATATCTAAACCACTAAGTATTGTCACTTCTAAAAGACAAAAATTAGCTGGGCTGTAGACCTTGAAAGATAGTAATTATTCAGAACGGAATATCTCAAAAACGGTGGAGTGGTAGTTTCTTAGTCCTCTTTCTTTGTTTAATTCGATGTGTTATTGTGGGTCACACCATTTTTTCTATTATCAGGTCGTATGCTTACTATTAACGTATGTGATTTGCTCGTTACTAGAAAGCAGAAAATCTTGTCATTATTGTTAACGTCATTAGAAAGACGTGTCTTGCATATCGTATGTATTACAGTCACTAAATGGAATCCAATACCGCAACGTCCGCCACACTTGAAGTAAAAGTTTTGACGGGAACATTCAAATTTCCCAATGTTAATTTTACTTAGATTGTAATTGGAATAAGACCAAGATAAAAATAAACATTATTGACCATGTAGAGAAAAACAAACATTGGGAAATTTGAATGTTGCCGCCAAAACTTTTACTCCAAATATGACGGACGTTGCGGTACTGTATTCCATTTAGTGACTTAACGTACAGTGCAGACAATGGCAAAATATTCATCGAAATAGCAGCCGAGAAGAATTTGTTCCTAAAAAAAGACGGCGCAGCGAATGAATTTATCAACTTGGTTCATTCATGTGGCTCGCTCCGTTCAAATTGTGGACGATGTTACATTTCTCAGGCCCGACTTTTTTCATGGCGCGCACTATACAGAGCATCTCGTTAAACTGTTTAAGACAAATAATAGTGCAAGTCTAAGACAGTAAGTTATGAGTAACTTTTCACTAATACTAGTGAAGGAAAAACTACTTCAACACCCTATTCTCAGTTTGTAATATACATATATGGATTATAGATCAGGCACCGCGAAAAATATGATAAGAACGAACAATTGCTGCAGTAAGTTGTGGATATTGAAACGGAATTTTACATGACGGAAAACTGAAAATGGAAACAGCTTGCCCTCTTATCAGTTAGTCAAAAAACAAATGTGTACCTCTTTTTGCTTTTCGACTACATAATCAAGCAATAGGAAAGAGGGATCTAGCTGCCCCACCCCATTTTTCTGGTTGTTACTGCATTTCTAATAGTGAAGGTGAAGGTGTGAACATTAGCGAAAAAACTTAACCAACCAACTAAAATACTTTTGCAACAGCTGAGTCTGCAGCAAATAAAAATTTTTAAAAACGACCTCGACGTATATCAAAAACTGAATAGTTAAATAGTAATGCTCTACAATATTTAAAAAAAGGAAAGGAAGCGCAATTTGAAATAAAGAAGTGGGAAATGTATTGGATGTTGTTCATATCAATTACACTCTAAATTTTCTTGCATCATTCATTCTTCTAGGAATTATCCTATAAAAATTAATTAAATTATAAATCCATTTGGACACAGCAAAGATTAAGTTAAACAAAATGGCGTCTTCTATGTTTGTAATATTCTTCTTGGTTGACCGTTGGTCTACACAAGCTTCTGGCTGTACCATCTATAAATGCCCAGCACTTTTGTAACGCTGCCCCTTCTGTTAAATACGCGCTAGAATAGTATTCTAACTTATTAGATTTTAGGACTAACTCATGAAATAATATAAATATTTTTTAAACAAAATACCAAACTTCGAGTAAGTATCTAGTTTATTCTTATTTGCGCATGGAAGGTTCAAATGATCTATGTGTATAACTTTGGCGGCTATGATGGACATATAAGTTGCAAATAATCTACATATACGTTATAAATCTATATATCTATTAGGATAAGCAAGTCTCTCATAAAATTCACAATCCTTCAACATTGCTAGTTTTGCAATTTATTCAGATTATATGATTGGTGGAATATCAACTGCCTTGCAGCCTTCTAATGTCCTGCTTTTTAGGTTGCCAAACGCAGTAACATTCAACACGTCTTCCACAGTCTCTGATTACATTTGGAAGTATTCCCAAAAAAAGTCTTATTCAAAATCGTACGTTAAAGGGATTGCTACAAAATTGATAGTTGATGTTCTCGGGTAACATATCACTCAAAACGTTTGCTAAAACTCTTTAAAGGCTAAGCCTGTTACTTCTCATTGTTTTTTATATCATCACAAGATTCTTTTAGAAAGGCTAAGAAACTTTTCATCCCGAACCACTAATCTAGGTCTATATAAAACGGAACTATTGAAGACTATTTCAAAAACAAATTACTGTATACGGTGGTAGACTAAACGATTTATGTTGGCCAAAGAAACGTAACGTAACGTAAGTTTTTGCACAGAACCTTTGAGGATACACTGTATGTTATGCAATTCTTCTATGATCTTAAACGACTTGAAACTTTAATACGGGATTTTATGCAGATCAGAAGTTTACAGTATAACGGGAAAATACGGATATGTGCAAAAGTGCATCTCCACAACAACTTACCCACATTTCCGTCGGCGAGAAGTCCCGGAGGACCACACACTGTTGCTAGAAGTAATAAAGCGAAGCGCAACGAAGCGCCTGGCCACGGCATGGCCTGCAAAATCAAACGTCCAATATAAATGCAAGTTTCAAACAGTATTTCTACACATATACAGTGCTGGTMTGCATTTTGGAATAAATTTAGTTCTCATCAAAAACTTTATCTGTTTTTGGGAAAATTCTGGAACACGTTGGCTGGTATTATTATACAGTATATATAGTTTATTCTTTTTAATTGCAACGCGAGTTTTTTGCTGACTATTTTAAAGCACATATCAGCTTATAGATAAGACAACAACAATATTTAAAATTTTCATTCCCTGTCATTTACAAGATATTAAACAAAAATTGAAAGCGAAACAATCCATCTTAATATTTTTCCTTCAAACAAATGCTCAAAACGTTCTCCTTTCAATATTTGATAATGCCCTAAGCTGGAGCCTTCGACTATATCGGACGTTCAAGCCATTTGCAAAAACCTTCTGAAAACCGTGACAGATACAAAAAAAAACTAACTTAAATAGAAATGCAAAGAATAACATTTGCCGTAAAAATATATGTCTGCATTTATTTAGCCAAGCTATGGATTCAAAATTATTATTACAATTTATTGAAATAGGCCGATGTGTCGAAATTAGTGCTGCAAAAATTTGAGATTTAATATCGATATATGTATGATATATCGATTATGTCGATATACTGATATTTCAACATGTCCACATATCGATATTTTCTAAATTCGAACAAAATAACAACAGCTGTACCGAGATACCCTGCAATTGCAAGGAAAATGGGACATACTGTACAAAATAGACGTGTTCCATGCTATTTGCGTTTCTGTACTTTTTTCCTCCAATAACGACAGTTCTGTCGGTTTGCTTCACAACATAACATAAGCGTGTATTCACGAAAAACAGAATATGTTCTGTGGTCAAATCTTTAGTAGATCCAGCGTTTGCTCTAAAACTGCAGTCTTCCATCAGGGTCGTCTTCAATCAATTTCTGAAGGCTTGTTAGTTTGTAAGCCTGAAATTTTTACGCTTTGCTTATTCTTATTATTAAGAATTGGCTAATTTTGTGTTTGCTAGCTAGCGGCCTGTTGGGGATGTCTTTCTTACATTAAGCCTGATCTCTCCATTGTCGATGAATACTCTATTTTTATTATATGACCGTTTTTCTATACCTGTTTTTCAATTCTACTTGCACTTTCTTGCAATATCGGCAGTAAACAACATTTAAGGCAGCTAGGTGGCTTTGTCATCGCATCAATTCATTACTGACAGATGGCATTGCCATCTATTTTTCTTCAGTATACCAAACCTTTGGTATATAGACAAAACCAATTCTATGCTATGCTGTCCGCACCTAAACTGCAATGATGAGCTGCAATGACAGTCAGATCTATCTAAAGGTGGTTGCGGTGCAGATAGCATAGCATAGACATGCTTTTTTATGCTGCAATGTTATTACACCTATTTTGACAAAAATGAAAGTGAACTCTGCATTGCTTAATGATTGTTATGTAATTTTGTTACTACAACTTAACTGTCAAGTCGGTTTTGTATAGAAAACAATTCAAAATTAAACAATTGAAACTTGAGAATATGTAAAGACATATTAGGACAACATTTTGAGCATTTTTGAAGATAAAGCATTAAAATGAATTGTTTTATTTTTATTTTTCAAATAACTTTTTTATATTTAATACATTGTAAATGACGCGGAATAAAAATTGGTAATTTGGTTGTACATAACTTGTGTACATTTTTAAAATAAAATAAATACTTACCGACGTATCCAGGTATTTAAAAAACAACGCAATGCAAATTACAGATTTGTACTGTATATATTTTTAACGAACATGTCCGGAAGCGTTTTAATAATATTATTAATTAATAAGCAGAAGCAGTAAATTAAGCACATGTTACGCAAATTATCTACAATGGGCGAGTTCACCAACAACAATAAATACTTAAAACCCTCTATTTAAAAAAAATAATTGCTTGCAATAATGGTCTACTTAATTTTTCTATCCCAGCATTTCCTTATTTGAATAGCTTTCTCTTCGAAACTGCCTTTTGATATTCTAGAATTATAAGCATGATTGTAGACCTAATCTGTTCGTACTTTGTTACAGGTATGAATCGACCTGGAAGCTTTTGTTATGTATGTTCACTCTGAAAAATTTTAAATTATTAAGCTAATTATGACAAGCCGCACGGTTCTTTCTTAATATAAGTGAGGCGATTCACAAATAACTTTCCTATATAAACAAATCTCTCCAAAGATGTGTATATATATTTTTAAAAGCCCCATTACAATATTTTTCTTATAAACGTTAAATGTACTTGTACATTTTACCACAAACTTAAAGATATACGTATAAGTATTATTCACAGTTGCTTTAAGATGAAACAGTGAAATGATATAGCTACAGAAAAACATATAACATACGTTCCTTCGCTTTATTCCTGTGATAGTTTTGTATTGATTAATATTAATATTGCATAATGATACGCGTTAAATATATAAATCACTTTTCCTTAAATCGACGGAGAATGAATAATGTTTGAATTGTCTACTAAGTTTGAAGGTTCAAATAAAAGATGGCTAAAATCGTTGAAAAATGAAATAGCAACTTGTGTTATGTAACTTATCATTTGAAGATCGCTTTCATTCTCTCAAATTTAGAAAATTGAAATCGAACAATCCGTTCTAAGTTATGACTATTTCAGTCACTTTTCTCATTAAGTTAAAAGGTTCTGATAAAATCTAGGTAAGGGTGCTGAAAACTACATCCTTTTTTTAAAGGTGATATACTTTTCTTTGAAAACACATGCTACGAACTAGAAAGTTTTTAATGGCAAAAGGGGTGGTTAAAGTTTTGGCGCACACTACACTCGTATGTGGAAGGTTACTGCCAGTAGCAATTAAAAATCGAAAATACAAAATGTCAGTCAAATACAGTTTATACTACATATATTAAAAGTCTTCATAACAGATTTTCTGCTTTACAGGAAAAAGGTTTTATGTCCTATATGTTAATATGATCACAGATGAAGTAAGATGATCCAAGCTCACAACTTATTATTTTTTAGCAATTCATTTGTACTGTTTGCGCTTTTAATACAAGCGTATTATAATAGCTGCCTACCCAAAAATTCTTAAGATTATACTTACCAAATCCAACGATCCGCGGTTTCAATTTTAAAACGTAGATGCGTGCAGTTGGCCAACATAAAAATTTGTATTTCACGACCGCTGGATTAATAACAACAACGACAGGAAATTAAATCAAAGTTCGTACGAATAACAAAACCATAAGCTGAAAACAAGAAAACCAATTGTCACGAACCAATTAAAAGTTGAACAAAGTTTTTAAATTTAAACGTAATCTGTATTCGTTTTCTTCCATAATTCGCCGGTATTTAAAACTTTTTGTGGACTCATTTCTGTAGCTATATTTTAATATCTGCCCATGAGACCGACTGATAAGTACAATAAAACTTCAGAAAACGAATGTCTAATTATCTACAGCAAACTAGAGCGACTTAAAAGCTCATTTAGAAGCATATCAATCCATAATGTATAAAATTAATTTTTCTTAAATGGAATTCAGCCAAACTATGTAATTATTCAATTATACAGAAAGTGGAAGCTTTATCAAACTTCTTTTCTTTCTACTGTAAAGCTGTAGCAAATTTTTTGCTATTTTATATTTTAACGTAGATCCATTTTAACAATTTCACATTTTATATGTTTATTTAAAGAACAAAATAATTCTTATTGGCGGACTTTCTCATTCGGTACCATTTGTTTATGTTTTGTTTATGTTTCTTTAAAATCTTCCTCTACTCTTATTATACTCGTAGTAATTGTAGGCATGGTTTACCTTCAAACGTCCTAGAACGCCAAGTTCTTCCATTTCATTTTATTGTTTTTTGATACCTTTTACAACTGGAGACTCTGCTTGGTCAAATTGAAAATGGGAACTGAGCATGTCGGTCTTTTATAAATATGAAGAATTCTGAATTTAGGAAGATTAAGTAAAATAAGAGAAACAAAGTTCGTTTTCTATGTATTACGTAATATTGCAATTAACAATATAAACAACGACATGTTCGCCAGTCAATGCAATTCCAGAACGCTACGGCTGCAAGATAATTCTGTTGGTTTTTCCGGATTATATCCCTATTAGATAACACTTATACTAATTAAATTACACGTAAAAACAAGTCATCAGCAAATGAAGGTAATTAAAATTTTTGTTCATCACTAAACTTGTCACAAAACGCTTATGGCTTAAAAATATTCTAAGTCTACGAATTCACAAGAAAATCATCCTATTAAACAGGACGGCAATAATTTAGACCTACATGCAACATTTTCATCAACATGTAACACAGAATTATTAGCATTTCATCATATGAAAACTATCAACGTTCATCGAGTTTTATAGATAAAATTATGAATCCAATTGATAATAACCGTTCGATTAAACAAAATATTATTAAAGAGAAAAAAAGGAATGTGATGGGATGGAAACGTAATATTAATAAAGCAAATCGGGGAATTGCAAAACTACGGCGATGCCTTTAACCCGTTCCATGTCATGCACATCCAAAACATAAATGCAAAAACTTTCTAAAATTTAAAATATTCTGGAAGAAATTGCACATAATATATCTATTCCTACACAGTTAGTAGAATAAAGTGTATATTTTATGCAGGTATTTTTATGGCCATTTTAAACGTGACTGACACTATCACGAGGAGCACTGTAAAAAGCGCTTTCTTAAAAAAAGGTAATGAAGCTGTTATAAGAATCACATTATGTCCTTATCTGCTTAGAGTGGCACTATTGTAGAAAGGGTAGTAGTAAAAGGTAAAAGGTGCATCTCTAAATACGAATTTATCCAAAATGTACAAAGATCTCTGTTTTATCAAAAATTTGATTTACAGGAAAGTGATAGCAACTCCGAAATCAATATTGCGTAAATAATAAAGTTTTTATACTGACCTGTTTTTATTCATTTTACATTAAATCAGATGTATATCCTATTTTTTATTTATTATTTATTTAGTTTATAATTTTAGGTTATTTACAACGTTTACAATTACACTTATTAATTTTTAGTTTGTCACAAAATTTAAATTAAATTAAATTACATTTTGTAATTACCAAAGGTCAAAAAATTACCAACAGTCGATTGATAAGGTTTTTTTCTTCTATTTAGTGGACTGCCATAAAACATAAAAATAAAAAATCTCGGAATTCTGCTCCACTTAATGGATTTTCGTAAAACCTTTTGAACTACACTTGCCGATCTCGATTATATTACATAACAGTTTATTACATCACATTATTACAACAATTTGCAGTAAAGATTGAAATTTTATAAACAATAAAGGATATTTGTGTAGTAGCTTTAATATTAATTTATATTTCAGTTAAAATTTAAAGAAAAATTGCTCAAAATCGTACGCTTCGGATCAAATATACAAAAGAAAATGTAAAATATWCTGCATTAATAAAAATGGACGACACAGGAAAATACTTTATGTGAATGCAAAACAGAAAATACACGTTTCTAAAAAAATGTCGTCAAGAAAAATTTGGGCGTCCATTTAGGTACCTATCTATATTTAAACACAATAAAAATACATAGGTACTTATATGTAAAAGAAGATATTTTTATGTTATTCTCACAAACGCGATCAAAAATTTAGGAATCCGTTTACATAAGTTTACATGTAAACGTACAACAGAAACACCTAAGTGTAAAACAGAATATAAATTATGTATGTCTCAAAAACATGCAAAACGTAAGGATGGGAACTTCTTCGAGATTTAATACTTGACCGTCAACATCTTCTGGGGTAGATATAGTGAGATTTGAAAGCGTTAGGTCGTCAATTTCAGTAAAATCAGATACATCAATTTCTTCATTATCTGGTGGAATGTCGTTTGTGTCTATAGCATTATGTGGTGCGCCAATTACTCTTTCTAAATCTTCTTCTGCAATTATATTTTCAATAGAATCTTTTGGCAACGGGGAGTGCATTGTTTTAAAATATGCCGAAACACGCGTACGCGTTTTGTAAAATGCCTAGGCGTATAGTAAAACGCCTGAATGTATCAGGCGCAACGTCAAATCATGCTGCTTATTGCTTCAATTTACATTTAGCCCAGTCATTTTTCAAGAGCCTAGGCATTTTATAAAACGCCTATTTTTGCAATATGCCTACGACATATATAAGGCTACTCATTTTTGGCGTTTGCAAAAAACTCCTCGTCGTCGTCTTATTTTTATAGGCATGTTTTTCTCGAATGCGATGACATTACATCATTTTTAGAGCATGGGTTCTTTTCATCGATTTTGTGTCCATAATTATTCTGTATATATCATGCATAACATTCACAAGTAGTCCCGAAATGTTCATCTATTTGCCACTTGCAATGACGTAGTAACATCTTAACATACCTCCATCAATTATGTAGGAAAATTTTTGTACATCGTTAACAGCCACCGTCATACTTCTGCGAATAAGTCACAAAAACCAATTTCAGTCMTGTAGGTTTTATTCTTTATGTGACTTTTTAACACGCAAATACGCTAAAACAATTATTGTTCGATCGGTTGGAACCGTATCATCATCCAGTTTTATTTTGCTAGAGGAAGCCAATAAAGGAATATTTTGTCTTTTCTTGATAACTTGTCATCTTAAAAATCTTTTGCCATTAATTTTGTTTCAAAGACAATATAGCAAGCAATTCACGTTCACATGGTCAGCTATTCCAGTTGCGACTGACATATTGACATTCTTTTGATTTTTTTCACATAAATGTCGTCCCTTTTGATTCGTGCATTGATTAATTCAGCGTGTTGATAGCTTCTTTTTAAAGATATGTGACAGAATGCTTATTTCCCTTCCATATCTTTAAAAAATAACATCTTTTATCCATTTGTATACTACAATTTCCGTTACAACACGTTTCAGCACTCATAGGCTTCATTAGTGTTTATTCAATGGTTTTAGTTCGTGGAAATCCCAGAAAAGATATATCCGAACAATATCCTCCTGTGAATTTTTTAAGCTCTACTGATTCCATTTTAGTAGGTAATTCTTGTATGTCTGAGGTCCTTTGAGGCCCCAAACACAGGTTTTTATTAGTTAGTTACGAGTTTTTAATACAAACTCCAAAAAATTAATAATTATTTAATCCAATAATTAATTATAATCGGCAATAATAGATGGGTAAACATTTTAGTAGTTACACAGTATTTTACAAAAATCTGTTCAATAGACGCGGGTTCCGATTTATGTATAAACCTTGAGGCATTCCACTATTTTGTAAATTGCAAATTAACTAACTTGTGCTGTTTCTTAAATGACGGTTTTCGTTTATAGCTAAGGCCAATTGCAATTTAGTAAAATTAAGGCAGTTAGTTGTATGTAATTTATGCAGTGGAAATATCAGCACTTAGATGGATCGGGTCACCATCTTTTCTTGGTGCGCCTCTCTAAAACAAATTTTACTGTGAATTTTCACGAGCCTGAGATCCCAAGCGGTACCCGAGTCTACAGCAATCCAAATTATTTATCATTTTGAGCGATATTTAATTTAGAATTCCACCCCACAGTTTAGTACACATTATACATTACTCTCAACGAACGGAATATGGAAATTTAAAAAAAAATGCATGCAAAACACTTCGATGGCAGGTTTCACAACTACGCGACAACGTCCAGCAAATGCACGCCAGCCAAACAGGTGGGTGCCATCACCCCACGGAGGCGACCTCCTGGTGGTGGCACGATGTCGTTGACTTACCCGCAAGGGATGCCGGCGTTGTTCAGTGCATCGTTTTGGTGGATACCCGGTCCGCAAACAACACAAAATTGTCAAATTTGACACTAACAAACTGGACGGTCTGAGCCGTCTTAATTTTCCAGCTGTTGGGAGCAGAAATTCCAGGCGTCCGGCGCCGGCGTCGTTTGATACTGCGAAGGCGTGCGTAGGATGTACAATCGATTGGGCGCCCCCAGGTTCTGGTTGGTCAGGATGGCACCATTCAACTTGGTGCTGATGTTTTTTTTTTTTGCGCTTGTGTAAATTTTTATGCTCTCGTGGTTAACGGCGTTGGCTTTTGCACTAAAGCGGGCCCTCAACTGATACGTCGTGTTTTCCGAGGCCTATCAGTTGTAATTATGCTGATAATGCCCCGGTTTCGAGTGGTGTTATCGCCGAAGCGGCGCTAAAAGCTGCGGTGTGTCATTTCTTTAGCTGAGAGCTCTAGGTGCAGCATATTAATAAAAGTTTTCAATTCTTATTTTTTTTACAAAATCTCAACCAGTTGTGTTCCTGAATCCACATTAATAATGATAAAAAATAAGCATTTTATTTTACAATACCAAGTCACAGAGCTTTTCGATTATTATAAGCGCAACCTGCATTTTAATTTACAAATAAATATACTGCTAACCATAACAAATTAAGCAAAACTTAAAAAAAATCCTTTTGCACAAATTTTTAATATCATAAAAATAAAAAAGTAATAAAATAAAACATTCTTAAACATGGGCATACCCAGCTTTTGGTCTAAGGGGGGACAAAGCAGGAATTTCCCTTACTAAATAATTCAACATAAATAAAAATATGACTATCGGATTATATACCTAAGTAATTAATAGTAAGTATTTTTTTCATGAACAATCTTCGTTAATTTTCTGCAAGTGACTTAAAACATCTTCTGTGAAGGCCCAAGTTTTTTATGTTTTTTTATATTGATCTTCAAAAGCTCGTTTATTCCTAATTCATTTATTGATGATATCAGCTAGGCGATATCTAACGCATTCAGTTGCATCTCTATCAGGTTTAGCAAAAGATGAGTAGAAACATTTTATTTGGAAGAATAAAGATCCGTGAATAGAAATATAGAAATATAAATTTCGCCTTAAACATCTACTAATAGAACCACGTTTTATGATTTGGAATTAGCACATATCAAAAATTAATTAATTAACCTATGCGCTTTTTAGTTTCAACTTTTCGAATTAGAGGTTTCAGAAATTTAAGTTAGGAGTGAACAGGTAGCTATTATAGATAAAAAAATTATCAACTGAGAATGAGAAAACAACCTGGTCGTGAAACAGTACCTTAGTCTGTAATGATTTAATCAGCATTAAATTGATGGTCGTTTTACCTCTAACAATTTTTACTAGTACATCCAATTTTACTCAAATTTCGGCATATTTTAAAACCATTATTTGTTATTGTTCTCAAGCTGCAAAAATCGTTTCATGCCACCCCCACCCCTTCGGTACGCCCATGTTCTTAAGGCAGTTTTTCCCGAAAACACGTCGAATTCCTTTACTTGATTTACTACGCAAAATTGTATTTTTTAATGAATATCATGGTTGGCCATAAATTATTTAAAAGTTTTTCCTGCCTAAAACATAATATTGTTTCATGATAAGTACTTATATTTCCAGTAGTTTTCAAGAAATTCCTATTGTTTAGTATTAGCCACGTAAATCTATTTATATCTTATTTTACCATTGCTAAACCAACTGTTTTATCAACGTAATGTGCTCTATAGACTGGAAAATTAATACTGGTGAAGAAGAGGTTCTAGAATTATGTACTTAAAGTTCTTTCTAAATAAAGCTACAACAGCAAAACAACAACAGTAGGTAATAATAACTACAACGCTACAAATATGTCCAAATTGTTCTCGAGGACGCTAAATACAAAGTCTACATTTCTTTTGAAGAGACAAATCTGCATTTTTAATATTCATTGGTTTAATTCCTGCAATAGCGTTTATAGAATTGTCCCGCAGTTGCTCCATTGTATTATTTTGCTGTTAGTATACCTGATCTTTCATTTAACCCCATACAAAAAAGTCCATCCGAGTTAAATCAGGACTTTTCTTTGGGCATTCATTTGACCCATAGTTAGCTACAAGGATAAATTTCGTTCAAATGAGAAAATGGGATTGGGTTTGCGAATTTCGGTTGCTTTTAAATTCCATTAGACGGCTATCACTAGTTAAGGTGGTAGATCTACCACCTTGCACTAGTTCACCAGTAGTTCAAATGACGCTCTTCGATTTTTAGGTAGTTCAAGTGACGCTCTTCTATTTTTAGGTTATGTTTATTGTTTGTAAACAGCACTTCTGCAGATTTCAACCGTAAACGAGAAAAGACTTACATTAGTTGGATGGTTTTTGTTTTATTTGAGTTTACCGAGTTGTTTGATAGGATTTTTATGTAATTTCTTGCAAGTAAACTCGTAGTATGGCAGATACTTCTTCGTCTACTCAGATCAGAACAATTACGAAGTTGCTATTCCATAAGTATTGATGCCACAAATGTTTGATTTTATAATCAAATAATACTTGCTATTATTGAACATGAAGGACAAAACAGCATAAAAATATATAGGTACGGTAAGTATGTTTTGTGTAATAATTGTCTGGCAAAGTGAGTTGGTACGTAATTATGTTTACCTATATTTCATGGATTGGAGACCTGAAGAGGATTGTTTGAATTGGTTGGTACCTACAGATCCAGTATTTCTACTTCATGTGCAAGTACAGCAAAGAAAACAAACTGCAGAGATAATAAAAAGATGGATTTAAAGGAATGGTAATAAAGCAACTGTTCAAGGGTTGCTTGGCGTTTTAGAAGCATTAGATAGGTATAATATTATAGATGATATTGTGCTGTTTATAAGTAGGCATGCATCGTCATTATATTACAAGAAGTAATTTTTTCATTTCCAGATGAAGACATTGATGTATTTAACAATAGAGTTAAATATGACCAGGTAAAATGTTCAAAGAATTTTATGGATGACAATAATTTATAAACTAGGGATAGAGATGATATTCCAGGAACTTTACAAAAATATGATGCATATGTATTGTTTGTCGTAGTAACATTGACGAAGTTCTAACTCTTGTAGAGAAGCTAGAAAGGTACATGGATGAAAGCTTTATTCAAAGAACCAGGACCTATTAACTGGAACATTCCAAATTTTGGCTAAGCTCAGCATTATCAATTAAAGGTGTGATAAGTTGATATTATTTTTTTTCTCCAATGCTTTTTAGAAGAATGTTGTACTGAACAATCATTCACACAATATGCCACTGTTGTTGGAATGAGTAAGATACCATCTTTTTTTATGGAGTTTAACTTAATTTCTTATTTCCTCAAAACATGGAATCAACAAATTAATTTCGTGCTCTGTCAGTAGACTGGAATATGAACCATGTTACTATGCACATATTTTGTTTTGAATAAGAATACATGCTTAAAGATGAGTCAGGACTACAAACATGTTCTTGTTTAAAGGGACAATATCAGTTATTTTGAAACCTGAGAGTATATACTAGGCCGTAATGCTTTTATGGATAAGCTTCTCTGACACACTTGGCTACATCATATAAAGTAATTGATGTTCCACAATTTGAAAGTAACCACTTGTTGCATAATGAATTAGATTATTTCTTGTTGAGCAGATGTAATTTAAGGTTGGCATGTGATAACGAACCCTCATATTTATAAATAAGATATTTAGTTCTGCAATTCATTTACAGCCGAWATAATGGTAATGTGCAGTTGCCTTTCGTCCGAACTTACATTTCCTACTTGTTTTTCTCTGTTCGATGCAAGTATACAAGCAGGCCTGTGAACTGTTGATACACCTGTTCGATTCAGATCATAGATATTTCGGGCATTGAACATAAATATCTGCATAACACCCTGTAACATGTTTAGGTTTTGTTAAATAGAGTGAATGCAGGCTGATTGCTTGTAGTTTTCTGCAAACTTAAACTGATTCCTTAGGAGAAAGTGCTTTAACCAATCTACAAGTTCCGTTCCATTTCATTAGTCCATCTTGTGATTTTCAGAAATTGAGCTCTATGTAGCAGAAATAAAAATGCTATGTTTATGTTTTAACAACACCTTTAGAACTTTTTAACAAAAAGAAATTTACATGAAGTGAAAAGAACAAATATAAAAATGTGAAAAAACATAAAACAAAGCTTTTGTTGTTGAGGCCTGGTTCTAACAAAGCCTGGACAAAATTCTAGCGAAAACAAATCCCATATTTCCTGAAGCTTTGGCGTCTGGTACAGTACTTCAGGTACTTTTCTGGCAGGACATTTTCGCAACATCATTTCATGCCACAAAGTTTCTATCGGTGATGGATCGGGACTATTAGAAACCCATTTCAAGAGATGTATACCATAGGTTTCTTTCCATTTTAAAGTTCTTTTTGAGGTGTGGCATGATATGCCATGCTATTGAAACACAATATCTTGGCCTGATGTTAGACATTTGTTCATAACTGGTAGTTGTGATTTTTCAAAAATATCATATTTGTATGTATTCACAGTTTTCTAGACAGAATGAAGTTTTGCTTTGCTACTCCTTTAGGTGACGTGTGTCTCCAGACAGGGATAGATGCAGGAAATTTAAGTTTTCCTTTGATGTAGTCAGCAATCTATGTGAAACGTCTCATTTTGTTGCCAATTACTCGACTTCGGCTGTTTCTCATACACACGGCTCCATTATATCTGCTATACTTGCAATGTTAAGTGTTTAATTTATGAATAAGTTAAGCACAATGTGACACAATTTCCTTTTTTCTAGTTAAACATTAAGTTTTATTTTATTTCAAGTTGTAAAACTACAAACACTAAGCATTCAGTTTATCGCCATAAGTATAAAACTACCTTATAAAAATGCTTATCGTAATTTAACAATTAATAAGCTATGTACCACCGCAAATTTATTCGTTTTTCTACTCTAAGCGACCTTAAATTTCCCCAAATCGAATGTTAAACAATGAATTTAGCAAAACCCAAATTGTGATAAGCTCAAAAACGTTTAAAGGGTAAATGAAACTTGTGAAACAGTACTTAATTGAAAAATGGAGCATTTAACCGTGATGTAATTGTTCAGAGCATATTGAAAGTTCATATAACATATTCCTATGTCACTTCCTCCTATTGCATGATCATTATTGTGTGTTTCATTTTGAATAAAACGATAAAAAATGTAAAAAATCTTACATTTGTAAGTTGCTATCATCTACCTGTATCATTTGAAACCTCTATCGCCCTCTTTTTAAAAGTGGACCATTTTATAGCGTGACAGATGGCAAAGTTATTATTAAAGAGTTATCCTTATTCCTTAATTCCTATAAAGCAGATAACAAATTTAGTTCAAAGATTTCTCAATAGATAACGCCACCAGTCGAATAAAAAAAAATCCATACCTGCTAGCAACTCATGTGATCCTGGTCCTGAAGGAAAATTTTCGGGTTTCGCACATAAGTGAGCAAGAGTGTGCATGAGATTCAGATTACGTACCAGGATCACAGGAGTGCGAAAGGTGTTTGGTATTTGCGAGTTCCGGTACGTGGTGCCATCTGCAATGTTTGGGCACCCAAGAAGTGGCACCATCTGCTGAAATAGGGCTGAACTACCTATTATAGAAGTCTCGATTTTATTATCAATTTTTGCTGAATTAAAAACAACTTGTTGCATTCAGAAGGTTTATTTACAGATAAAGAAAAAGCAGTTATATATAATAATTATTTATAGTCATTTATTTATATAATTGAATAATAAAAAGCGGGAATAATAAATATATAAACATTTTAGTTTTAGTAATCAGTATTAAAAACACATTGCAAAAGGTTTTACAAAAATTCATTCAGTGGACCCGGGTTCCGAGGTATAAATCTTAAAGTATTGGCACAAAATGTTTCTATCTTCATCTATCATGTTCATAGCAGTTTCGCAAAATTCTATCCTACGATCGAAATCATCTTCGCTCAGTTCTTGTAATAAGTGAATTTTGTATAGATGAAACTACTCTTTTTCAAAATTTTCTGAACAGATCTTCTACTAATAAGGTGAGTGAGAGCACGCTGTTGTACGTAACACTTGAGGGGATCCTATTGCACATCTAAAAGAACATTCAAGCTACTGTCCTCATTCGTAGCAACCTTTGGACGTCCTGGTTTTTGACGATTTTTAACAACACCGGTTTCCTCAAAACGTTGCAATGTTTTAATAACTGTTGATCTGGTAATTGGTTCACGATCTTCATGAATTGCGTTGTAGAGTGCAACTACTTCCGAATAACTTCGCCTTCTACCTCCAGAACCAATTATCATCAAAATTTCGATGCGATCTTGTTCAATTAACTGAAGCATTGCGATTGCAAATAACACAGTGGAGAAAATGAAGACATCTGGAGTTTTTGTTCTTATTATTCTCTCAAGTCAGAAGCAATAAAATGTGTTTTTTGATCCTCTTGCGCCCATATCTCAGAAATGAGAGTTGACACGCAGTTAAAATATTCCAGAAAATGCGTTTTAATTACCCATAGGCCCTTGCCAATTTTTCAGAAAAATCGGTCAAACAGAACCTGAAATATCTTGCTGGTTCCATACTTTGTAGCGATCCTGTAACAATTGCGACAATAAAATATAATTATTAGTATTATTGTTTATCGCCATCGCTCAAACTTTTTTTTATATAGTGTCTCAATGCAGCCATCCTTTTTTAATTTTGGCTAGCTAAGCTTGGGTCGCCCCCTGTAATATATGCTCCACGTGCGCCACGAAAGAAACAAAAAGTCGGGCGAGCAAATAATCAGGTCGCAAACATTTCCATGACCTTTTAAAAATCCTTCCTCGTAAGGTATTATTATCGAGATCGCGGTTTCTTCCGCAATTAAAAGTGTGCGACCCCTATCAAACGTTTTTCCCGCTAATTGCAAGCGATTTTCTTCGGTCATGGATTTTTTGAGCGTCGCGCCCGTTGGATGTACGTGTCCAGGTCCTGGGGCGAGTTGCTAAAATATGAGGGTATAAGGCGCCCACGTTGTAGGTGTATACACACCCCGCCCGTTACACCCACGCTCCATTCATGCGGCGGCCCGGGCATTCTGCTGCTTCCTTCTTGCAGCGACACCCACGCGCGGGGCTGCTAAATTTTGCAGTTTTTCGCCAAATCCACGATTAAAATTTAAATGTTTAATCCCATTCCGACGGGGGAGTAATTTGCATATTTTTGGCTAAATATGACGAAGAATAGTCTGTGTTTTCGTTTGCCCAACGTTCCAGAAATTAATATTAAAGTGACACACCTTCTTTGTCGCTTTCTAGTAGGCCGGTTTTATGAAAAATGCAATTTTATGTACTATGTGTTAGTTTTTATATTAATAGTTCTGGAACGTTCCACAATAATCTTATTGGAAGTTTGTCACCTTTCTAAGGCTTCTAATACCTAAGTATAGAGTAATTATAAAGTTCAAAACGAAATTTCTAATGTAGTTATGTAATGGTTTTTAAACAAATCGATTTTTATCTTTTTTTTCTATATTCGGCATCGTAAGAAAGTAAAGGTATTATTTTAAAAGAAGACGAAACAAAGATAAATGTCAAAATTAATTTCAATTTCATGTAAATAATTATATGTAGGTAACTAAATGTAGATGCATCGCACTTTGTGTTTCAATCCAATATTTTGGCCTGCCAAGTAAATAAATAATAAAATATTATAATACAAAAAATCAATTACTAAAATTACTACGAAATCAACAAGCCATCTTGCGTAGGTACCTACACAAACACGCTATAGAGCGATACATTTGTGTGCATTTTTTGTCAATAATTATGACCAAGTATGATGGAGCGAATAGCAAAATTTAGTTACTTGCATGATCAACTTCATACCATTATTTACAAAAAAAATCTGAAATAAATTAATATACAGGGTGTTCACGCTAACAGTCTACAATAGCTAACTTTTTATTTGAAATCGTAGAATGATGTTCAATTGTTTTCTCTTTAAAATAACAAACTTGTAGTCAATATCTCTGACAGTTGACGTTCAATTGTTTTTTTGTACACACCATAAAATTCTTCTCAAAAAATTAAGAAACTTCCCCATTTCAACCACTACTCTAAAATTTCAAATAAAAAATAGCTATTCTAGACTGTTAGCGTGAACAACCTGTATACAAAAGTATATACTTTTTTCATCACTGTATGTAAGAAAAATTATAAGAATCTGAAAAAGTCGTCATTTAACATATTTATGCCAACTCAAATATATTTATCACATATAATTTTAGTACAACTTACAAATATATTTGGTGTGATGCACTGTTGTTCTTGATAACCAGAACCTTAGGTATAACCGTAGAAGTAATATACAAGATATTAACGATGCACTTTAGTTGTTTTTTGAGGGTTACCCACATATTTCTAATATCGCATTTGATGACATTCCCGTAAAAACAACATTTCGGGATTTCAAAACAATCAGAATTACCATCAACTATCAGAAAACCCGAGACTCGTCACGAGACCGAGACTAATAAGTAGACCGATTTATTTATTTATTTGTTTATGTGATAATGGAGTACAAACAGGCCAAGACCCAAAACAGTACTCTCTACATAATATGCAGTACATCACCTAACTAGGACAGAATCCACCAATCATAATTGTGAAGCGTAAGTCTTTAGCTTTTTTTGAAATATTGTGTTGAAATTGGTAAAAAGCTCAATATCAGCAAATATATACCAAAGAAACTGTGCATTTCCGAAACTGAGGCCACGCAAGTTTCAGTTTTGCAGCACCGAGACCTAAGCACTAAAAATTTATTTTTCTTTCTCTACATACGCGCTAAAATGTTACCCTTTTCCCTATTCTTTTTGATTTTTCCAACCTCCTTCCCTTCACTTAAGGCGTCGTTCTCTCACTCCTAAGTTTTTAAATACTGCCTCAACTCTTTTAAAACACATTTATTTTGGAGACCACTATATCACTGAAGTTTAGTAACATAAGTACTATGAAATTGTATAAAAAATAATTACTAATTAATTTCAATACTTTTTTTGAGTTTCTTAAGGCCAAATTTCGGGATTTCCTGACAACTACCCACGTATGTTTTATCGTTTCAAAAGTTTCAATTGCACTATAAGAAATCTATTAATACTTAATTTAGTAACGCGCTTTGTATCTCTCTCGTCGAATTACTCTCTAGATGGACACTAATATTTTAGCACATCATCCAATTCCGGTCTCTATACATTACAAACCAGCCCACGAAATCCTGCGGGATTCATCTGGCATCGCCGCCCACGTTCTAAGTCACTATTGCGGTTTCGTGTATACCTACTCCCATCCGCATGCATATCTTCATTAGGGTAAGCTATCCAAGGATCTTGATGCTTCTCGGTGCCTAAGTATCGGATATACCAAGAATCGTAGACCACTACTCGCATTTACTCCTAAGGAAAAGCCCAAAGTATGTTACATCCTTCCAGAAAGGCCCAAGGACAGAGGCCTTTAATTATAGGAGAAAGTTCACATGGCTGTTTGACTTTTAGCCTTCGAAGTCGTTCAGTTCAGAAACCGAAAATGCTTGTTTGCTCTCTGTATTTGCAGACAATCGCGAGGGCGTTAGGAAAACAGACGTGTTCTAAAAGCAATCTTGAGATTTTAAAAAAGAACTAGCGGAATAAAGTTCCAGTTCGATTTTTATAAGTTAAAACATAAATTCCAGGTATTTCTGTTTAGTGCTAAACCCTTGAGAGGAAGTATACTAGTTATGAATTAGTAGCGCTTGAACAATGCATAGTGATCGTTATTTGATTTATAGTAAACCAGAAACATACGAATTTTGAGAGGGCGTTTGAAACGTCGGCACATCGCTCAAATGTTTGGCGGAGGCGCCCGCTCAGTGGGCGGTATCACAAGGAAGTAATTTAACGTAATCAAGTTCTACTCGAAAGGTCACTTGTGTGCTACCTAGTCACTTCCTGTGTATCAATAAGTTTTGTTTTTCTACCGATACAAATTAAAAACATCAAACTTGTAGAAAGTCCGCTTCTGGTTTAGTTGCATTGCATGTTTTTATCGGAAGTCGCCGTGGTCATTATTATCCACCCTGTAAAAAATTGTAGATATGAGTATAATAATAAAGCATGTTACTCAATAGTCGGTGATGGAATATTATAAACTTTCCTGTAGCTTTAAGAATTATGTCATGAAAAATACGTCTTTGAGGTGCTGTCATCAAAACAAAACAGCCTTTATGTTTTTCACGGTCGCTAAAATTGTACCCCTCTTAAGTTCTTTTCACACGTCAAAACAGTAAGAGCGATCGGATTTTTTAAATTTAAGCATCTTGGTGTGCAAGTTCGATAAATTCGGTTTCCAATCGCTGATGTATGTAAATAAGGCCGGCCTAATGACATAAATGTAGTGTTCGTCATATAGTGCATAGATTTTGAAATGCACCTCAATGCTTAAGGTAAATAAATCATAATTTCTTAGAGGCCAACTAGCAGCAAAACTTCTTGAAACTATCAGTTCATCGAACTGCTGCAATACATCGTTAATTCCATTAACAATGCGACATGTATAACCCTCTTTAAAAACCACTACATAATTTTGTTCTAAAATATAATTTCCATGTCGGTATGTGGTTTCTGTTCAATTCTTGCGCATAATTTTCTGGTACTTACTCTCTTCTTCTCACTATGGACATTAATTTTGTCCCAATATATCACATACAATAATGGCTTGTATTAAATAAAACCAAAATGTAGAATTCTAGCATGGTAAAGAAACAAATAAACTTTACAAATGTATTATGATGCTTTAAAAAAGCTTACGTTGTTTTCATTTGTTTAAAATCGATTAATATTTGAAAATTGTATTTATTTATTTAAATGATCGAGCGTTTCAGAAGCGCATTTACATTCTATATATAAATCAGACTAACAAAAAAACTATATCAGATAATCTGATTTACGTAGTTCGGCAATTTTAGAAAGCCAGCGTGAATTATCCCATTCTAGCACCTACGAGTATAGTTATATGAAAGAAACCTTTTCGCGAATTTTGAATGTATAACCATCCCACATATGTACGTGAATATATGTTCAAGATTTTCCACCTTGTTATTACATCATTGTCAATTGTATGATGCGTCCCAAAAAGGTCAAGTTGCGCTTCATCCACCTACTTCCTACTCCCACTGACGAACCTAAACTTTTCGACATAAAGCGACGGTCAACAGTAGGCTGCTGAATTCAGATAACATCAATTTTTCAACTCTGAAAAATATTGCTTAGCTTATAAGTAATCATGAACCGTGTACTCTGTCTTCTGCGCTTTTTATCATCAAATGAGAATTCACACAATAACAATTTCATCAGTTTATCAGATTTTGAACTATAATTAATGTCTGGTGAAAAAGTTTAATTATAGTACTACCGCAATTTACTCCATACATATGGAATAATATTATTGCTGACAAAATAGGTGTTTCTGAGAAAGTGTAGCAAACTGTAATGCGAATGTGTTCAAGAAAAGATCACTAAAGCATGTTTTCTAAAAACTAAGTAAAGACAAAAGGAAAAATGTATCTACTTATGACTTTAAAATAAGGTTTACGAAACACCTTATATCAACTTGAGTCCATATTCATAAAATATGCACAATAAATAGGTTTTTACTTGTACATAGAACGAAACTGAATAAAACAAACAAAATATTCGCGCAACAATATGTCTTACTAAAAGTTTTAATTAAAAGCATCCAGGAAAATATCTGTAGGATTTTAAATTTTTTTATTAATTCAAGTAATTCCATTCCATTCTAGCAGCTATATACAGCTTTCGGTGTTCTAATGGAAAGCCCTGTGATTTGTCATATTTTTTTATTAAACGACTAATATTAGGGCATTTGTTACATAGTAGCAGTGTTTCATTAAACAGTTTTTTTGATTGATTGATTTTTCGATTCGATTTGGACTTCGAACTGTTGCCGATAGGAATTACGTTTAAAGAAGCCATTCAATCAATAGATTACATTTATTATATTTAGTATACATTCAAATAGAAATCTATAAATATTTTAATTTAAGAAAGGGTAGCTAAAATGGGTTTAAAAATACTTACCTGCACATTAATATTACCAGTCTTTCCTAACTCCTCCCCAAAACCTTACAAAGAATTGGGTTGGGCGAAATGAACCCTCAAAAAATCCAGTGTACTAGCAGGCCATTCGATGGAGCCTTTTCTTCCAGTCCATCAAACCCTAAATTCATTCATAATGTAATGATCGGCATTTCCTACAATTAGGTCAATATTGGGTTAAAATAATTTTATATTAAATCCCAAGTAATCTTTTTTTGTCAGAATGTCAGATAGAAAAAAGGTCCAACAATGAAACTTGTAAACTAATTCCAGGGCTTAACATTCGTTTCTGAATTAGTGCCTGCTCTGCTATAAAATGAAGTAGTCGTAAATCTTTAATAGTCATTACTACATATACGTGTTGCTGTCTTTTGTTATCGCGGTATTTTTTGCGAGAGTCTCGTCTCGTCTCTTTTTCGAAGCGAAGAAATCATCTTCATTTAATAAGTTAATTTTGCATGGATGAAACCTCTTTTTCCAAAATTTTCTGAACAGATCGTCTGCTAATATATGGTGAATGAGAGCACGCTGTTGTACGGAACACTTTGGATTCTCTTGCACATCCAAAGGACATTCAAGCTAATTTCCTCACTGGTAGCAACCTGGTTTTTGACGTTTTTTAACACCGCCGGTTTCGTCAAAACGTTGGAATGTTTTAATAACTGTTGATCGGGCAATTGGTTCACGATCTTCATGAATTGCATTGTAGAGCGCAACTACTTCCGAATAACTTCGTCTTCTATCTCCATAACCAATCATCACCAAAATTTCGATGCGATCATGTTCACTTAACTGAGGCATTACGATTGCAAATAACAAAGTGAATGAAATTTATCACCAGTCACGAGGTAAATGAAGAGATCTGTTCTTATTTAGCGATAACGAATATGATTTATATCCCGAAGTTTTTTGCAATACCAAAGTTTGTTATCACAACTCTCAACTCAGAAGCAATAAATTGTACAAGTGTGATACATTTTTGAAATCAGGAAAAAATATTCTTTTCAATGATATGTACCTTTTGACCCTTCTTATCTTAAAAAAATGCAACTGCGTCCATATCTCGGAAACGAGAGCTGACATATAGTTGAAAAAAATTCTAGAAAATGCATTTTAATTATCCACAGAACCTGAAATATCCTAATGGTTCCATACTTTGTAGCGACCCTGTATATTTCAAAATTTATAATGTAATGCTACTGAACGCTATCTGGTGCTTTTATAGTTGAGTCGCTCGTTAAATACGAGCTTCAGAGTGGACTTCTGCTACGGTGGCCACATTCTGGAGACCAGCAGCTAATTACAACCCAAATTATTATATATCAAAGTTATTTATTACCTGTATGTATGCCACTTTGACCTGGAATTTGAATAGGGCTTTGATAGCTCAGTGGTTTAGAGCGCTTGACTAAAATTCAAAAGGTCCCGGGTTTAAATCCCGTTCAAAGCTGGCAATACTTTTTTTTAAATATACTTGCCCGCAAAATCCATTTAAATACTGCCAAAATCATTAATTATACATACAGGCAATAAATAACTTTGATAGTACTTAATAGTAGTTGTTCCAGACAATTTCAACTTCGAAGAATTTACCGAGGGTACTTTCAACAAAACTTACCACCTTTTAAATTCTGGCTGATCTAGTCAGTAGACTTAACCTATTTTCGTGTTATCTACATCGCACGCTGCTTCAAATTTCAAATAAGCTTCCGGTGGAATGTAGGCATTCGTTACTCTCGGAAAATGTGACTTTCCAAGCGTACACCCCATAGGAAGTCGGAAAAACTGTCCAAATCGAATCAAAAGTGAAGCGGGACGGTTTTAATAAGAGCGGTGTTTGCGTAGGAGTACCGGGGAGGTAGGTCACAAAAAGATCCCCCGGCCGTCCGGATCGATGTCCACCTCCGGTCGGAAAAAGTCCCCGAGCCCGACAATTAGCCTCGGAAATCATAGTACAATGTAGTACACCTAGTGGAGAGTGAATGGCGGATTCACCCCGACGATGGGATGCCCCGCTGTAAGTAGGTCAGTGTGCCATGGCAGGTCTGTACCCTCCCCTCACGAGTCAATGTCCTCGCACCCGCAATAAAGGGGTATGGCAACGGAGGGGCGGCACTTTCGGCAGCGGTTTACTATGATTTCGCGCTACCCTGCACTGGGGTAGTTGCGCGCACAAAATTGAAATGCAGGGAGAAAAGGGCCACGTTGCACGTACGAGGGTTCGTAAAAAATGAACGATGCTGACTAGCATTTTCTGAAGGAGCCAATCGTTCTGTTTACAGCGTAAAATTGTTGTATTCCACCTTCCTTGTTATAAAGGGAAGCACATAGTTTACCTAATACAGTTTTATCTACAAATACTAATTAAAGTAAGGTGTTGTGCATGACACTAACAACGATTATTGAGCGAAAAAGTCTGGCAAACGCTCGTCGTCAGTAACAACAAATAATCGGTGTCTTTTGGGTAGTAAATTTAACAATGGTAAAATTTTGTAAAATGCACAGTTGAGATAAATTTTCCGGTCAGGGACCAGCCCTTGCCTATCAGGTACATTTCGAAGGAGAACAGGCTCAGCCTCTTTAAAATGAAACCGCCCCACAATGACTATCTGCTACCGGACGTGGTCAACATGTAATTACTTTACACGCTGGATGCTTCAGTAGTGGGGTATCAAGAAATAATCTAATATCTGGGTACTGTTTCGGATATTGGGGTAATGCTCCGTCTTCGGTACGTGTGATAGACGATAGACTCCACCATAACACTCGCCATCCCTCAAGTCCAGTCAGTTTATGCGTCAGGTCGGGTCATCCCTCAAATGTAGTCATTTTATAGCTCAGGTCTAACCATTCCTTAAGTCCAATCAGTTTATAGATCAGGTCTGACCATCCCTTAAGTCTAGTCAGTTTATCGGTTAGATTTGACTTAAGCCTCAAATCCTAGAGGAAAGCTGTGGGCCGTAGTGGAATTTTGATGCATGTGCCGAAGATTAAACGTTATTCTATCATCCGAAACTCTTGTTTTAAACAGAACACTATGTATTATTGCATTTTCCAATTTATTGTTGTTAAGCATAAAGGTTGCCTACAGTAAGCCATATCGGCATTTTTTGATGTTTCTTGTTCAAAAATTTGCCGTTCACAGCATATTAAAAAAAATATATTGAAAATCGCAAAGTAAAAAAGGTAGCGATATGCGGTTTTTGCGTTCATTACGGCATGTACAATTCTATCAATACAAAGCCGTTAATTTTTAAATTTCTGAAAGTTGTGACATGAATAACTTGATTTTTTTAAATCGAACGGTGTAATTTTTTTACTTGTGCAAATTCGGAACTGTTTCTTTTTCGATTTTATTAATATATAGACCTATCCTTAGCAGCTTATGCTGTTTTAACATTGAAGTTTTGCTTAGACAAAATCGGAAAGACTATGTTCTGCTTGGTGGACAATCCTTATATGAGCGCGAGAGAGTACCTAGGACATCAGCAGGGCCAGTATTTTAAAAAATACGACGAATAATACATGGTACGGATACCATTATCCACAAAATTTCAATTTTATTGGACTACTTGACAATCAATACTGATGGTCCATCGACGACGTTTTGGGTGGAATAGCAAGAGATGTCAACGATATGACAAAGCATAAGGACAGCATTCGAAGAATTAAACTTTGTGCATCTAAGAAACGATAACACCTAATAATTAAATATAGGCCTATATGTGCACCTGTAAAAGAAATATACCGTTCTATTAAAAAGTCAAGTTATCCATGATAGACTTCGGAAAATTTAAAAATTAGCTTGCAAAAATTATGAATACAAAAATAATATTTTTGATGGTTTGACAGAATTTTCCATGCCCTAAGGAATAGGAAGAACCCTGTCTCGCTATATTTTTTGCTTTGTGCCAAATTCGTGAAAAAATAAAAAAATGTTAAAACGACTTACAGTAGACATGTACATACTTATGCCTAACAAAGCGGCCATTAAGTAATTCGAAAATTCGGTAATATATAGGGTGTTTTATTTAAGAGTATAGAGTGAACATAAAGTTCTCAAAACAAAATTCTTAATTTATTTTTTTTAATTCTCTATTCAACAATGTGTTACTGGTAAGTAGGTAGCTTGCATAATTTTTTTTCAGAAAAGTTTTGCCTCAAGAAATAAAATTTTTATTCCTTAAGAAAACTAAAAAGAGCAATACCTTTGGACAGCAAACAAGGATAATGATAAACTGAAAAAAATTAAAGCATCTGTTATTAAAGTCAGCCATTGGATTTTAAGTAAACCCACAAACAAATGTAGGGTGGTTAAGTCAGGCGAATGCAGTGGACACTCCATAATTTCTCGACGTCAAATCCAACGATGAGGAAGAAAGTGAATTGAAAGCCTCGTTTTTCTATCGGAAATGCGCATCCATGCGCCCA
Organism: Rhyzopertha dominica; assembly: GCA_025024175.1. Lineage (NCBI taxonomy): Eukaryota > Metazoa > Arthropoda > Insecta > Coleoptera > Bostrichidae > Rhyzopertha > Rhyzopertha dominica. The sequence goes on along the minus strand of QCXZ01000138.1, from coordinate 279,792 downwards.
AACAGGATAAAAGAACGACTGTATTTCTTGGGTTATCGCAATGGCTGTATTTCACGACCGGTTGATAAGAGTACTTTTGCAGACATCCACTCAAAAAGCGCACAATATAGGCAACTCTTCTTGTGAATGCATGTCAACATTAAATAAGATGCCGGAAAGTGGCACAGTTGCATTGAAATAGTATGTACTCAAAAAAATGAAAAAAGTCATAAAGTGAAAAATCTTATTAGACTGTAAGTGACGCTGACCATGCATTTCGGATTTAAATATGGTTTAATGATATACGGACCATTATATTCAAATTGCATTTTTATTTTTGAGTTAATTATATATTTTTTAATAAAATTATGTCTTTAAAACACACATGCGTTATAGGCGGGCGTTATCATAACGAATGAAGTGAAAAACTATGTGATTTGCATAATTTATTCCGCTTTTACAACTATCCCAGCGTATAGTATCAAAAAATATTCCCGTTTGCCATTTTTCAACAAAACCAGAACGCAATCACTTCCTTATTATGGACAGACAAAGGCTGGTGGTTTTTCCTTTGCCTCGCGGATTGATCAAGGGCCAGTGCTCGTATGTGTCGAGGTGCGAAGGGAGGTTTTTGCAGGACGGCGTGGCGTGCCGACGCGACCGGGTTGCTATCGAGGGGAGGTGGTGGTTCGGTTTTGCAGGTCGTTTTGCGTCGATGTCTTTGGCCCGTTCGAATCGGGGTCAGTGGGTCGACCGGGGCGTCGGCCCCTCCCCGTCAGCTGATGAACACAACACAACTTGGATACGTCCTTTATTTTCAATGTTTACATGCTTGGCAGTGGTTAGACTTTAGAACATTACATTTTGAGGATGGCGCAAATTTAATCATGTTCCGCTACGTTTCCCACCTGTCCGTAATGAACTAAAAAAAGGATTCCTGTTATAAATTGATCTCCACGCTTCTACAGTCGTTTTAGGAAATTCTGCTATACCTGAACAAACCTTACAAATCGGTGCATGGGATTTCTTAAAGCGATCGTAGAATGAATACGCAACGACTTGTTTTTTTATTAAGTTTTATCTAATATAGACCTACAGTTCTTTCCATTCTCATGAAAAATTAGCTATTGTTCCAGAATTCATTCGTATCACATCATACCCGACCAATCAAAAAACACAAGTAAAAGAAGGACAAATTGAGCAATATACAATCATGTTAACCCATTTATAAATATCTCAATACCCTAAACAACGTCTTTTTTATAAATATCTCTATTACCTTTTCCTTGGCTAGGTATATCTTAAAAATATTTAACTTTAGATCGGCCTAAGTGCTGATACAATCCACATAATTTATAAAAAGTACAAAGCAATTATAATTTAAAACCTCGGCGTTCGCGGCCAAGTCCAAAACTGTCCAAATTCGCCCGGTTACTTTTCTACAAACGGGCTCTAAATGACGTATATAGGCGACACGCGCTTCACGATCTAGGGCTGCTCGTATAACCCGCACAACAAACAAACAGCTAAGCGAATAGTTTCATTGTTTATTTTAATAAATAATTTTTACATGTTTAACAGGGAATACCAATACAAAACATAATTTACTTTTTTCGAGTCGGGACACCACCAGGCGTTCACAGACTAAGTCCAAATAAGATTTAACTTCTGCTAACATTTCGTTTGAAAAAACAACACAAGGCAAATTATAATGTGTGCGATCTCAAAATCAACAATTTATCACCGACAGATCATTAGAAAAGTTTGAATTACGCCTAAGAACATTAATTTATTTCAGATTAATTAAATTTTCGAAAAACGTGTTGCTTATAAAGTTCATGTACGACTGATTCAACTCAGTCACGAATTTCCAAATCACATCAAGTGATTTACCAATATTCCGTTTATTATATACAAGGTGCCGCGCGACACACTTCTTGTAATCCGTTTAATGATAAAGAAAATGTACAACGGCGCGTCCGAGGGGACCGAAGGAAGAACAACGAAACGACGATCGAATGACAGCCAAAACGATTAGTACGAGGGATTCCGAAAACCCGTAAATTTCTGCCCCGCTGGGGGCCCKGTACAAAGTATAATAATTCAAAGCTGTGATGATATCTCGTTATTATTATTATTAGAAATGAACAACAGCTCCAGTGCACGGGACGAAATCTCAACAGCGTCGACGGATAGGTCACTCCGTCGACAATTCGAGAGCAGCCTGACGATGTCTTGCGTCTGGGGTCTGAACGCGTGAACCCGTTTACCGATTGTCAGCCCTAGTAATTATCGGCGTCTCAAAACACAAAATTTCATGTATTATGCTAAATCGATCACTAGAGCAGAGTACAGTTCACATCGGATATGTGAGATTGCGCACCTGCTTATCTCTAGAGTCTGTTTTTTGTGCTATTTGACAAAAAAATGACAGTGGCAGTTGTTTAGCTGTCGTAACAGTTTTAAAGCGCTCACAGCCTATCGTCTTCCTCCTCTTCCTCCTCGACCTCCTCGGCGACGCCCTCGTTCTCCTCCTTGTATCCCGGGTGCTCCGAGATGGCGTAATAGTTGCCGTTGTAGATGACGCCCAGTTCTCTCAACACGTCACCGCGTATCGTCGCCTTGATCGTCCAGTTGTAACAGTCGTCGCTCTCGCTCTCCCTGTCCAACCGTTCCACGTCCAAAATCTTCGAACTGAGCCTCTCCAGGATTATGCCGATGTCCTTGATGCTCAGGTGGCGCTTCTGGTCCACGCTCAGCTGGTCGATCAGCAGCAGGAACTTCTCTGAGGTGACGGCCTCGTCCTCCATGACGGTGTTCTCGGTCTCGCTCTCGGAGCTCTCATGCTCCGAGTGCAGGTGTTGTCGGCCGCCACCTTCAATGTCTAAAAAACGAACGTGACGTGAGGGTGGCTGCGGCGAGGTCTGCTGCTGGGCGTCCTGTATCGGCGACGTGGCGACGCTCTTGTGCACCGCTATCTTGCGCCCCTCCTCGTGCAGCGCGCAGCAGTGGAAGTCGCACTCGATGGCCCCGTTGCTCTGGGGGCTGCCGGCCCGCGGCAGGTGAGCGTGGTGGGCGCACTCTGGCGTGTGGATGTGAATCGTGCCGCTCTCCAGCGAGCTGCCCTGCTTGGATAGGCGGTGCGGCTGCTTTACGTCGTCGTGGTTTATCACAGTGATCTGGGGGCTGGTGTAACGGGGCTGCGGCGGAGGGTAGACGTCGTTGATGAGGGTCTCCTTCTTCCCGACCGACGTCTGGATCACGAGGGAGGGTCGCTTGCTCGGCGAGAACTTGGGAGGAGCCGGCGACGGCGCCTCCGATGACGATGCTCTAGAAGGGCCAGAACGCTGATCCCAATGAAGCACCACCGTCACCCGACCTTTGTTGTCCATGATTTTCCAAGAGGGGGTCTCATCATGCAGCTCTAACGCGTGGATCGTTTCGCACACGATTTTCGGTATCGCCGAGATAGCTACTAACAAACAACACAGTCAGGAGAGAGGAACCAGATCGAAGCAAACCTTTTTAAATTTCATATTTTGTGATAAAAGTATGCGGCTTGGCACGGTTGTTCTTTAGACCCCTTTTGTTAAATAGTTAAATAACGCACATTGATTAGGTATAATAGTAACCAAAATCTGGATACAGCGCTACTGGAACTTATTCTTTAGCAGAATTACAAGCAACTCCGCAGTACACGACGGCTTTCAACGTTAATTTAAATAAGAGTGGCTCCTGAACCGGTGGTTTGATGAGCCACACCGGTTCCAACTACATTTATGAGTCCTCATTTGAACGCCCGCAACCTCAGTCTTATGGGGTGGGAAATTCCAGAGTGGCTTTCAAAGGCTGCCTCCTTGATTGTAATATCCTCCCAGGAGCAGTTATAATTACTCCTGGGAGGATATTACAGGCATCAAACGCCGATTTTTTTTCTTTTCCGCCAAAAGCCGAAGAACATCATAATTGGTAAAGACATGGAAAAATGCAACCGAGAATGGCGTGTCCTGATCATAGCCTAATACCCTAAAGAATATAAAAAAACTTCCAAGTATGAAATCCTTGATAAAAAGTGGGCTGCGTTGATACTCTAGTTTTTCCATATCCAAGCGATACCCACAGCTCATCTAGCTCTAAAATTTTTTCAGACTCTGGAGAGGGATCGAACAAAGAACCAAAGTACCGAGGGTGCTCCTCTTCTTGAAGATCTTGCACATTAGTAATCGAACACTTGAATATTTCCTCAAAGTATGGCATATTCACTCCAGTTAAGGTACACATAACCCGTGTTTACACAGTACTGCAGAACTGCAGGTAGAAACTTGTACCAGAGATCTAGTATTGCGACAAGATAGTGATTCAGCTGTAGCAACTTCGGCCGTGCTTTTGTTTTATAACCCGAAACTGAGACTCCAACGCTAAACTTACAGCTCAAGCGTTCATTTTATTTTATTTGTATTTGAATGGTTCCGAAGACAGAAAAGTTACCTTAAGTCTCAAAGGCGGGCGTGTTTGTATCCATCAAGTTGTATTGTTGTATTTATCTCGGCTGCTATTACTGCTTTTTTCGTGCAAAATACGATATTTCACGACAATTATACTTATTTTTTCTCCAACAGTAGCGCCTTCTTCGTAATTTTCCTCTTTTGCTCCTGATAGGTAAGCAATACTGTTTGACATAATCATATTTTGTTTTTTATATTAAATGTACATTATTTGACTAGCCTTAGATTGCACTGCCCAACGTGTTGCAAATACGAGAAGAGGCTTACGCCCCTGCCGAGGTAGGCAAGGCAACCGCCGACTTCTCGAGCGCTAAGAGACGGTACTCGCGCCTACAGCTCTGAAAATCGTTCCTAAGGGTCTAAGGATGCAGCGGCATACTTTTATCAAAAAGTGCAAGGTTGGTCCCGAATTTGTCGCCTTGCGCCCGTACAGAGGGGTCGTCGCTGGCAAACACCCGCTTCTTGGCAACATTTCAACGACACCTGCAGTACTCCGCAGAACGACCCCTGCACCACAAACTATACCTACCTGCTCTGATGACGTCCACTCCCGCAGGCAACCATCTCTCACCAGGTCTGAGCAGCAGGAGCACGGTGTTGGCGGGAAGCGTTCGAAAATACTCCGCGTCCTCGACCTGGGTGCCGTCGCTCTCGAGGACGAGCCGGACGGGTTCGCCGACCGACACGCCAAGCTTCTCACGACCTCGCTGCACCAGCTCCTCAAGACTCCCCACCACCAGCCCTTTGCGCACACTACGCCTCCCGTCCCATAGCTTGAAAGGGTCTCTTTCCACGAGATTCCTGCCAACACACCCATGCCCTCTTACTTGCTATCTGACTTGACCTACTCCACGCCTTATGCAACCTGCCACCCCAGAAGGTAAACACTGACGGTGTGAAAGTTACTGAATGTATGCAACGGAACTAACTGCTGAGACCTGGTGGATTCGTCTTTATGAGACGGCCACCGTCGAGGTGAGCTCGAAAATCACCTCTGGGGGAGGAACTCTCGAGTTTTTCGGCCTCTTAATTGTTAAGAAGCGATCGAGTGGGGTTGGAATTGTCGGGAATGTTGCGATCTTGTAGGGAACGGGATCGGACGGAACAAATGTTTGTTTGGCATGAAGGGGTGCACAGATCATGCAGATGGGTAAGTACCTCTCTTGCCATCACGGCATTTCTTATGGTGCGGCCGCCAACCCGCCGCTCATCCGTTCACTCCTTTATAACACACAGTTCACCACTGAGCCCTCGCGGCACCATATCCGCAAACCTATCCGTCTCTTTTTGTCCATTCTGAAGCCAATATGCGATCGGACTATCTGTGACCCCCACAAGCAGCAACCCTGCGAACTGGCCCGACGAACGCGCCCCCTACCGCCCGATCGATTGTAAGGAAGGCGCGGCGCTCCACTTGAGCGCAACTTAGGCGCGCAATGTTCACCGACGTTGCATCAATTGCGATTGCGCCCCTCCGCTGTTTTAAGATAAACTTTAAATGAATTGAATACGTACACAAGTTACTATACTACGGCCCATAACTAAGTCAATTACTATAAGCCGCAAGAAGGTATACATAATAGTGTACCTTTCTTGAGAAACTCGAGTTGTAATTTCCCGTGCAGCACGCGACTAACGTTGCCTGACCTTACCTATTTCTTCGTCTTGTCGTATCTTGCGTTGGTTAGGTATTATTGATACGCCCCAAATGTATTCTTTAAGCAAATCTCAAAATCACAAAGGATGTCTGTAATTTTTTAAATGCATAAATATTTTTATTCGAGTTACACTTTTTTTTTAGTTTGAGCCGAAATTATTCGTTTTCTAGTCATTCAAGTCGTATTTTACCATTCTCAATTATTTCTTTTTATTAACACTTCTGAATTATTAATAAATACTTAATGCGTTAACTACGAAAGACGCAGCTTATAATCGGAGAGCGTATGGCATGGTTTCACCAGCAATTCAGACGCCTAAAAAAATATGTATCAATTTCAGTTTCATTTCATTGCAAGCGTGAGACTAAATGCTCAGTCCTTATCGTAGTTTTTAACCAAAATATACCAATTTCATTAAGAATATAATAGAGAGAAACTCGTATATTTATTCCCATAAGTTGTAACGCAGTATTCATCTAAATTACGCCCGTTAAAATCACTGTTTCCTTGTTTACAGATTCTTTTCAAATATTCTTTTATAATTGCCGTGACAACTGTAGAAGTTTGAAATCTTAAAAATAATAAAAGTTAAGTTATTCAACGAATAATTATGGACTTTAAAGTGTCGTTTATAGATTTTAATTTCATCGTAAATAACAGGCATGTTCGACACGAGGAACCACCATTTAAATTTTTTTATAGGTATTTGTATATTTTTTAACAATTAATGCAACCCAATAGACCAAAAGTTATTAATATTTATGGTAAAAAAAGAACACTTACCGGTTCTAAGGTTTTGCTAATTTTTGTACTTAAAGATTAAGGTTTAGGTATCTAATTCTAAAGTATAGGTACACACGCCTACCTACTCATAAATGAAAGCAACCATAAATTATCTAACCAATGTAATTGCTTACTGACAATATTTATTGTATCTGTAAGTAGCAAAGTAGTAAGTAGTACATATGTTCTTTCCAATTTGCAATCTTTTTGACTTTCGTTCCATATTAAACATTGTTTCTACTATAATATCTCATTTACTTGCTGTAAAGATGGATGGTAATACTGCAACTGGTGGTAAAAATGATAATATAAATACCAACGAAATGCATGATGCCATTATGCAGTCCCTCAGTAATCATTTTATCTCTAATGTTCTTTTGCAAACTCTCCGGTGTAATATTGTAAAAGGGAAAACTGGTTCACGTGAAGTAAGAGCACTTATTGATACCGGTTCGCAGAGATCGTACATCTTAAAATCTACAGCAGAACAGTTATTAGGATATATGTATACCACTCGCCAACAATCAGTAATTCATGGTCTTTTTGGGCTGTATGTAATACAGTTTTATTCCAAAGATAATGGGAATGGTTCCTACAATTAATACAATGACTTTTCAACTTTCACAAAAAATTGCTACCTGCCTACTACTTATTATAATATATCCTTTATTGCTTTTACTATACAAAAAAAGAAAACAAAGGGCGAAGTTCAGATGGACACAAAGCTGTGTCCCCTGATCTTCCACTCAACCACCTCGAAATAATAATCAGAATAATCTAGTTGAATATGACTACATAATAAGCATAGAAAATTAATAACTACATTAATCAAGAGCGAATTTATACCCCAATTCCCAGATCAATTACCCAAAATAATTATTTATCAGATGAATAGATGCCAGAGACACCCCCACGGCACCAAAATTAATCATTGAAAAACTCCCGCAGATGTCTTTTAAATTTCTCAGGTTCAAGAGTTTTTTAAGTTATTAGGAAGAGAATTGTAAACTTTACAAATCTGCACTGAAAACGATCTCTCAAACAACGATGAGTTATGAAATGGGGGACTCAGCTTACCCCCGAACCTGACGTTAATGTTATGAACGTCACTACGAAAAGTTATTTTATTATAAAGGTAGGGTGGAGTCCGAAGGTAAACTACCTTATGATACAAGCAAGACACTCGCCGCAAAAAATCTCTTATCCATGTTCAACCAGCCAGCATCCACTAGCTTATGCGATATATGTTGACGTCTCCCGATCCCATAAACGAACCTGAGGCACGCATTCTGTATTCTCTGTATCTTTGCCTTAGTGGCTACATCAAGACATGAAAAAAATACCTCACTGCAATAATTGAAGTGAGACAACACCATTGTGTCACTTAAAATTTTCTTAACGCGTACATCCAAGTATGTTCTATGCGAAAACAACTGCTTTAGGTTAATAAACGCCTTTTTTATGCAGTTGTTTATATATTTTCTGTAACGGAAAGTATTATCCAACGTCAACCCCAGACTCTTAGCATTTTCCACTAAAGGTATGGCACAGCCGTCAATGTGCAGCGCAAGCTTCCCTGAAACCGCACCTAATACATTTCGACCACCAAACAGAATAGCAGCAGATTTGTCCGGATTTATTTTTAATGCATGCGATCTGGACGCCTCCGCAATCCTCTCTAAGTCATTATTTATATTCTTCACCGCTAAATCGCACTCAGAAGGATGAAAGCTGTAGTAGATTTGCGTATCATCAGCGTACAAGTGATACTGAACACTACGAACAGTACTCAATAGATTACTGACGTAAATCGAAAAAAGAATGGGACCAAGAATAGATCCCTCAGGTACACCAAGTACGAAATACAACAATTAGAATCTGTAAACAACCACACATCATCTAAAGCAAGTATTTTTCTCACTCTGAATTGTCTTTGCTAGTAACACAGCGCTGTTTAATTCAGCTCACTGAATAGTCAACTTTTTATCCATAGGACAAACCTTAGACTTAGAACAAATTAGGTTGGTACTGACTTTATTATTACATCTAACAATTCTGCAATAAATGACGCAGCCGTATGCAAAATTACTTGCATCATAAAAGCCTATTAAGCTTATTTTATTTACTTCGTGAAAATTAAGATGTCGTTCAATTTTTATTTCACCCATCGTATTTAGATCTGCGACAAAGTCTAAAAAGAGTTCTTTAATGTTTTGTTGCAATTCCTCCTCCCAATGTAATTTATGACGCCAAATTTGTTTAATTATTATTTTTGCTGCTGTAGCAATTGGTCCAACAAAACCTGAACGGTCATAGAATCTAGCAATGAAACTCAAAACTTTTCTTTTAGTTATGTTTTTATCAATAGTATTATTTGGACATATCATTATAAATGCATCTTTAGTTACAATGTATTTAAGGTGGTGGTACACCTTTTACAGAAACCTAAATTTTTTATGGATAATCTGCACGAGATATGTTACATTTAACAGCATACAAATTTTAAATAATCACTTTATAATAACGGTGCTTATCTACACGTAACTTAAGCTGTCGGAATAGGAGATTATATTTAATTGTTTGGGTGATAAATATTACGACAAATGAAGCATTTTTATAGAATCTTGAACGCAAAGCAAAGCGAATTTCTCTTAATTTTCTCAACTGTGAAGGCAATTTATTCTGGTGGCGTAATTGTTGTGAGGGGAATGGATCGTATATATTATATATTACTGTTACTGTTTTTTTTTTGCACGAATCGATCTATAAACAGCTATTTGACGTTGCCCTTAAAACAAATCTCAAAAAAAATTTCCAATTACTATGATATTTTGAAATTAATGTATTTTTAAAGTCGTTTTTTTCTAAAACTAAAACAAAAACAGTAGATTCTTTTAACAGAGCGATAGATTGAGCATCGAAAAATATGTTGTGGCAATTTGGAGCATGTCAAGCAAACGATGTTTGATTGACGCCTAAACAAAATTTCACTTTTTCTGAATTTCAAATGCATTTTTTAGTACCAAGTAAGTTAATTATCTTTTGTTTCATCTATTACTTGATGGAAAATATCTATATCTAATAGGTATATGTAGTCAACAGTGAAAAAATAGCCTAGATCAAATTCTTTGAAAACGTATACAACCACCTTAACACCCAAAGTTTTTACATAATCAAAATATTCCTTTTCAAAATTGATGTCTTCAAAATATATTTTTTCAGGAGGAATATCTTTTAAATTTGGATAGCCATTTATAAAGCTCAAAACCTGCCAAGTTTAAAAGTTCTACATGTTCATTTTTAAGGCGATTAGCTGTTTCATTTGAATTAGCTCCACAGAGTACATTATCAACGTAAGTTTTATTAATTAATGCTGCACTGGCTAGTGGATATTGTTCTGAATACTCTTCAGCTAACTTAATTAAACATCTAGTAGCTAGATATGCAGAAAGCTTTAAACCCCAAGTAACTGTTTGTAACTGTAAACATTTTAATTCCTGTTCACAATTTTCTTTCCAGACAATGTTTTGAAGTAACTTGTATTCATCATTAACAAGGACTTGTCAATACATTTGTTTGATATCATTTTACAATGATGTACTTATACGTTCTAAACAAAATCAATATGTCAAAATGTTCGTTTTGAACAACAGGTCCATTAAGTAACATGTCATTTAAAGATATACCTTTACCAGTTTTTAAACTTCCATCAAAAACAACTCTTAGTTTACTTGTTCTTATCATTTCTAATCACTGGATGATGAGTTAAAAAAATAAGCCTTTGAATTAATGTAATTTTCATATTCTTTAACATCAACTAATTTTACATCACCGGATGACAAGTATTCATTTATAAAATCAGTGTACTTGCTTGACAGCTCTTTGTTTTTTTTTCAAATCTTTTTTCTAAGTTGTAACATCTTTTAGATGCAGCTCCAAATGAATTTCCAATATTAAGAGGGTCAACATCTTGTTTCAAGGGCAAATTTACTTGAAGGTTTCCATTTACAATTTGGAGTTGATTTGTTCAAAAATTTCTTCACACATTTCATGTTCCGATAATTTTTCATTAATTCTTCAAAAGAAAATATTCTTAATGTGAACTTCCACTTTATTTTTCTATTGTAAAGCGCTTTCGGCTACATGCTAGCCATCGTCAGTACAAACGTTAAAAGGAAACTAACAGTTTGACAAAGTCAAAAATCAGAAACAAGCAAACTTGACTACAAACTGAAATGCAACCCACATACCAGTAACTCAAACGAAACATTAATTTAGATCAAACAAAGAATTTAGAATAGGACAATTGAAATTACAAAAATCATTTAGAATAGTAAAATTTTGTTCGTTAATAATTTTATAAATCTCTAAAATTTCCAAATAATTTAATTTAGATGATTTAGTACACAAATGTAATGAATTTAGATTGTCTAGCGTGGCAGTGAGTTTATTTACTAATAAATGGTTAGCTAACGAAGAATTTGTTGTAATAATATCTGTATTTTTATACTTTTCAAATTGTTTCAAATGTTCTTTACCTCTAGTTAAAAAGGATCTTTCCGGTTTGTCCAATAT